>CM042572.1:12500000-12672500 GCA_023630585.1 Cranoglanis bouderius
ACGTGCGTCTGTCAACGTTTATTTTTTTGTGTTTCTGGCGCACACGCAGTCACAATTTGAATTGAGCACAGAATTGATTCTGAATTTTTGAGAATTGCGATGCATCGAATTTTATTTTATTTTTTATTTTATTTTTTATTTTCCCTCCCACCCCTACTGTCAAAGCTCTTTTGAAGAAGCACAAAGAAACGGGCAACGTTGAGGATCGTAGACACAGCGGTCGGCCAAGGAAACTTACTGCAGCAGATAAAAGACACATCAGGCTTACTTCCCTTCACAATCGGAAGATGTCCAGCAGTGCCATCAGCCCAGACCTGGCAGAAAACAGTGGGACCCTGGTACACTCATCTACTGTCCGGAGAGGTCTGGTTAGAAGTGGCCTTCATGGAAGACTTGCGGCCAAAAAGCCATACTTCCGACGTGGAAACAAGGCCAAACTACAACTATGCACAAAAACACAGGAACTGGGGTGCAGAAAAAAGGCAGCAGGTGGTCTGGTCTGATGAGTAAAATTTGACATATTTGGCTGTAGCAGAAGGCAGTTTGTTTGCCGAAGGGCTGGAGATGGTACACGAATGAGTGTCTGCAGGCAACAGTTGGAGTTGGGGATTTGATCAGAATTAATGGTCTCCTCACTGCTGAGAAGTACAGGCATATACTTATCCATCATGCAATACCACCAGGGAGGCATCTGATTGGCCCCAAATTTATTCTGCAGAATGACAACGATCCCAACATACAGCGTCAAAGTCATTAAGAACTATCTTCAGCGTAAAGAAGAACAAGGAGTCCTGGAAGTGATGGTATGACCCCCACAGAGCCCTGATCTCAACATCATCGAGTCTGTCTGGGATTACAAGAAGAGAGAGAAGCAACTGAGGCTGCCTAAATCCACAGAAGATGTTTGGGCCAACCTACCTGCCGAGTTCCTTCAAAAACTGTGTGCAAGTGTACCTAGAAGAATTGATGCTGTTTGAAGGCAAAGGGTGGTCACACCAAACATTGATTTGATGTAGATTTTTCTTCTGTTCACTCACTTTGCATTTTGTTAATTGATAAATATAAACTATTAACATGTCTATTTTTGAAAGCATTCTTCGAGCCTGGCTCCAAATGTCAAAACTCGCACACCTGCATGCACACGGCCTGAAGCCCCTCCTCTCTCCCTCCCACTCTGTCAATGTACCTGTAACAGAGACTCTCACTTCATCTCTCTCTCTCTCTCTCTCTCTCTCTCTCTCTCTCTCTCTCTCTCTCTCTCTCTCTCTCTCACTCACTCACTCAATTGCTACAAGTATTGGCACCCTATCTATCAATCCAACTCAAAGTACTGGCACCCTATCTGTCCAGCTCTAAAAGTATTGGACCCTATCTGTCCAGCTCAAAAAGTATTGGCACCCTATCTGTCCAGCTCCAGAAGTATTGCCACCCTATTTGTCTAGCTCAAAAAGTATTGCACTACATTGATGGCCTCATGTCATAGCTTGTTTTTATGTGAATAATATTTCGATTTGTATCTTTCATTTGTGGAAATGTGCGTAACATTGGAAGTGTGATGTACATGCTTGAATCATGCTTATTAACCACTGTGTATTGAGTTGTCCTGCCTTACCTGTTTTTCTAGCTGTATTGCACATTTATGGTCATATTTATCAATCTTTCCTGTCCTATCAAAAAATATTATCTTGTGCTACTTTGGCCAAAAAAAAATCAGAAGTTTGAATGACAACTTGTCATGAAGCATGACCTTTGTTGGGCAGTGAGTAGCAAAGCTATATGAATCAAAACCTTAAACCCTTTTAACTTTTAATTTTTATGAGCAATACATTATTTAATTTTTTATACCAAACAAAATGTTTTTTTTTTTATTATTATTATTTTTTTTTATATATATATACCTTGTGTGTCAAGCCATCCAGTCGCCATCTTGCTTTTGGTTCACAATCCCAAAAATCCCAGAACTTGTAAATTAAGAGGTAGCACCAAAGCTTTGGAGTCAATTCCACACACCAAAAATGATTCACCCTCTCACACAAGCGAAATAAATTTAGCATTTATTGTATTGTATTGCAGTTAGTGATTTGTTATTGATGTCTAGTTAAGGGTTCTGTAGTAGTATTACAGGTGCATTTCAAAAAAATTAGAATATCGTGGAAAAGTTTTTTATTTTTTTTATTCAAAAAGTGGAACTTTAATATATTCTACATTGATTACACAAAGTGAAATGTTTCAATCCTTTTTTGTTTTAATCTTGATTACAGCTTACAGCTCATGGAAATCAAAATATTAGAATAAAGAATTTATAATACAGAAATGTCCTTCTGAAGTTCAACTTGGTCTGGGCTCTTGGTCGGGGCTCCTTTTGCACGAATTACTGCATCAATGCGGCGTGGCATGGAGGCAATCAGCCTGTGGCACTGCTGAGGTGTTATGGAAGCCCAGGTTGCTTTGATAGCGGCCTTCAGCTCGTCTGTATTGTTGGGTCTGGTGTCCCTCATTGTTCTCTTGACAAAATTCAGGTCAGGCGAGTTGGCTGGCCAATAAAGCACAGTAATATCATGGTCAGCAAACCAGTTACTAGAAGTTTTGGCTCTGTGGGCAGGTGCCAAGTCCTGCTGGAAAAGGAAATCAGCATCTCCATAAAGCTTGTCAGCAGATGGAAGCATGAAGTGCTCTAAAATCTCCTGGTAGACGCTGCATCGACTCTCGACTTGAGAAAACACAGTGGACCAACACCAGCAGATGACATGGCACCCCAAATCATCAATGACTGTGGAAACTTCACACTGGACTTCAAGCAACTTGGATTCTGTGCCTTTCCACTCTTCCTCCAGACTCTGGGACCTTGATTTCCAAATGAAATGTAAAATTTACTTTCATCTGAAAAGACTTTGGACGACTGAGCGACGGTGTTTTGAGTAAAAAGGTGTTTTGAGTTAATTAACTGATTAGAGTCTTCTCAGGTCCACATTGCTGTATTATAAATTCTTTATTCTAATATTTTTGAGATACTGGATTTTTCCAGTATCTCATTTGCATGAGCTGTAATCTGTAATCATCAAGATTAAAACAAAAAAAGCTTGAAATATTTCACTTTATGTGTAATGAATCTAGAATATATGAAAGTTCCACTTTTTGAATGAAATTACGGGAAAAAATGAACATTTCCACGATATTCAAATTTTTTGAGATGCACCTGTAGTTGATTGAAATGTTGTAAAGAAATGTTTTTTTAAAATATATATTTAGCTAATATATTTTTTAAATAATCAAGATCAATTAATTGAAAAAAATTATAGATTTAAAATCATTAGTTGCTCTCATTTAATTACATGTAAGTTTTTTTTTTTTCATGATTCTTTCTAGTTCTTGACTTTCCCATCAAAGTTAAAATTGTTGCCATATTGTACAACTCCAATTCCAAAAAATTTGGGACGCTGTGTAAAATGTGAATAAAAACAATGCAATGATTTGCAAATCTCATAAACCCATATGTTATTCACAATAGAACATAGAAACCATATCAAATGTATAAACTGAGTAAATGTACTGTTATAAGAAAAGAAAAAAAAGGTAATTTCGAATTTGATGGTCACGTGTCAAAAAAGTTGGGACGGGGCAACAAAAGGCTGGAAAAGTAAGTGTTACTAAAAAGAAACAGCTGGAGGTTAATTGGCAACAGGTCAGTAACATGATTGGGTATAAAAAGAGTATCTTAGAGAGGCAGAGTCTTTCAGAAGTAAAAATGGGCAGAGGTTCACCAACCTGCAAAAAACTGCATCTACAATTTGTGGAACAATTGCAGAATAATGTTCCTCAACGTAAAATAGCGAAGACTATGAATATCTCATCTACAGTACATAATATCATCAAAAGATTTTGAGAATCTGGATAATTCTCTGTGCGCAAGGGACAAGGGTGAAAATCAGTATTGCATGCCTGTGATCTTTGGGCCCTCAGGTGGCACTGCATTAAAAACAAGCATGATTCTGTAATGGAAATCACTGCATGGGCTCAGAAACACCTCCAGAACTCATTGTCTGTGAACACAGTTCACGTGACATCCACAAATGCAGGTTAAAGTTCTATCATGCAAAGAAGAAGCCATATGTGAACATGATCCAGAAATGCCGCCATCTTCTCTGGGCCAAAGCTCATTTAAAATGGACTGAGGCAAAGTGGAAAACTGTTCTGTGGTCAGACGAAACGAAATTTGAAATTCTTTTTGGAAACCATGGACGCTGCGTCCTCTAAACTAAAGAGGACTAAAGAGGAGAGGGACCATCCGGCTTTTTATCAGCGCTCAGTTCAAAAGCCTGCATCTCTGATGGTATGGGGGTGCATTAGTGCCTATAGAATGGGCAGCTTGCAGATCTGGAAAGGCGCCATCAATGCTGAAAGGTATATACAGATTTTAGAGCAGCATATGCTTCCATCCAGATTCCATCCCATCTTTACTTCTGAGAGACTCTGCCTCTCTAAGATACTCTTTTTATACCCAATCATGTTACTGACCTGTTGCCGATTAACCTAATTAGTTGGAAAATGTTCCTCCAGCTGTTTCTTTTTAGTAAAACTTACTTTTCCAGCCTTTTGTCACCCTCGTCCCAACTTTTTTGAGACGTGTTGTTGCCATCAAATTCAAAGTTACCTTATTTTTTTCCTTAAAGTGGTACATTTCCTCAGTTTAAACATTTGATATGTTTTCTATGTTCTGTTGTGAATAACATATGGGTTTATGAGATTTGCAAATCATTGCATTCTGTTTTTATTTACATTTTACACAGCGTCCCAACTTTTTTGAAATTCGGGTTGTAGGATATTTGTGGTTCTCTTTGTCAGTGGATGGATGTCCATTACTATTTTTCAGGAAATATGTACATGGATTCAAGACAGAGCATGACCTCCATGATGGGTCCTCCAGGTTATCCTCACATGCCCCCCATGAACAGCACAGGCAACACCATGACAGGTTAGTGGCTCTCCATTGCCTCTCCAGTCATTTACTCTTAACAGTCCTTGGTACAATTAATAATGCTAGGATACTGTATGTGCTGGTGTAAACCAATGTAATGCATATGATATTAGCTGATGTAGGTTGCATGTTGTGTATGGCAAGGCTCATGAGGATGTGTGTACTCTAGGCCATCATGCACAGATGAACCAGCAGCATATGATGCCTACTGGAAACTTCCCGATACGCCGCATGCCTGCTGACGATATCCAGGACGACTTTGACTGGGACTCCATTGTCTAACCCCGTCCCTATATGAGAAAGGTGGTGCAGACAAAATAAGAGAGTCGCTTGGAAGAAGAAAAGAGTGTGTATGTGTGAGAGAGAGAGGGCTAGTCCCCAGATATCTGCATGCCCCAAGGCGGGAAGCAGTTTGGAACAGGGCGCTTCAAAAAGTGCAGGTGTCGTTAATATGAGCTGAAAGAGACTCTTGTTGTCCTGGTGTTTTAGGAAATGAAAACAAAAACAAACAAAAAAGTTACTTTGAAGACAATCACGTTTACTAGGAAATGTTTAAGTGATTGATTTTGTACTTGTCCAAAGGACAAAACTCATGTTCATGTTAAATGTAAAGCCCCTTTTTCCATCCCTTTCTCTGTGACACCAGAAATGCTGTTCAGTCTCCTAACTCCCTTTCTGCAAGTCAGCTATTAGGCCAAGCTCTTCCCTGCGCTTAATCTTTGTGTGTGGGATTTTTAAAAAAAATTATTTTGCGTGATATGTTTTGGTTTGTTCTCCCTCCCCTCATCTCCTGCTGCAGGCCTAAGCAGCCTTTTGGCTCTCATTCGTGATGCGATATCCCCTCTGAAAATGCAGTCCACTTTTCAGACAGGAAAAGTTCTCAGCTCACTCTGTCTGCACAGCATAGCACCGCAGGTTCTCTAGGTCTCTATGACCTCCGGTGCTCCACATATCACCTGAGCCTTTACTGTAACTTGTACAAACTTCACCAAGCATCTGAATCAGATCTCTATGCTAGCGAATGATTATCTGTTGTCTTTTTAATGATCGGTGTGTCCCATGAGATGTATGTAAAGTTTAACTCCATTACCTGCAGTATTTGTACTTGTGTATCTTTGTCTGTGATGTATCATACTCCTGTCACTGATATTTTTTGACAGTGTGAAATGGTGCATCTGGAACTGACTGATTCAGACCTCACTTTTTTATTAATCTCCTGTTTATTTCTGCTTCACCATCACTTTCATATCTGCATGTACAGTTGGTTTTCTTTGTTGGATTCTTGCCATTTCCTGCTGAGACTGTGCAGCTCTGGCTGGTCTTCTAGGTTTTATACCCTTGGACATTTACCTACTTGCTGTTTTGATGTTCCAACAAGGACTTGTGCGCAGAGTACTGGTAATTGGTATTGGAGCAAGAATGTTGGGAGATATGGTGTAATGTAGAGTAGGACATTGCGGAACTGTTTTAAAAAAAAAAAAAAAAAAAAAAAAAAAAAAAAAAAAAAGACTTTGATTTCCATACATGACTGCCATATATGAGGAAGCAATTCGTGACCCTGACATAAGTCACTGATGAATTTTCACTCACTCTATAGGTAGAAATCACAGGAGTAAAAGCAAAAATATCCAAAGACTACACCCCTAACCAAACTATTTTAAAGTATTCCAGTTTTGCCATGAGCAATTAGCAGGTTAATTGTGCAGTACTGTTAATTAGGGCTATAGATTATGATCACAGTCATTTCTACATCAGCACAAAGTTGATGGGCAAAGGTCGGGAAAAAAAATTTGATTAGAGTAAAATAGATCTAGAAGCACATTAGGGTTATCAGTATAAACTCCAGAACACCAAGCAGTTTGTTTAAATCAATGTCTACTGAGCAGCCATTAAAACAGTGATTTGCAAAAGCAGCATCACAGATACAGTGGTGTTTGAAATTTTGTAAACCTTTTAGAATTTTCTATATATCTGTACAAGTGACCTAAAACATCAGATTTTAGAAAAATAAGTCCCAAAAGTAGATAAAGAGAACCCAATTAAACAAATGAGACAAAATATACTTGGTAATTTATTTATTGAGGAAATGGGCTAAGACAATGGTCTTTAATTTTCTCCATTTGTACACAATCTGTCTGACTGTGGATTGGTGGAGTTCAAACTCTTTAGAAATGGTTTTGTAACCTTTTCCAGCCTGAAGGGCTTTAAAAACTGTCTTTCTGGGCTCCTCAGAAATCTCCTTTGTTTGTGCCATGGTACACTTCAACAAACGTGTTGTGAAGATCCGACTTTGATAGATCCCTGTTCTTTAAATAGAACAGGGTGCTCACTCACACCTGATTGCCATCCCATTGATTGAAAACACCTAACTCTAATTTCACCTTCAAACTAACTGCTAATCCTAGAGTTTCACATACATTTGCCACTCACAGATATGTAATATTGGATCATTTTCCTCAGTAAATAAATGACCAAGTATAATATTTTTGTCTCATTTGGTAAATTGGGTTCTCTTTATCAGATTTTCACACAAATCCTAAAAGTAGACAATGCTCTAGGTCATATTTATGCAGATACACAGAAAATTCTAAAGGGTTCACAGACTTTGAAGCACCACTGTATGTTAGAAAAGTCATTGATGTTGGTATTCATGGAGTGGATCAGTGGGATTGGTGTGCTAGCCATTTGAACACCTCTGCTCTCTGAATTTGACCCTGCCCAAGTTAACCACTTAATTTTTTCTTTATTAAATTAATCTTACTATTAATGAGTATGATTACACATTAGTATTTGATATTTTGACAAGTTATTATGAGTATGATCTGTAGACAATCATGTTTTGTATTTCAGTATTAAAGAATCTACAGATTATTGTTCCTTTTACGCCACTTGCATTTGGTTGTAATGACAGAATGACTTTAGAAACCCTGTCTTTTACATATATATGAAGGTATCTATATAAATGAAATGGTATTTGAGACCTGCAAATACTCTGAATTCTTTATCCACTAAACCTTTACAAACAAACTCCCTTCATGATGCCCAGTACCACTCTGAGCTGCAATATTTTCAGAGCCTTTGTGCTTTTATGTATGCATAAGGCTGGTTACACACTCAAAATTGCACCTGAAGATGCCACTGCAGAGATCACACACTGTCACAACAAATGCTCTTCTTTAAAGACCCCTATATATATTTGATTACATACTGAAGCCCATTTGATTCATGCCCTTTTATGTTGGAATATTATGCCAATTAGGCAGGAAAGGTTCATACTTTGACATGAGTACATTTTATGGGTAATTATTATGATAGCTTAACATATTAACAGCAAATATATGAACGATTTTGAGTATAACATAACACGGTAAAGCAGAAACAGAAAGAAAAGCCGGTCAATGAAAAAGAATAGAAAAAAAATGGAAACTTGAAATGACTGATGAGTGGTGGTACAGTCCAGCATGCGTCACTTATAAGTGAATCACCAGCAGATTCTGAGAATGTAGCATTAGTAGAAAGAAGTTGCAGGTGATAAGCAAGTTCAAAATTTTGATATGTAAATTCTATTAAATCCACAGATTTGTTATATTCTGTGTAACAGGATTTTCATGACAGTTGAACGTGTTCATCCTGGTAAAATACTGTCAGAAAGCTGTAAAGCCTGAACATTGCCAGTAAACGTGTACTGGCAATGTGTCAGGTTTTCAGTGTGCAAGAGGCTTTAGTTAACATGAAGTTTACTCTAGTTAATGTCTCAGTATCGTTGGTTATTTTGCAAAACAATATTGCATACAATTTTTAAAGTAATCTCTAAAGTAATCTAAATTAAAAAAAAATCCAGAACCATTCATTCAAAACATTGTTGTATTTTGCCTCTATAGTTTGTGTTGTATGAGTCAAGAGTGACCGCACATTTTTCCCCCAGTGTATTTTAGACCAGCATCCACTGTCCATGTTTGATTATCATTTTCCTTTTCTCAGCTCATCTTGTCTTTTTATAAGTTAGGTTATAAGTTTTGTAACTGAGTGTTACCCCTCCCATGACCCATTTTTATGAAGCCTAGAAAGTGTTTTTAACTGCTTACTAGTCATTGCTTACAGTGCACTTTGAAAATAAGCAGATTTTGGAAGCACAACTGCAGCTGTTGTACATGTTAGGATATGCTGTGAGTGGACATGAGAGCAGAGACCCTCAAAACATTTTTATTTGGCACCACATTTGGGTATTTGTCTTGATATGCTGCCCAAAAACAGACTGTCTGGAAATATTCTATAGGTATTGTGAACCTGGAAATGAGATTCACAGTCTTGGTTATAATGTATGGCAAAGGTTTAAAGGTACATCTTAAAGGCAGCAAGTGATGGGTGGTCTTCATAGAAGTGGGGAAAAAAGTCTGAGAACTGTGCTGACAGAGTGTATGAATACAATAATGTAGTAGTACTTAAAAATAGTTGCTCCCTGTTTGCGAGTGTTGTGTGAATGTTGTGTAAAAATTCTCAGTTTAGTAAACAAATGGAAATGCACCTGCCTGAGAGATTATTATAAATGGGGGACTGAATGAGAAGCCCAGTTACACTTAAGGGAGAAAACTGCCAACAACATATGGTATTTGAGGCCTATTTTAGTAATTGTTGGTATGGTGTTGTGCTTGTTGTAAATACATGTCTTTTCAATTGTCCTTTTTTTTTTTTTGCTGGGGGACGGGGGGGAGGGGGGGGGGGGGTAGGATTGTTGGCTTCACCTGCAAAAGAAAAGTGAGAAGCATACAGAGTATTTTGTTATTGTCCAATCCAAGGGTGATACAATATGTATATATCTATATTGTATATATGTGCGTTGGCTTTTTGTGTGACACTACCTTTTACCTGTACTATGGTTCAACATTGTGTTAATGTTTATGTATTTTAATCTTTATTTTCTGTTTGCATTGTCCGTCATTTCTTGTATTTTTCTTTTTTCCCCTTTGTTATTGCACGGTTTATTACTTTTGCTGTCCAACAAAATGACACAGCTACTCCTTGTATCGGTTTAGTGCTGTAACATAACTCCATGTAAAGTGTCATTAGGATTGTCCGTACAACCCCCCTGCCCTCAGATATGCATGAATGGAATTTAAAGAAATAAAATATGTTAACTTCACTGTGGAATTGTTTGCTTGTGAGGGTTTTTTAATCTTGCTAAAAGTATCACCAATTTTTCCTCATGCACATATTGATCCCACTTAAAAAGTCAATGTAGTGTGTGCTGTGTATAAAAGCTTTATCTGATCACATTCTTATTCAAAGGCCATTCACATGAACTCCCAGGAACTTTCTCTTGTATGAGCCATCACTTTTGTAGATGTCCTGTTTATTAAAATCTTACACATCGATATGTGCTGGCTAACAGTCCATCATGGGTGAGCAATATGGCTGAGCAAGGTGACAAAATAATGTTGATATTGTGATTGATAATGTCACAGTACATCTTGTTTTATTTATTGTGGATATGGTGATCTCTTTTTATAATACTTGTTTATTAAAAAAAAAAAAATACAAAATGGCTGGAAACAGATGATGCTAACATTTAATACTTAACCTTAAAAATTCTAAAAGTTAAACATTTTACAGAAATTGTTTCCTCCAGAAACAAATTCTGACTGAAAATAAGCGTTGAACTTTTTGTTTTTCTTGTTTTGTTTGTTTGTTTGTTTACATTTTTTAATGAAACACTTTTGCTGATAGTTTCTTAACAAACATATATACTCACTGAGCACTTTATTAGGAGCATTATACTTATCCTGGGTAGGGCCTCCCTTTACTCTCAAAACAGCCTCAATTTTTTGTGGCATGAATTCCACAAAATGTTGGAAACAGTTGGACATGATTGCATCACACAATGCTCTTTAATGCTCCGTCCAAAGAATTGGCACACACTGAATGTTTTTGTTTTTTTTCTCTTTATTGCACCATTCTGAGAAAACTCTAGAGACTGTTGTGTGTGAAAAATGTGTGTGTAATATATATATTACTCAAACCAGCCCGTCTGGCACCAACAATCATGCCAGTCAAAATAGCTGAGATCACATTTTTCCCCACTCCAATGGCTGATATAATCATTATCCAAAGCTGCTGGCCTGTATCTGCATGATTTTATGCATTGCACTGCTTCCACATGATTGGCTGATTAGATAATTGCATGAATGAGTAGGTGTACAGGTGTACACCTACTAATAAAGTGCTCATTGAGTGTATTTTGAGATGCATATTGTGTATTGTAGAAATGTCATCATATTTTCGTTGTCATCGTTTTTTTGTTGTATCACCCACCCTTTGTGAGATATACTAATAGCTAGTCTTAGAGACATTACTTATTCAGTGTCCTCTTCTTGAGCTTATAAGAGCAGCCCTCTGCTCCACTCAAAAATGAATACCTCTGCAGAGTTCAACATCACTACCCAATCCCCCTGTGGGAGAGATGGAGGGAGAAAGCAGAACAAGAGCCTCTCTTTGGGGGGAAAAAAGAAGCATTTTGTGCTGCATCTTCAATGGAAATCCATCTGTAAGGGAAGGTTTTAGTCACCTTGACCTCTACCTACTGCTCCTTGCCAAAGCTGTGGCTGTAAGAAGTTTCCACTGTTATTAAATATAAAGCAATTGCCAGCTGTTTAATGCACCACCTACATGAAAATCTTCATACCATTACATACAGTCATGGCCAAAAGTATTGGCAATTTTGTGTTTTGCAAAGTTTGCTGCTCCAGTATTTGTAGATTATTTTTTCCACATGTTTCTATGGTATACTGGAAAACAATGATAAGCATTTCATAAGTTTTAAATATTAAGTCAATATTTGCAGTGTTGACCCTTGTTCTTCATAACCTCTGCAATTCGCTCTGGCATGCTGGTTATCAGCTTCTGGGCCAAATCCTGACTGATGGCAATCCATTCTTGCCTTATTAGTGCTTGGAGTTGATCAGGATTTGTGGGCTTCTGCTTGTCCTCTCACCTTTTGACGATTGACCACAGGTTCTTTATGGGATTAAGATCCAGGGATTTGCCTAGCCACAGATCCAAAATTTCAATGTAATGATCTTCAAACCACTTCATTATCACTCTTGCCTTGTGACATGGTGCTTCATCATGCTGGAAAATGCATGGATCATCACCAAATTGCTCCTGGATCATTGGGAGAAGTTGCTCTTGCAGGACGTTTTGATACTATTCTTTATTCATGGCAGTGTTTTTGGGCAGAATTGTGAGTGAGCCCACTCCCTTGGATGAAAAGCAACCCCACACATGGATGGTCTCAGGATGCTCCACTGTTGGCACGACACAGGACTCATTGTAGCATTCACCTTTTCTTCTCCGGACAATCGATTTTCCAGATGTCCCAAACAGTTGGAATGGGGCTTCATCACAGAAAATAACGTTGCACCAGTCTTCTGCTGTCCAATCATTGTACTTCCTGCAGAATTTCAGTCTGTCCTTGATGTTTTTCTTGGAGAGAAGTGGCCTCTTTACTGCCCTTCTTGAGACCAGGTATTGTCCAAAAGTCTTCGCTTCACTGTGCGTGCAGATGCACTCAAACCCACCTGCTGCCAGTATTGAGCAAGCGCTGCACTGGTGGTGACACGATGCCATAGCTGACTTCTCAGGAGGAGACTGTCCTGGCGCTTGCTAGACAATCTGGGACGTCCTGAAGCCTTCTTCACTGCAGTTGAACCTCTCTCCTTGAAGTTCTTGATGATCCGGTAAATGGTTTTTTCAGGTGCAATATTCTTTGTAGCAATTTCCTTGCATGTGAGGCCATTTTGACGCAAAGCAGTGATGGCTGCATGTCTTTCTTTGGAGGTAACCATTGCAAATAAGAACACAATGATTGAAAGCACTTTTCCCCTCCTTTTATAGCAATCAGTCTGCTCTTATAATCCAATCAGAATGATAGAGTGATTTTATCTGACTAGTACTCATTCACACTTTCCCATGTGCTGATGATATGATTAGTGAAATGATGTTAGCTGGTCATTTTGTGCCCGGGCCAAAAAACGGTGAAATTTGGGTTTTTGTGATAAAGTTCATTTTTTTTTGTCCAATGAAGCTTTTTGCAATTATTTAAAATGCATCTGATCACTTTGCACAATAATCTAGAAACAATGTGAATCCACACCACAACAACTTAAGGAGCAAATTTTGCAAAACACAAAATTTATGTCACTGCCAATACTGCCATGACTGTACAGGTTAACTGTACAACAGGACCAATGAAGGAACATTAAAATGTTAATATCTTTAAGTGTTTTCATTGCTCTTAAGTGCAAAGTATTGTTTCAGATTCAAGATGTAAGCATTCTTTATTCTTTAAACACAGATTAACTTAATGGTTCACAAATTTTCTTAAACTTCATTGTGAATGAATGTATACTAAATTTATAGAAATAGGTATAAAACCATATAACCATAATAAATGCTAATAAATGCCTGTGTGGAGTCTTGCGTGTCCATGTGGGTTTCCTCCAAGATCTCCCATGTTCACTCCCACCTCCCAAAAACATGCTGGTTGGGGGACTGGCTATGCTAAATTTCCCCAAGATATGCATGAGTGTGTGAACGTGTGTACAGGGTGTTTACAGGTGCATCTCAAAAAATTAGAATATCATGGAAAAGTTCATTTTTTTTCTGTAATTTAATTCAAAAAGTGGAACTTTCATATATTCTAGATTACTAGATTACACATAAAGTGAAATATTTCAAGCCTTTTTTTGTTTTAATCTTGATGATTACAGCTTATGGAAATGAGATACTGGAAAAACCCAGTAGCTCAAAAATATTAGAATAAAGATTTTATAATATAGCAATGTCAACCTGAGAAGAGCTCTAATCAGCTAATTAACTCAAAACACCATTTCTCAGTGGCCCTCTTTTCAGATGAAAGTAAATTTTACATTTCATTTGGAAGTCAAGGTCCCAGAGTCTGGAGGAAGAGTGGAGAGGCACAGAAGTTGCTTGAAGTCCAATGTGAAGTTTCCACAGTCAGTGATGATTTGGGGTGCCATGTTATCTGCTGGTGTTGCTCCACTGTGTTTTCTTAAGTCGAGAGTCAATTCAGCCATCTACCAGGAGATTCTTGATCTGCTGACAAGCTTTATGGAGATACTAATTCCCTTTTCTAGCAGGACTTGGCACCTGCCCACAGTGCCAAAACTACTAGTAACTGGTTTGCTGACCATGGTATTACTGTGCTTAATTGGCCAGCCAACTCGCCTGACCCAGACCCAACAATACAGATGAGCTGAAAGTCGCTATCAAAGCTATCCTGGTCTTCCATAACACCTCAGTGGTGCCACAGGCTGATTGCCTTCATGCCACGCTGCACTGATGCAGTAATTCATGCAAAAGGAGCCCCAACCAAGTATTGAGTGCATAAATTAATGTACTTTTCAAAAGGTCGGCATTTCTGTATTATAAATTCTTTATTCTAATATTTTGAGATACTCATTTTTTGATTTCCATGAGCTGTAATCCGTAATCTGGATTAAAACAAAAAAGGCTTGAAATATTTCACTTTATGTGAAATGAATCTAGAATGGATGAAAGTTCCACTTTTTGAATTAAATTACCGAAAAAAAAAGAACTTTTCCATGATATTCAATTTTTTTTAGATGCACCTGTATATGCCTTGTACACAGTGTTCCCAGGATAGGCTCAAGATGCCATGCAACCCAGACCAAGATAAAGTGGTTATTGGAGATGAATAATGTGGTAAATTTGAGCTAGATTAGAGATAGATCAAATGTGACATATATTGGTACATGTAATGATTGTATTTAACTCAAGTTTTTAATATTATAGGCTTTATGGCAGTCCGAATACCCATAACACAATTCTCCTCATTGAGCCATGCATTTTGATATGTCACATGTCTATGTTGTGGTTGTTCTGTGATTCCACTTATTTTGGGGGTTACTGTGCACGTGATGTCATGTGACTTGCATGCAACGTCATTAGAATACACAACGCAATTCTCAAAAAAAAAAAAAAAGTTTGTCGCATGTGTTTGCTTGATTTTGCATTACTTTCTGTGATCGCAAAATCACAAAATCCTGGAGGGACTGGTTAATGTGCATGTGACTGTCACTAAAATACCCATAATGCAATTGTCCTCATTGAGCCGATCATTCTGATGTATGACATAGGGACCAAGATGGTGGTGCAGCAGTAGCACGCAGCGGATCCAAAAAGATCTCCGGATCCAAAAAGATGCTATTTTTGTTTCTTAGCCCGATTTTTTACTATACATGGACAACGGAGCAACCGGTGTACCATCGCCAGTCACTGCTAAAATACAGAAATCATGCAACAACCAACTTGCATGATGATCTCTATGCAGTGTCAACCCACAGAAAGCTACTGGACCAGACAACATTCCTTGCAGAGTGCTCAGAGGATGTGCAGACCAGCTGGTGGATGTTCTCACTGACATTTTCAACATCTCCCTGAGCAGCGCCATCATTCCAATGTGCTTCAAGGCCACCACCATTGTCCCTGTGCCGAAGAAGTCTTCAGTGTCCTGCCTCAATGACTACCGTTCCGGTGCACTCACACCAATCATCATGAAGTGCTTCGAGAGGCTCGTCATGAGGCACATCAAGACCCAGCTGCCCCCCTCACTGGACCCCCAGCAGTTTGCGTATAGCCCCAACCGCTCAATAGATGATGCCATTGTCACCACCCTACATATGGCCCTCACCCACCTCGACAAAAAGGACACCTACGTTTGAATGCTGTTCACAGACTTCAGTTCAGCATTCAACACAATCATTCCTCCGCACCTGATTGAAAAGCTGAACCTGCTGGGCTTGAACACCTCCCTCTGCAACTGGATCCTGGACTTCCTGGGTCGGAGACCTCAGTCAGTCCAGATCGGGAACAGCATCTCCAGCACCACCACACTGAGCACTGGTGCTCCCCAGGGCTGTTCACTCTGCTGACTCACGACTGTGGAGCAATGTACAGCTCAAAACACATCATCAAGTTTGCAGATGACACGACCGTGGTGGGTCTTATCAACAAGAACGACAAGTAGGCATACAGAGAGGAGGTGCAGCGGCTAAAGGACTGGTGCAGAGCCAACAACCTGTCTCTGAATGTGGAAAAAACAAAAGAGATGTTTGTTGACTTCAGGAGAGCACAGAGTGACCACTCTCCGCTGAACATCGACGACTCATCCATGGAGATAGTCAAGAGCACCAAATTCCTTGGTGTTCACCTGATGGAGGACCTCACCTGGTCCCTCAACACCAGCTCCATAACTAAGAAAGCCCAGCAGCACCTCAACTTTCTGAGAAGGCTGAAAAAAGCGCATCCCCCATCCTCACTACATTCTACAGAGGAGCTATTGAGAGCATCCTGAGCAGCTGCATCACTGCCTGGTTTGGAAATTGCACTGGATCGGATCGCAAGACAGCAGCAGATAGTGAGGACAGCTGAGAAGATCATTGGGGTCTCTCTTCCCTCCATCACAGACATTTACACCATACGCAGCATTTGCAAAGCCGCCAGCATTGTGGATGACCCCACACACCCCTCACACAAACTCTTCACCCTACAACACCTATAACATCAACCCAAGGGTGCTTAAAGTGTGTGCAGAGCAGCTGGCAGGAGTGTTACGGCATCTTTTTTAACCTATCCCTGAGGCTGAAGAAGGTACCTAAGATCTGGGAGACATCTTGCATAGTCCCTGTGCCCAAGAAAGGACGTTCCAGTGCTCTCAACGACTTCAGGCCTGTGGCCTTAACGTCACATGTAATGAAGACCCTTGAGAGGCTAGTTCTGCAGCACCTCAGGCTCTTGGTATGCACCTTCCTGGATCAGCTGCAGTTTGCATACCAGGCTGATATTGGTGTGGAGGATGCCAATATCTACCTGCTTCACAGGGCTTAAACACACCTGGAGAGGCCACAAAGCACTGTGAGGATCATGTTCTTTGATTTCTCAAGTGCTTTTAACATGGTTCAGCCCCTCCGGCTGGCTGAGAAGCTTTCTGTGATGCAGGTGGACCAGGACCTTGTGGCCTGGATTACAGACTACCTCAGTGACAGGCCGCAGTATGTAAGGCTGCAAGGCTGCTTGTCAGATGTGGTGACTAACAACACTGGAGTACCCCGGGGACCTGTACTGCCTCCATTCTTGTTCACCCTCTACACCTCTGACTTCTGCTTCAATTCAGGAATCCACCTACAGAAGTTTTCGGATGACTCCTCCATTGTTGGCTGTATCACAGATGATAAGGAGGAGGAGTACACAGACCTTATTGAAGCTTTATTAGATGGTGCGACAACAAACACCTCCAGCTCAACATTGGGAAAACCAAGGAGCTGGTGGTGGACTTCCGGCGCAGCAAGAGGCCCCCCACCCCTGTCACCATAAGGGGGGAGGGAGTGGAGATAGTGGACACCTACAAGTACCTAGGGGTGCAAATCAATAACAAACTGGACTGGTCAGACAACACTGAGGCCCTCTATAAGAAAGGGCAGAGCAGGATGTTCTTTCTGAGGAGGCTCAGGTCCTTTAATGTGTGCACTAGGTTGCTACGGATGTTTTACCAGTCTGTGGTGTGCTGGGGAGGTGGCATTGGGACTTGTGGGGCCAACAAACTGAGCAAGTTGGTGAGGAAGGCCAGCTCTGTGGTAGGGATGGAACTGGACAGGGTAGAGGAAGTGACTGAGAAGAGCATGAGAGGGAAGCTGAAAGCCTTCTCATCCTCTCTATGCTGAGCTGAGGAGGCTCAGGAGCACATTCAGCCACAGATTCATCCAGTGCCTCAAAATATCTGGGGGGCTCTTTCGTGCCATCAGCCATCAGACTCCACAATGCTACAATACGCAGTACCTCCTACTCCACTGAGTCTCACAGAAATCGACACTCAAAAGTTCATTGTCATTCTACAGATCTTGCACATGTATGTAAATAAATACTTGAGGATATTGCACAGGTACATATACAAATAGAACTATAGCATATGTACATACACACAGACCTGTTTTATTGTTTCTATTATTTATATTGTATAGGTATTTATGGAAATTATTTTCTTTCTTTGATGTTACTCATCCTACTTGTGCTGCTGTGTCAATTTGAATTTCCCCTACGGGGGATCAATAAAGGTACGTCTTATCTTACTGCTGTCTGGAAAAAGGTACCGAAGCATTCGGGCCCTGACTGTGCCAGACTGTAACAGCTTCTTCCCCCAAGCCATCAGACTCCTCAATACTCAAAGGGTGGACTCTCTCTCTCACACACACACACACACACACACACACACTCACTCACTCACTCACTCACTCACTCACACTCTCTCTCTCTCTCTCTCTCTCTCTCTCTCTCTCTCTCTCTCTCTCTCTCTCTCTCTCTCTCTCTCTCTCTCACACACACACACACACACACACACACACACACACACACACACACACACACACACACACACACACACACTCACTCTGAACTAGACATGCACCAATTGCAATTTTTTTGGCCGATTCCGATTTCCGATTTTTTTGTAAGTGTGACCTGCCAGTACCGATTTTTGCCGATTCCGATTTTCTTTCTAAGAACTATAATTTACAGCATATACAAACAAAAATCTACTTTTCTTCAATGCAAAATTTTATTTTCATAATAAAAGAATTATTAAACATTACAATTTCCCCCCATACTGCAGTAAGTTACAGAATCTTCTCTCACTTAAACAACTCTCAAAATAAAGTGCTCTGTGACTGGAAAGAGGTAGAAATAACAATTAACTGAAAATGAGTTGCTTTATATAACAAAACAGATATCATTTCCCACTGTGTTTATAAATTGACCTTTTTCTCTTTTTTACTCGTCTCACAAAAGTCCAAAGATTACAAGCCTATGAACAAAACTGAAGTGTACAATACTCTTCCAAATATTAATAGATGCAGTGGCTAATAATTAAATAACAAGTGTAACAAGTAGAATTAGTTACTGCTCCTTTAAGGCGGAACGCTCTCTCTTACTCCCTCACTGATGAGTGGGCAGTCTGTAGACGGAGCGCGAGCTATGATCATCGCATGTATGCATGTAAAGCCTGGTTATATTTCTGTTTCTCTTTGCCGTTTTATTTATGTTCAGTAACACAGTTGTTAGTAGAGTGTTTTGCAAACTGCCCCATGTGTGCGGGGGATCCACAACGCTGATAATAAACCACTGTGAAATATCAGATACGTGAGTTTTGCTTACACCTGGCTACAATCATTCAGGCTATCCGGCCTCTCTGTGTAAAGTGTTACACAAGGCACCTTTTCTTTGTTGCCAAGATATGTATACTTGAGCATTAATGGCAAATTTTTCTTCACAAACAGAAGCATCTCTGCCTTGTCACCTGATAATCGGTTTCTCCTTTCATCTATCACATGTCCAGCCAAGCTAAACAAGCCATCACTTTCAACGCTTGTACATGGAGCAGAGAGGTAGGGGCTCGGGCAAGTGGAGCAAGCGCAGGGAAACCATCTTTGTTGATCCTCCAGTAGGTCAATGGGTTTTCGCGTTTTTTTATTACGACATGTTTACATGCGGCTGTGAGCGTGTGATGTTATTGCCTGCGCCACTGGCAACAACACGGACCGGCTTGGAATCGGAAAGACGTGAGACTGACCGGCTGGTCACCGGTCCGGGCCGAGCATGTGGAAAATCGGCTGATTCCGGTCCCTGGCCGGTCGATCGGTGCATCTCTACTCTGAACTGAACAGCATCCCACTCCCACCACAATATTTGCACATTTCTGTATTGACTGTATTGCATTTTTTTGCTGCTAATGTACTTATAAAAATATCATATTTACTTTCTAAGTTTAGCATGTTATGTTTACATTCATTACATTCACAGCATGTTTTAACTATATTCTTACTCTTTTGCACCTATGTTTTTGCACTACCTGTTATGTCTGACACTTCCATACTAGAACTGTGTACTGGTTGGCGCTACACTGTCACTTACTGTGCCAATTGTTCCTGTGTTAGTAGACACTGTACTGTCTCGTGTTTGCACGTGCACTTTGCACTTTATGTAAAATGTGTAGGTCTTATTTAGTTCTGTGTTGTCTCATGTAGCTTAGTGTATTGTTTTATGTGGCACCATGGTCCTGGAGGAATGTTGTTTTGTTTCACTGTGTACTGTACCAGCTGTGTATGGTTGAAATGACAATAAAAGTCACTTGACCACTTGTAGTAGTTTGGTGATTAGTTTATGGCCTCTTGTTTCTTGCTACTGTTTTCTCAATGAGTGTCTTTTTGGGATATTTCATCTGGAATTTCATGACACATATGTGGGAATGGTGAGGAAAATAACTGCACCCCCCCCCAAAAAAAAAAAAAAAAAAAAAGTGTAAGTGTGGGTGTTAGGGGGGTTAGGGTAGTTATTCTCTATGGGGCTGGAATAACGCCATATTCTGGACTTTTCCGCCAAAAAGTCCGAAACACGATGTGTATATGCCAGGTCTACTGGCATACAGGTCTAATCAGGTATGATATGAGTGCAACGATGTCCGAGCTGTGACACCCATATTTTATTCCCCATTCATTCTCAAAAGTGCATGTGGGAACGCTTAGAAAAGTAATAGCACACCTCTCCCAATGGGGCCGCATGTTTTCAGGTATGTTTTGTGATGGTGACACAAATGGTATGGGACTAGTTACACACTGAAAAGTGTCCGGAAAAATAAAAAAAAGAAAAATAACTAGATTTGAAGTTTTCTGAAGAAAATGTGAGTGGTGCTTGCTTGCTTGTGCAAAATTTGACATCTACATGCAGCTGCACATGCCAGTTAGTAGGGGGAGCTACATGTGTGCATGTGTTTGCTGAAGCATAACTAATTTGACATATATTGGTATCTATTAACTCAAGTTTTTAATATAATAGGCTTTTTGGCAGTCCAAATATGTATACCACAATTCTCCACGTTAAGCCAAGTGTTTTGATGTGTCACATGTCTATGTAGAGGTAGTTTTGTGATTCCACCTTTTTTGGGGGTGAACATGCATGTGACATCAATAAAATACTCATAATGCATTTCTGCACACTGAGTTGAGGGTACTGTCATTCCCCATAATGCAATTTTTCTCATTGAGCTGATCGTTTTGATGTATAACATGGCTGCAGTAGTTTGGTGATTAGTTTCTGGTCTTTTGTTTCCTGCTACTGATTTCACAGTGAGTGTGTATATGGGATATTTCATCAGGAATTTCACATGACACAAACATAGGAATGGCGAGGAAAATAATCGCACACATCTCCCAAAAATTCTGAGCGATTTGAGGTATGATCCGTGTGTCTAAGTAAAACTGTGCGGGACTAGTGCGGGATCCATTCCCAAATGGGATTTCGTGATTCTCTTGACCAAGCCGAACACTTGGACACATCATTCATGTCTGTGTCACTGACGGTGTGGGAGTTAGAGGGGGGTCCAAAATTTCTCATTATTGTCTATGGGGCTGGAATAATGCCATTTTCCAGACATTTTCAGAGAAAATTCAGAAACGTGATGTGTACATACTGGCTCTACTCCCTAAGACGAGAGGATATGTGATACAAGCATGTCAGCCGAACGGCGTCCGAGCTGTTACACCCGTGTTTTATTCCCCATTCATTATCTGTGGGCCAAAAATGTGTGATTTTTTTTGTCCGCAGTTTGAATATTGTAAGTCGATTCGCTTATAAAAGTCATAGCATACAACGTCTCAATAAGCTCATCCATTTGAGCCCTCATTCATGTCTGTATCACAAACTGTGTTGGGTGAGTTACATGCAATTTTTTGTACAGAAGAAGAAGAAGAATAACTAGATTTGACATTTCCTGAAGAAAATGTGAGCGGTGCTTGCCTGTGCAGAATTCGACACCTACATACAGCTGCACGTGTTATGTCATTAGAATACCCATAATGCAATTCTCCTCATTGAGCTGAGTGTTGTAGGGAAACCAACCAGTGGTCCAACAACGGTATCCAGTGGAGTGGCAGAAGGCTTCTTACGTGTTACTGTCTTTCCTTTATGTAATATATTAACATTTGTATTAACAAATTTTCAACATTAAATATGATTTTTTTATTTTTTTTATTTATTTATTTTTTTACTTTATCTGACTCCAATTATAAACAATTCTAAGAGATATTACAATTCCAATTTCTAGCATTAAATTTTATCTCGACATTTGATTATCCTATTTAAGCCTTTATTTAGATATTCCCTGAATCTTTTGCCAGCTCTCTCTATTTACCCAGATACTCTGTAGGTCCACCAAATGGTGGTGTTTGTGATTATAATTGGAATTTGGGCCCACTATTAAGGGGGTCAGGTGGCATTTGTAATTGAATGGGTCTTCAATGTCTGTGGAAGGATGTACCTTATGTACATACAGGAGGTGATTTGTGTGAGGGACCCGGGGAGGGTATGCCTTCAATGGCATGTAATATTTTTCTACATTTCTAGATCATAATGCTGATTTGAAAAAAATAAATATATTTGTTAAATATGTGTGTGGCACAATTCTTGGCACCCCTATGAATTCATATGAGAAAATATGTTTGAAGTATATTCCCATTGATATTTTACATTTTTTAGTACACCTGGGTGACTAGGAAAAGGAAATTGTTCAACCATGACTTCCTGTTTCACAGAGGTATAAATATAAGGTAATACATAGACCAAATTCCCTTAGTCATTCATCACAATGGGTAAGACCAAGGAATATAGCTGTGATGTGTGGCAAAAGGTTGTTGAGCTTCACAAAATGGGAAATGACTATAAGAAAATAGCACAAGCACTGAAAATGCCCATTTCCACCATCAGGGCAATAATTAAGAAGTTCCAGTCAACTGGAAATGTTACGAATCAACCTGGAAGAGGACGTGTGTCTATACTGTCTCAACGCACAGTGAAGAGGATGGTTCGAGTGGCCAAAAAGTCTCCAAGGATCACAGCTGGAGAATTGCAGAAGTTATTTACTTCTTGGGGTCAGAAAGTCTCCATAACTACAATCTAAAGTTACCTACATCACCACAAGTTGTTTGGAAGGGTTTCAAGAAAAAAGCCTCTACTCTCATCCAAAAACAAACTCAAGTGTCTTCAGTTTGCCAGACACTACTGGAACTTCAAATGGGATCGGGTTCTATGGTCAGATGAAACCAAAATAGAGCTTTTTGGCAATAAACACCAGAGGTGGTTTTGGCGCACACAGAGAGGTAGCAATATGGAAAAGTACCTCATCCCCATGGTTAAATTTGGTGGTGGCTCTTTAATGTTTTGGGGCTGTTTTTCTGCCAGAGGACCTGGACATTTTGTTAGGATACATCATGGACTCTATCAAATGAAAACCTGACTGCCTCTGCCAGAAAGCTTAAAATGGGCCGTGGTTGGATCTTCCAGCAGGACAATGATCCAAAACATACATCAAAATCAACACAAAAATGGTTTACTTACCACAAAATCAAGGTCCTGCCATGGCCATCCCAGTCCCCTGACTTGAAACCCATAGAAAACCTGTGGGGTGAACTGAAGAGGAGAGTCCACCAGCGTGGACCTCGAAATTTGAAGGATCTGGAGAGATTCTGCAAGGAGGAATGGTCTCAGATCCCTGGCCATGTATTCTCCAACCTCATCAGGCATTATAGGAGAAGATTCTGAGCTGTTATCTTGGCAAAGGGAGGTAGCACAAAGTATTGACTAAAAGGGTGCCAATAATTGTGCCACACATTTTTAACAGTTTTTTGTTTGTTTGTTTGTTTGTTTTGGATAAACCTGTGTTGTGTTTGCAATTGTTTGATATCCATGAGAGCAGAGTGTTTTTGTGTTGTTTTTTAAACAAAAGATCAAAAGATTAAACAATAAAGACAACTTTTCACAACCTTCTTTGCTCATATTTACCAAGGGTGCCAATATTAGTGGAGGGCACTGTATCAGTGAGATGTGATGACAGCTGGAGCATTCCATGGGATCCTTTCCCTCTTTTAACAATAACGTTATAAGAGCAGTTTTCTGATCCCTATGAAGTAGAGTTGGGGTACTTGATCCCGGACTCGGACTCGAGTCCAATTATGAACGAACTCGGACTTGTCATGCACTCGTGTACATTTGTACTCGAACTTGACACGGACTAAGAAATTTTGGACTCCCGATTACTGTCCCGAGTACAGTCGAGTCCGTGTCATGTGCAGGGGTGTAACCTGGCCTGGGCATGTTTTCTATAACATCCCGAATAATTCTGCACTTGTCACTACGTAACTGAACGTCAGTAAAAGAAACCGGCCTGTAATTTTATATCTTCAGTGAACGGAGGCGAGACCAATCAGACAGAGTTTACAGGAAAACACGTGGAAATACTCGTGTCTTATTGGCTGACAGTCTCAATTCTGTCAAACGCTGTAGCTCACAGTCCGTGTGAGGAAAAACGGATAAAATTAATATACGCCGATTTTTTTTTTTTTAAAAACCAGTAAGGGGGTTGAAACTGAAACAGTAACATCCTCTCGTGCTAAACAGGAGGACAAGGTGTGGAAATGTCTATGAGTTCGTGAGTATAAGTTACATGAATATGATAGAAGAGCAGTGATAGCTTAGCTGTGCCTCCCCTTGGCTAGCGATACCTAACTAGCCTATAGTCTCGTGTTAAATAGCCAAAAAGTTTTATATTTTATCTGTCTGGTAGTCCTGCAAACAGCGATAACACCCGATGCAAGTTTTATGATAAATCCAACTTTTTGTCCAAATTAGCCCTTAAAAGCAAGAAGAAAAATGTTCTATTTAGAACAGCCCAGAATCTGGGCTCAGCCCTGGATGATTAACAGTTCAGCTTACGCCCCTGGTCACGTGTAACATGAAAAGAAAGATAAAAAAAATAAGTAACATAACATAAGATTAAGATAATAAGAAATCAGTGAATGACTTCCTGCCTGACCAGGGGCTTTCTCCTCTCAGCGTGCGAGTACCGAATTGAGTTCTCTTTAGAGGCTTATTCCGCTTGGACGGTCAAATAAATACACACACATCATGTCAAAATGCAGGTCTGGTCGAGTATTCATGTAAACACAGTCGGTTATTTATTAAGTGAATGTAAACAGTTGGGGAAAAATCGGAGGTGTGTCAGTACAGTATATTGGATCTGTGCATTAGGTCTTAAAGTGACAGCAGTCTAATAAACCTGCTGCTGTCTGTGTCATTAATGTTGATCACATAACAAAAGACAGAGAAAATCACTCACTCACTCATTTGACTGAATAACTTCAGTAAATTTAATAAGAATCAACTGTATATGTCATACAGTGAAGTCTATTTTATTTTACATTTAATTGCATTATTCAATTTCCGTCGTATTTCTTACTGAGAAAATGTATCGTTATTGTGAAATAAGATTGTAGTCATATCGCCCACCCCTAAACATTAGCATCTGGTCATTCCAGTCTTAAATTTCACGTAAAATGTGAAATTTACTTCTTAATGTAGTAAATATCATAAACCTTGCTGCTATTTATTTATTTTCATTTTAGGAATTAAAATGGAAAAAAGTTACAAGAACAGAGCTGTGTTCAGAAATGAGTTTCAGTCATAGACAGATTAAAAGCAGTAATAAAGCATGAAGCTTGTTGTTATGACATAATGCTAAATGTAACAAACAAAACAGGTTAATTTGTATTTTCATACATTTGTAATATAATAAAAGTTCTACATATACCTCTATTATGAATGGGGGATATTTTATCGTTCTCAATATACCGATAGAAATTCTTCCCACAATAAGAATTATTATTCTCGCGATAATAACGATAAAGCCTAGTTGATGATGTATTTCTGTGTGCGACGGTCTGCGATCCCATTTGCAGCTCACATGCAGAGCAAAAACAAGTATGGCGGAAGGTCGACGTGAAGCTGAGGAGTTTATCGCTAAACGAGGAGCCTGGTCTTTGGATTTTTACTATTTTTAAAAAAAATTCATTTATGTAAATGGTATATTTTAGGAGCCTATCTGATGATGGGTAAGTTTTTCTTTTAGATCAATGTTTGTGTTTCTGAGGCTCTCAAGACTGCATGCAGCTATCACTGCAGTGGTGAATGGTACTATATTTATATCATCACTGATATTGTTATTGCAATAAATACTAGAAGATATTGTGATATAGTTTTAAGTCCATATTGCCCATCCCTAACCTCTACAGTATCTCACAAAAGTAAGTACACCCCTCACATTTTTGTAAATATTTTATTATATCTTTTCATGGGACAACACTGACGAAATGACACTTTGCTACAATGTAAAGTAGTGAGTGTACAGCTTGTATAACAGTGTAAATTTGCTGTCCCCTCAGAATAACTCAACACACAGCCATTAATGTCTAAACCGCTGGAAACAAAAGTGAGTACACCCCTAAGTGAAAATGTCCAAATTGAAAATGCCCAATTAGCCATTTTCCCTCCCCGGTGTCATGTGACTCATTAGTGTTACAAGGTCTCAGGTGTGAATGGGGAGCAGGTGTGTTAAGTTTGGTGTTATCGCTCTCACACTCTCTCATACTGGTCACTGGAAGTTCAACATGGCACCTCATGGCAAAGAACTCTCTGAGGATCTGAAAAAATGAATTGTTGCTCTACATAAAGATGGCCTAGTCTATAAAAAGATTGCCAACACCCTGAAACTGAGCTGCAGCACGGTGGCCAAGACCATACAGCGGTTTAACAGGACAGGTTCCACTCAGAACAGGCCTCGCCATGGTCGACCAAAGAAGTTGAATGCACGTGCTCAGCATCATATCCAGAGGTTGGCTTTGCAGAATAGATGTATGAGTGCTGCCAGCATTGCTGCAGAGGTTGAAGGGGTGGGGGGTCAGCCTGTCGGTACTCAGACCATATGCCGCACACTGCATCAAATTGGTCTGCATGGCTGTTGTCCCAGAAAGAAGCCTCTTCTAAAGATGATGCACAAGAAAGCCCGCAAACAGTTTGCTGAAGACAAGCAGACTAAGGACATGGATTACTGGAACCATGTCCTGTGGTCTGATGAGACCAAGATAAACTTATTTTGTTCAGATGGTGTCAAGCGTGTGTGGCGGCAACCAGGTGAGGAGTACAAAGACAAGTGTGTCTTGCCTACAGTCAAGCATGGTGGTGGGAGTGTCATGGTCTGGGGCTGCATGAGTGCTGCCGGCACTGGGGAGCTAATGCCAAAATGTACTGTGACATACCGAAGCAGAGCATGATCCCCTCCCTTCGGAAACTGGGCCGCAGGGCAGTATTCCAACATGATAATGACCCCAAACACACCTCAAAGACGACCACTGCCTTGCTAAAGAAGCTGAGGGTAAAGGTGGTGGACTGGCCAAGCATGTCTCCAGACCTAAACCCTATTGAGCATCTGTGGAGCATCCTCAAACAGAAGGTGGAGGAGCGCAAGGTCTCTACCATCCACCAGCTCTGTGATGTCGTCATGGAGGAGTGGAAGAGGACTCCAGTGGCAACCTGTGAAGCGCTGGTGAACTCCATGCCCAACAGGGTTAAGGCAGTGCTGGAAAATAATGGTGGCCACACAAAATATTGACACTTTGGGCCCAATTTGGACATTTTCACTTAGGGGTGTACTCACTTTTGTTTCCAGCGGTTTAGACATTAATGGCTGTGTGTTGAGTTATTTTGAGGGGACAGCAAATTTACACTGTTATACAAGCTGTACACTCACTACTCTACATTGTAGCAAAGTGTCATTTCTTCAGTGTTGTCCCATGAAAAGTTATAATAAAATAATGTGAGGTGTGTACTCACTTTTGTGAGATACTGTATATCCCTTTTTTTTCATTGAAACCATTTTTTGATAGGACACTAGTTGAGTTGCTGATGACCTGAAATAAAAATATTAAATGGCAATGGCAAGATGTAATAGTGGTATTTTTTGTTACATTTATGTTGCCATTGGTTTGTGAAGGTTAAAATATTAATTTAACAGCTCAGTGTTGAGTTTACAATTGCAATTTCAAATCTTTTTTCAATTTAATTACTTTCTGGACTCGGCCGGACTCGACTCGGACTTGGCCATTAAGGACTCGGACTTATGTCCGACTCGGCCCCTTTTGGACTCGGACTCGGACCCGATTGGTTTCGACTTGGTCAAGACTTGGTCTCGACTCGAACAAAGGTGGACTTGGACCCAACACTACTATGAAGCATTTTATGCTCGAGAGCAGGGGTGTCATACAGCCCGCGGGCCAAAACCAGCCCGCCAAAGGGTCCAATCCGGCCCACGGGATGAATTTGCGAAGTGCAAAAAATACACAGAAGACATTAACAGCAATTTGTCAAAAAGTAACTGCTATTCCTAATTTGTCCACAGGAGTTGCACTGTAGATGGCAGCAATGCACGATTGATGCGCCTCGCCTGCTTAACCCAAGGAGGAGAAGAACACAAGTGTCAATCAAGCAAACCGTCCATGCTAAAGCTGTCGGTAATAAATTTCTGTAGCTCGGTGGTTCGATAAATGCCAAATTTGCCTTATCGTTATTAAAATCCGTTCTACGTGTTCCTTTGCTGTCAAAATTACCCTCTGTGGCACCTTCAGTACGCCAAATGTCTGTCAAAAAGGAGAAAAGTGGACACAGAATGTAGAATTTTCCAAGAAAAATGGACCACTTCCTATTTATTCAAAGACGTAAATGGGAAACCTGTGTGCTTGGTGTGTATGCAGCAAGTTTCAGTGCTCAAGGAATATAATATTCGGTGCCACTATGAGACTCATCATGGCGAAAAATACAACAGCTTGCAAGGACAATTAAGAACAGAGAAGATAAATGAATTGTTAGCGGGTCTGAAGAAACAGCAGTCTGTTTTAACCCGTAGCCGAGAGGTCAGTGATGCAGCAGTGAAAGCCAGCTACCTTATTGCAAGCGAAATATCTTCAGCATCAAAGCCATATTGTGAGGGTGAGTTCGTGAAAACATGTATGCTGAAAGCTGCAGAAACCGTGTGCCCTGAAAAGCGACAGGCCTTTGCCAACATTAGCCTGACAAGAAACACTGTGGCAGATGAGAGATGTTGCTCAACTGGCCATATTCATTCGTGGTGTTGATGAGACTTTGACCATCACAGAGGAGTTCCTTGTGTTGGTGCCTATGACAGACACCACAACAGCAGATGACATTTTCAGCTCTCTCGTTGGAGCGCTGGACAGGGTCGGAGTGGACTGGGCCTGTGCTGTCAGCCTGGCTACAGATGGCGCACCGTCAATGATTGGGGAAAAAAGCAGGTGTTGTGACAAAATTCAGAGAGAAAGTGCAGGCTGCAAATGGAAGACATGATTTTTGGACTTTTCACTGTATTTTGCACCAGGAGGCATTGTGCTGCAAGTCGTTAAAAATGGATCACGTCATGCTGGTGGTTGTCCGTACTGTTAATTTCATCCGAGCCAGAGGTCTGAATCACCGTCAGTTCAACAGCCTTCTCAGTGATAAAGACGTTACCTATGGCCTGCCATACCACAGTGAAGTAAGGTGGTTAAGCCGAGGTGCCATGCTGAAGCGTTTCTTTGATCTACGAGAGGAAATTGGACAGTTCATGAATAAAAAAGGCAAACCAGTGATGGAATTCCAATCCCCAGAATGGCTGCAGGACCTTGCATTTATGGTGGATATTACAGAGCACATGAATAATCTGAACAAAATGTTGCAAGGCCACAGAAAAGTTGTCGCACAGTATTATGACAGCATACGTGCATTCAAGTTCAAGCTGGCTTTGTGGGAGACACAGCTGTCAAATGGTGACCCTACTCATTTTCCTAGTCTAACAGATGTGCACGCGACCGGAGGTAATGCCGACATGAAACAATACAAAGACAAGATTTCGGGATTGCTACGGGAGTTTGAGCGACGGTTTCAGGTCTTTGATGAACTTGAGACAGAATTCACAGTTTTTTGCTCACCATTCACAGTAAAGGCTTCTGCTCTGCCTGTCGACATCCAACTTGAATAATTGACTTGCAGTGTGATTCAGGTTTGAAGGACAAATTTGCCTCAGCAGGCTTGGACACATTTTATCAGTATCTCCTGCCAGGGTATCCCAAATTAACAGCCCTAGCTGCGAAAATTTTGTGCATGTTTGGGACTACCTACCTCTGTGAACAGGTTTTCTCAGTTATGAACATTAATAAAACAAACCTGCGCTCGAGGCTTACACACAAGCACTTAAATGACATTCTGAAATTGGCTGCTACTCAGGATTTGACACCTGATATTGATGCACTTGTGAAGGCTAAAAGATGCCAAGTTTCAGGAGCACGCTAAACAGTGAGTCTTAGTTGTTTTGATCATAAAGTTAAGTAGCCTCCTATATTTTTCAGTTCCAGATGCCACAAAGCCATTCAACTGTGATCAGCTGTGGTAATTTTTATTAGCTCAGCATGAAAAGATCATTCCTGGAGTATTTTTCAGTCCTTGGTAGTGCAACTGAAGTAAACAATCAACTATGGGTGGCAAGGCACTGTCAAAAGATCTCAGAGATAAAGTTGTGGACGGGCACAAGTCAGGAGATGGATACAAAAAAAAATTCAGAGGCTTTATCAATGCCTAGAAGCATAGTGAAGTCTATTATTAAGAAGTGGAAGGTATTTGGAACAACACAGACCCTCCCTGGATCAGGACGTCGCTCCAAACTGGATGAAAGAGCCAGGAGGAAACTGGCCAGAGAAGCTACCAAGAGGCTTACAGCAACTCTGAAGCAGTTGCAGGAATTTATGACAAAGAGTGGTCGTTGTGTGCATGTGACAACAATATCACAAATTATCCACAAATGTGGCTTGTATGGGAGGGTTGCAAGAAAAAAGCCACCCACGACTGAGCTTTGCCAAAACGCACCTTGAAGATTCTGAGGCCACATGGAAAAAGGTGTTATGGTCAGATGAGACTAAAATTGAATTATTTGGCCTCAGCACCAAACGATATGTCTGGCAGAAATCCAATACAGCTCACCATCCAAATAACACCATTCCTACAGTAAAGCATGGCTGTGGTAATATCCTGTTATGGGGGTGTTTCTCTGCAGCAGGGACTGGAGCACTTGTCAGGATAGAAGGAAAAATGGATGGGGCAAAATATCGTCAAATTCTTGAGGAAAATCTGCTGCCCTCTGCCAGAAAGTTGTCAATGGGAAGAAGGTTTACTTTCCAACATGACAATGACCCAAAGCACACAACAAAACTGACCACACAGTGTTTGAAGGAGAAAAAGGTGAATGTCCTTGCATGGCCTAGTCAGAGCCCAGACTTAAACCCCATTGAAAATCTGTGGAATGACTTGAAGACTGCAGTCCACAAAGGTCACCATCAAATTTAATTGAACTTGAGCAGTTCTGCAAAGAAGAGTGGGCAAATATTGTCTAGATGTGTAAAGTTAGTAGAGACATATCCCAACAGACTAAAGGCTGTAATTAAAGCAAAATGTGGTTCAACAAAATATTGACACAAGGGGGTGATCCTTTTTCCAACTCAGTAATTCTGGTTTTTAATTTAAAAAAAAAAATTCTGACATGTTGGTTATATCTTTTCATACACGTTGGTTATATCACTTGGATGTTATAAGTTGAGGTGAGTTAATACAGCTGGATAAAACAAAAACTGTCCGTGTTCATTTCAGGCTGAAAAGCAACAAAATGTGATTATTTTAAAGGGGGGTGATTCTTTTCTATTCCCACTGTATGTCCCACAAGGCCAAATAAAGCTCTGGCGGAATTCCATCTGAGCCAGGAGATTTTTCCTTTTGAAGAGACTTCACTGCTATCTTTAACTCATCGATTGTTAAGGGCTCTTCCAAAAAATCTATATCAGTAAGTTGTAATTTTGATAAGGTGATGCTATTAAGAAAATTATTCAATTAAAAAAATTAAATAAATATTAAATTTATATAGGTCCACAACATTATCAGAAGTGTACAAATTCTTGTAAAAATCACAAAATACCTGATTAATTTGTTTGGGTTCTGTTACAATATCACCATCATTATTTCTAATGGCATTTACTGAAGAATTTGCCTTGTTTTGTTTTTCTATGCCAACAAACAACTAGTTCTGTCTCCCTGAAAATAATATTTTTGTTTAGTTCTCTGTACAATGAATTCAGCTTTGTGCAGAGACAAAGAGTTATATTCTCCCCTTAAAACCGATAAAAAATATATGCTCTGCGCTCTGTGAAATGTTCTTTCTGTTGTCTCTCCAAGGCTTCAACCTCTTGTTCAATCTCTGTCAGTCTCCTAGATCTTGACACTTATAGCCTTGAAGAGAAAGCTATGCAGACCCCTCTTATAAAACACTTACATGTCTCCCATAATGTTTGCGGGTTGTTACATTGTGAGCTATTAATCTCCAAGAACTCCTTAAGCTGTCAAATAATTTGTCTCATAAATTCTGAGTTCGTCAGGAGACTGTCATTAAAATGCCACCTGTGAAGCTTGGGAGTGAGGATAAAAGAGATAATATTGCAAGTAAGTATCGGGGAGTGGTCTGAAATGAGAACGGGCAACATTATATATATGGGATACTGTTAATCAGAGATGGTGAGACACATATGTAATTAATCCTAGAATATGTGTGATGTCGAGCTGAGTAAAAAGAGAAGTCTTTCACATTATTCTTTCTAAAGCACCATAAATCAACTAAATTTAGATTGGATATAAAAGTTTTCAGCGCAAGAAGAAAGCATTGGAAGAAAGCATTGACCCCCAGCTGAGCGGTCCATCACTGGATCTAGATAGGAGTTGAAGTCACCTCCTATAATAAGGGGTGTGTCAGGAAGTTTATGTAAACTTTTTTTGAGTGACACAAGAAATGATGAATCAAATTCATTTGGGGCATAGATTGAAGCCAAAAGCAGCTTTGTATTGTTAATATTAATAAGAATGCATACACATCTTCCATTTACCGTATTCTCTGTGTAGTCTATAGATATCAGTAGCTTCCTATCTACTAAAATCAGGACTCCCTTTGGTTTAGTGTCTGCACGAGAGTGTGCCACCACCTTGAAAGGCCTGTTTTGAAAACGCTGGACATCAGAAGATTTTAAATGCATCTCTTGAATTAATGCTGTGGATACACATTTACTGTGTAAAAATTTCAAGCATCTGGTGCACTTGACAGGGGAATTCAACAAGTGTACGTTCCAGCTAATAATGGCCCGCCATTCAGATAAAAAGAATAACATACCTCATACACAATGGGATTTTTTGAAAGTATTGTATCTCCATGCGACATTATATATATGGTATCTAACATGTAAAGGAACAATTGTGCTGACAATTATAACTACATACACAAAATAAACCAGCCGCCAGGCCATGTTTAACACCCCAAGGCTTGAGAAGAAAGAACAAAACGTAAAAGTGACTATTTTTGACGGCGATGCAATCAGCTTAAATTCTTCATTCCCCGATTTCTTAATGCATCATCCCATGCAGTACAAAGGTACATATTATGTAAATAGTTTTTAAACAGACAAAACCTTCATAGCATCCAAGCAATCTATATCATTCTGGGAATGTAATCATCTGCTGCCCTTCATCTTCCCAGGAGTTGCGCTGTGCTCCCATCATTGACGCGGCTCCTGATGATTTCTTCAATGGTGTTGCCAGGGTCTCATTAGAGTCGAAGAACTTCTCTGCTTCTTGTGGAGATTTAAAGTTGAAAGATTGACCTCGGTGTGTCAACTTGAGCTCAGCTGAGTAAATGAGAAATGGCTTAAGACCAAGGGTGGTCATCTTCTTCCAAATTTGGTTGAATTCCATCCACTTCTTCGCCATCTCGTTACTGAAGTCGGGAAAGAAGGACAGGATCCGCTCTTTGTGCCTCACAGGATAAGCCTCCCTCGCCTTTCAGAATTGCCTGACGATCTGCGTAATCAAGAAGTTTGAAGATCAAAGTGCGTGATCACGAGGGTTCAGTTTCCTGCTGTAAAGGAGAAGTGCTCTCTCAATTTTGATCTCATGACCAGCCAGGGAGGGTATCCACACAGGTAAACACGTCTTGAGAAACCCAATTGGGTCCAGTCCCTCTACGGATTCTGGTAAGCCCACTAACCTCAAGTTCAAATGGCGGCACCTATCTTTCATCTCCGTTATTTTTGCAGAAAGTGATACAATCTGTTGATTGTGATCTCTAATGTCTTGCTTGTGAGCCCATACAGTGGCGTGAAGGGACTCACATTGGGAGTAAAATTTTTTTACTAAGTTATCCACAGCCTCTTTAACCAGAACTGCTGCGTCAAAGTGCTGTTGTTGCTCTGTCAGGGCCTGTTTCACAGCTCTCAAAATTCCGCCGTCGAGGTCTTCAGTAGATACGCTCATAATTTCTTTCATTTTTTTCTTAACGGGGGAATTTACACATTTACTTTTTGTTGCATATTTTTTGGATGACATCTGCTTATCAAATTAACAAAATTCTTAACACGAAATTCCTCAATTTATGAACTTTATGGGTATTTGAGGGCGAGCCTAAAAACCTACACCCACATTGTCTATGTTGCTGTACTTTTGTGATTTCACTTATTTTGGGGGTTAATGTGCATGTGATGTTATGTGATTAGATAGATAGTGTGGGAAATAATTTGTGTAAAATATAATAAAAACACAGAAGATGAGTTAAGAAAGACACAGGATAGTTTATTAAACAGGGCTCGTAGGTTAATAATCGGTGGGACTGTAAGGACTGAATGATGGACTACAGCTGTAGCCATTGTGGTAATTAATTTGCATAAAATATAAACAAAAAGCACAGAAGACCAGGTAAAAACATAGTGTAGTTTATTAAGAAGTAGAATAATATAAAAACAGGCCCTTTGCCGTGCATTGGTGTGCATGGCTGAGGAGCTCTCGGGACATGTCGAGGTCAGTTCGTGATAAAGCCATAACAATTGCAGCTGATGACGCATGTCCATGAGAGGCTAGGAAAATGGTGAAAAAAACAACACGTGTTATATTATATTATATTATATTATATTATATTATATTATATTATATTTTATGTATTGTAAATAAATATATACACATGCAAAAAGCATCATGAAAGCATAATCATATAGCAGTGAGCATAATCTTAGAGTCCTAGCAAATATGTGTAATCTCAAGAGCTTTAAGTAGTGTGTAAAACACAAAAATATGTTAAAATCATGCACAGAATCTGTAATACATAAAAACAACACACCCATGTAAAGAGATAAAATTGAAGCGAAGAATAAAAGTTTAATATGATAACCAAAGAAGAGAACGCACAGAAAGGTTTGCTTGTCTAGATTGCTGGGAGACATTTTGGTAAATTGGGCCACAGAGGGGGTGGGGCAAGAAGGAAAGAAGGAGGAGAACAAGGGAGAGAGTGTTTTTTTTCTTCTCACCTTGAAAAACCTGGTTTTAATGGTGGCTGAAAAACCTGGTTTTCTGAAAATAATGGTGGCTAAATTTTCGTTCATATTTGAAAACCAAACATAATTGGAAATTGTTTTATATGAAGGAGGGGAAAAGAGTATAAATAGGGATCAAACTCAGGGTAGATCAGATCATTCCTGGGACGTCTCATTTGAATTGATCTCATGTTGGCTGCTGTTTCTGGGCAATAAATCTGATTCTTGCTTCTCTCATCCACTGTGTTGTGAGTATTATTTTTTAATTGAATTTAGAGTGTTTTGTGTAGAGGCTACGGTATATCCAGTGGCAGAAAATGCCACACCATGAGAAGACTCATCAGACGATAAAATGACAGGCCCTTCGATGAGCCTGACATTAGTATGCATAGCTGAAGAATTCCCAGGAGATAACATATCAGGTTCAGTTTGTGTGGAAGCATGGGTCATGGTCACGGCAGGAGTGATGCGGAATGCAAGGGGGGAGGAAACTCAGTTGGAATGGAAACAGTACTGTACAGAGGTGGTCCACTAGGGAGGTGACATCCGCAAATATGCGAGCCAACTGATGACGCAGATACTGTGACCCAAGGCTGGAGAACGAAAAATAGAAATAGCAAGAAACCCAATTACTGCTTATAAACCCTTATATTTTACTATAGTATTGTATTCAGCAGGCACGAAAAGGCAACTGCAAAAGAATATAAGCAAAATGACATGCCATTACATAATCCTATAATCCTAGCAAACGTGTAATCTTAAAGACAGATTATAACAAACAAGGATATGTTAAGATTAAATACAGAAACTGTACTACATATAACACACAATAATATGATAAGATCAAGCACAGAAACAATATGTTAAGATTAAGCACAGAAACTGTATTGCAGAAAGAGGATACTTACCCATGAAGGAGATAAAGTGGAGGAAAAAAAATAGCATCTAATGTGATAGCCCACTCTACGGTCAGCTCGACCTGGCGACTCAGAAATGAATAAAGAGACAAGCTGAGAAACCCCCTTTTTATATGCCAGGAAGAGGAGACAGGAATTTAAGGGAAATTAAGACAGAACGGTATAAATACAGGTGCAGAATCCAGGGCAGATCAGATCATTCCTGGGACGTCTCGTTGAATTGATCTCATGTTGGCTGCTATTTTCGGGCAATATACCTGATTTTTGCTTCTCTCATCCACTGTATTGTGAGTATTATTCTTTATCAGAGTTTTATTGAACTTAGAAGTATTTTGTGTAGAGGCTACCGTATATTCAGTGTCATAGACGTGACATTTGGCGACCCAGATGGGACTGGGTGTTGCTGGAAGACTGATCCCGTCCTGAGGGACTTCACCACCCTGTGGACTGCAGATACTGGCCATATAACAGAAAGGTAAGCAGACACCTGTTTGATATTCAAAGTTTTGCGTTAATTGTTCTGCAGCCTGGGAGGGGGAGCCCCTAGGGTGGAGGAAGGACGCCAGTCCCCAGTGCACGGCCCCAAAGGATAGTATAAAGAAAATTTGGGAAAAGCCTCTGGAAAAACAGTGGATGGGAAAAGTAAAAGATAATTAAAATGTGCCTCCGGTGGGTGACCGGATGATGATGTGAATGGAATTGTTGTATTATTGTTAATATTGTTATGTGTATGAAACAGGTTTAAGAAGGAAAATAAGATAAGAGAAAAAGTCCTGTGATACCGCCACTAAGGAGGGATTGGGTGAACCATTCTGCTCGGTCGTATCCTAAATAGCCAAAGTGAGACCCACGCACCAACCGAAGTTTACCCCATCAACGAGTCGGGATATATCCAGAAGTGCGGGTAACTGAAGAATGGGGAGATTCGAGGACATGGGAATATGAAGGATGGAACCCGATTCGAATGAAAGTGCATGGAGTGTTTGATGAAGTTATGAGACAAACAGAAAACGAGGTGAGAGGAAGAAGCAGCAGCCTTAACCCATTTTTCAGATATGGAAACAGATCAACCATGCCAGACCTGCAGGCACAGAGGGATGGTAGCTTCTCTGAAAACAACGCCGAGCCGGATACTGGAATGCTGATGCCAGATATGGACTCAAGTAGAGACAATGAGATGCTAAAGAATTATTTTGCTAACTACCCACAAGCCAGCATTCCGGCCATCAGAGTATCAGTCTGTGAGTTCCTGAAAAAGGAAGGGCACCGGATGGAGGGAGTAAATATGGAAGGGGCCCAGGAGCTGGAGGAGGACCCAATAAGAAGAGGCGGGCATAGGAGGACTGAAACAGATCCCCCACCATTGACTGTGCAACAACTAGGCGGCATATGCAGTACAAAATCAAAACGATGAGAAGACGAGCCTAGATTTTCACAAAGGGAGAATGAGCCTGAGCAGGCGTCTCCTCCACAAGGTCCTGAACCGGAAGACGGACAAGTAGTACATGTGGAAGGGGACTTAAGGATAATACAAAAAGGAACCAGCAATGAAAAAAGAGTGAAGGAGCTGGAGGAATAAATACGTCGGATGAAAAAGACAGTGCAACAGAGAGAAAGAGATCAACAAACAGCTGAGCAGCTGCAGAGGATGGCTGAAACAGCTCTGAATGCTGAAAAACTGGCTCATCAGATAAGCACTACATAGATGGAGTGCGTGAAGGACATAAAAGAAATAAAACAACAAATGGAACAAAGTCTACACTCACAGAAAGAATTAGAACAGGCTGCTTTGATAATACAAGAGCACAACTGGAAGGGACAGCACCACCAGAAATAGAAGAAGAGGATGTATCAGAGAATGCAATGGTTCTAACACACATTGAAGACAATGTGCTCATCGACTTAAAAGATGAACCACTTCAGGGAAGAGTTTTACGAAGCAGAAAGATAATCAAACCACCAATTCGCTATGGAGGTAGGGACCCCAGGCAAGACACACCAAGGCCATCCTTGAGGAAAGGCATTTATATGACCGTCGGTCAGTTCCCACTAACAGCAAAAGGAAAAGAGGTGCATTATGTACCTTGGAGATTTATGAATATGACATGACTGATACAAAGGCTGCCGAACATCTGTGATGGAGGAAAAGACCGCAGGATAGCACCTGGCCATCGGAGACATAAAAGCCATTCTCTGTCAGACAATTTTCAGAGGGAGAACAGGAGAAATACTGGAGAACGCAGACATAGAACGAATGGAGGATGATCCCAGGTGTGACCACCTACCATTTGGAGAGTTCAGAAACGCAGTATGGGATGCAGTCCGGGAAAAATACCCAACAAAGATGGATCCAGGGAAACTGGAGACAATTAAATTAAAAGAAGAAGAAAACAACCAAATTGGTGCAGGAATTCCAAGACAAGTGGCATGACGAGACTGGAGGGGCATGGGACGAGTCTTCTGCAAGCAAAGGTCTTTTTAAAATGATGCTAAGAAAAGCACTTCCTGAAGAAATACAAAAACACCTGGAAGAAGTACTGGGCCTGAGCACCATGGAATGGAGCCCCTTCATGGCTCATGTGGTGCATCATGTGGAACAATACCGAAAGAAAAAGAAAGAGGCCAGAGAAGCCACGGAAGCACTAATGGCACAACTCTATAAAGCCCAACTAGGGGAGATAGCAAGAGTCAAGCAAAAAGAATGTGAGAAGAAGAAAGAAAAAGGGACCGTGAAACAAGCAGCACTCATGGTGACACTTCAAGCCCCTCAGCCACAGGTGGCTGCTGGATCTCCAACTCCGGGGCAAATGTCATACGCTCCAGTACCGATACCAGTTAGCTCCTGTTGAATACACGTACGCAGGGGGACAACAAGGCCCTCGAAATTACCATTTTCAGGAGCCACCACCCCCAGTCAGAGGAAGGAGTAGAGGTTTCTTCCGGGGAGGACCAATAATGAGAACTGGAAGACAAAGCATGATAGCCGAAGGGTGCTGGGAGTGTGGAGATGCCAATCACCTCAGGAGAAATTGTTCTCAAGCCATGGCAAGGGAGATCGGGTGGACAGAGCCGAAAGAAGAGGTCAAATGCTGGGGCCAATGGTTCCCAATCCAAATCAAGGAGATCAATGGACAGAACAACAATGGCAGTCTCCAATACCACCTGGAGGACAGATGTATGGTCCCAGTGGAGGACCTAACCCTAACCACAGTTGAAGAGGCCCAGAGAAGCCTGAGGGGGAGCTGATGCAGTATGTCACCACACTGCACCCGGAACAGGAACCAACAGTCATGGTGTCAGTCAGAGAGGGCTTGAAGGTACCTTTCATGATTGACACTTGGGCTACATATTCAAGTATCGGGAAAGAAGGCTCGCAGCTCCCCTCACCCGTAAAGCAATTCAAACTATGGGCTTCTTGGGAAAAGTACAGACTTTACGATTTACTGAGCCTCAAGAACTCGCACTTGATGGAGTCACTATACAGACACCCATACTATACTCTCCAGGGGCACCAATGAGTTTACTTGGCAGAGGTGCTTTATGTAAACTAGGAGCAAAAATCCAATGTGAATTGACAGGACTGTGGATCATGTTTCCTAAAGCAATGGCAACACAATACTTGCTGATCAATGGACAAGTCAAAACACTGCAAACCGCAGACACAGTGTATTGGCTAGAAGTAGCAGACACATGTCAATCGGAACTTTGGGAAAAATATCAGGAATGGAGACTGTGGCTACAATACTTGCATCCAGACTGCAAAGAAACACCAATACCACTACACTGTACAATCAAATGTGATCCAAAAGGACAGGATGAGGAATTTGCGCACATGTGGGAAGAACTCATGGAAGGACAAAAGGTGGCAGTGAAAACTTTGGACATATTTGTAGGGCCCCAAGAGATAGCCACCTTGGTGCAACTTCCAGAAAATTTAAAGAACTGGTATCAAGTGGGGGATGCGGTTCCTCATGTCTCTCTCATGGTAGCAGATGGTTTTGAACATAAGGATTTAGGGCCCATGGTTAGGCAGGCAAGGGAAGTGAGAGAATGGAAACCCACCGAAAACCCATATTTGCACAAATCACCTGATGGGCAGTTTACACGAGTCTCTGTAGCAGCAGTAGACCATATGATAGCAACACATGTAATTCTGCACAGAAACATAAAAGATAAACAGATGATGGTAGTTGAGGCAGAGAAAGGGGATGAGGAACAGTTGAGAACATTACCAGACACTCTATGGATAAAACATTCCACAAACGTAGGGCTGGTTAAGTCTGCAGGCCTACTTAAGATACAGGTAAAGGACAACGTCCGGCTGCCCTGGCAAAGGCAGTACCCATTCTCGCCTCAGGCTAGGACAGGGATCAAACCGACAATTCAAGGGTTACTCGAGGCAGGAGTATTGATCCCTACCAAAAGCCAGTGCAACACTCCTATTTTTCCTGTCAAGAAGGCCGACTCAGATAAATGGAGACTAGTACATGATTTGCAAGCCGTAAATCAGGTGGTGGTAGCAGAAACTCCCATTGTACCAGACCCACACAACAGAAGGAACAAAATGGTACACGGTAATTGACCTGTGTTCTGCCTTTTTTAGCATACCACTTCACCCAGATTCGCAATATCTGTTTGCTTTCACATATGAGGGACAACAATATACGTATACGCGTCTTCCGCAGGGGTACTGTGAAAGTCCCTCTATATTTAATCAGGTACTAGCTCGTGACCTCGCGATGCTAAACTGCCGTAGCACCCTGTTGCTGTACGTCGATGACCTCCTTTTGTGTAGTCCTACGAAAGAGCAGTGTCAACAAGATTCCCTAAAAGTGCTGAAAATGCTTGCTGAAAATGGACTTAAAGTAAGCAAAGAAAAACTGCAATTTTGTCAACAGAAAGTAGAATATTTAGGACGAGTTTTGGAGGGAACCAGTCGTAATATTTCTCCAAAACACCTGGAAGCAATCAGAAAGGTGCCATAACCACAAACAGTGCGACAAATGTTAGCGTTTCTAGGCATGGCAGGATTTAGTAGACCGTGGGTGTGTGATTTTGCGCTGTTAGTACAACCGTTGCGTGAGTTAGTACAAACTGCTGATCAAACACAGCCAAATGCCCCACTTACTTGGACTCCAGAAGCAACGGCTGCATTTGAAACGATTAAGTCCACACTGTCAACCACCCCCGCGCTAGCTAGTCTGGACTATGGCAGACCGTTTCACTTGTATGTATCTGAAACACGTGGGTTTGCCTCTGCCGTGTTAATGCAACATTGGCAAGGAATAGGCAAACAACCGGTAGCGTACTACAGTACAGCATTGGATAACGTAGAGAAAGGAATGCCTCCGTGTTACTGTGCACTTGCAGCAGCGGTGTTCGCCTATCAAAAAGCATCAAAAATTACCATGGGGCACCCTGTAACACTGTACACAACTCATGCATTACATGCGCTTTTGACTAGCCAATCATTCGGTATCACCAATTCTCGCAGAACAGGATATGACGTTATTTTGTCAGTACCCGAACTCACTATCGAAAGATGCAATACGGTAAATCCAGCCGATAAAATGGTAACAGCATTAGATGGTAACCCACGTGATTCCACACATGTGTGGAAGAATCAGAAAAATTTCTAAAAGCACAATATGTGTTTTTCATCGACGGCTCATGTTTTCGTGCTCCCACAAGACTGGTTATGCTGTGATAGAAGCTGATAAGGAAGCCGGTACAGATGCAGCTGTATTTAACACGGTAATGGAGGTCTCTCTTCCCAAGCCCTGTTCAGCATAGTTGGCAGAAATTAAGGCTCTGACTGCTGCGTGTAAATTGGGAAGCAGTAAGAGTTGCACTATCTATACTGACTCCACCTATGCATATGGTGTATGCCATGCTTTTGGCTCTATATGGGCAAAGAGAGGGTTTCAGAGGGCAGATGGGTCAACTATTACACATGGACCAGCCATTTCAGACTTATTACATGCAATGACTCTACCCTCTAGATTAGCTATTGTTAAGTGTCAAGCACACAAATCTGATGGCTCCTTTGTCACTAGGGGAAACTTCTGTGGCAGACGAAGCAGCTAAAAAGGCAGCATTGGGACCTTCACAAATGTTGGCTGTGTTGGAACCCGGAGAGGAATCTCCTCCTGAGGAAAATCTTGACTATGTTGTGGGTTTGTAGAACGCTGCCATGGAGGCTGAAATAGCCAAATGGATAGCCAGAGGAGCTAAAAAGGAATGAGGGACGGGACTATGGAGAAGCATAGAGGGCTTATGTCTGGCCCCACTGAGTCTTTTACCGTTGCTGATAAAGGATGCACATGGACTAGATCACACGGCTAAAGGGGAAATTTTGTGCAAAATCAGACAAGATTGGTGGTCGCCTTACTTAGTCGATCAGGCATTGAAACAATGTGATGTGTGTGCAAGGTTCAATGTTTGCAAGACCTTTACAGCCCCTATAGGGTACATTCCAGCACCTAGAGGTCCCTTTAGGCACCTAATGATGGATTTTGTGGACATGTGTGAGCACAAGGAAGGTAAAAGATACATACTGGTGGTCGAAGACCAGTTTATCCGGTGGGTAGAAGCAGACGTCAAAGGAGGACGCTAAAATGGTGGCTAAGTTTTTGTGTCGGGAAGTTATTCCAAGATTTGGAGTACCAGACTACCTCAGTACTGACAATGGTCCTCACTTTGTTAATGCTGTCATCAAGGCAATTACAGAGGCACTGTGTATTGGGCACAAGTTGGGATGTGTGTATCATCCACAGTCACAGGGTATGGTGGAAAGTGCTAATGGGGTCCTGAAGGCTAAATTAGCTAAGATTTGTGCCAGTTCTAAGCTCAGTTGGGTTCAAGCATTGCCTTTAGCCTTAATGAAAATGCGCACGCAAACTAACCGTAATACACATCTAACCCCACATGAAATGCTTACTGGCAGGCCTATGCTTATGGCATTCACACGAGGCCCCTATAATGGCCTCTCATTGGAACAACTAGAAGGCGAAATGCAAAACCATGTATGTCATTTAACCCAGATCCACAGAACTTTGTATTCACAGGTTTGTGAGGACACCCACCGCGAAGAAGTATCAGAAACTGACAGACTGGTGGAACCCGGTGACTAGGTCTACATCCGAGTCTTCAAGAAGAAGTACTGGAAGGAGCCGTGCAGGGAAGGCCCATTCAAGGTGGTTCTCGCCACACCAACAGCTGTGAAGTTTGAAGGAAAAGAACATTGGTACCACCTGAATCATTGCAGCCGCGCCGCTGGCAAAGGATGAATCCTAGCAACCCCTGCTGGAGGCCTAACGTGGGAAGGGACTGCAGCAGTCCCCATCGAAGAACAAGCAGGGCCTGAACTGAGCATGGATTCAGGCAGTAGTGAAGAGGACGAACAAGAGGCAGGTCCATCACAGAAGACATGAGCCAAAGTTAAAAAGAGAGAGCACAGACGCACCCGTGCCCAGGTCAGTGACATTACACCTGACACTACACCAGATTTGACCCCTTCATGACGAACAGTCGTGCACCTCTCAAGCTAGTACTGCCACTACCCCCTGAGGAGACATTGCAGAACAACCTGTCGCACAACAGGACCCAGCTCATCAACCTTTGGATGATAATGCACTTAGCGAGGCAGTGATTAACCTAATATCTGAAACAGTCACAGCAGAACCCTATCCGTACCCACAACTGTATTAAACCCTGGACCAACAGACCCCCCAAGATTTGAATGTCTCTGTACATCCCTATTTGGAAGCCCAGTAAGAAATAACCTGAATGGCATTTAGATATCCTAGCAACCACGTCACCCTGCGATGTTTATTTGCAGCTATTGTGCTTGTCTACGTGCTAGGCGTTCTTATAATCTTAGAACAGCTCCACACCTGCACTCTCATAGTAAAACTAGTGAATATTATGGCTATTATTCTCACGTTACCGCTGAATTACACCAGCCTGTCTATGTCTCGAGACGTGAAGCAGACTAAGCAACCTTTTAAGTATTTTGTGTAGAGGCTACCGTATATCCAGTGTGGACTGCAGATACTGGCCATATAAGAGAAAGGTAAGCAGACACCTGTTTGATATTCAAAGTTCTATGTTAGTTGTTCTGCAGCCTGGGAGGGGGAGCCCCTAGGGTGGAGGAAGGACTCCGGTCCCCAGTGCACGGCTCCAGATGATAGTGGCAAAAATGTAACACTGTCTTCAAATAAACATCATTCTTTGTTAACAGTTTTCTAAACATCCTTTTCGCTAATCATGGTTTATGAATGTGCTGCCAGAGGTTTCGTTTACGCTTTCAAACTTTTCGTTTACGCTCCGCAAGTTTACATTCACCATTCTGGCACTAACCTCATGTTTGGCTCGACAGCTCGAGTGTTTAGCTGAGGAGGAGCATGACGTTGATGAAGACAACGACGCTGCTCCATGCTGCTCTTAAGAACTCATCTCGAAAAAAATAGTCGTATGAGACTCCCCAAACCTCAAATATTAATTACAAACTAATATACTGCCTAACCGCATCCAGAACACTCTCCAAAATTCACGCCACTTAAGTCTCTACTTCCTGGTCAGGGAGCTGTTGAGCCTAATCTCACTAGCCAATGAGAGTAAAGCGCTGTTAAGCCCTGCTCAGACATGAGGTTTGTGCCAGAATGGTGAATGTAAACTCGCGGAAAAAAAAAAATTGAAAACGTAAACGAAAACTCTGGTGGTGCATTCATAAACCGTGACTAGCGAAAAGGAAGCTTAGAAAACAAAGAATGATGTTTATTTGAAGACAATGTTGCATTTTTGCCACTGAGTTCACTGTTTTAGTTTCAGAGTGTTTTTTTCTTTAAAGCTCAAGGAGTTATAACAGTCAGAAATTTTTAATGCAAGTCAATGGGAATTTTGGCCATTTTGAGCTTCCTTAAAAGGAATTCCGTAATTTTAATCACTTAGAAACGTCATAGCAACTCGAGTCAGAACAGAACGTGTCTGCCGAGTTTGGTGCATGTAGCTTGAAAGCTCTGGGACGAGTAGCAATTGAAAATTTTGGGTCTCAGAAGAATAATAATAAGCTTATAAAGCAAAACATGTTGGCTTTCCCAAGCCAACATAACTAGATAGGTAAAGTTTGTCATGATAAACGTTGATGTTGGCTTGAGAAAGCAAGTCTGAAAGATAGAGAAATTGCCAATTGTTATCATGTTGATTAGATAGATAGATAGATAGATAGATAGATAGATAGCTGCTAACACTACGCTAACCGTTAGCTAATTTAATTCTTCACATGCAGCGGTTAGCATAGCGTTAGCACTTGCTATTGAACACGGCTAACTGAGGGAGAGAAGAGGGGCTTCAGGCTGTTAAATTTATTTTATAAATAGATAGATAGATAGCGAACATGGCTAAATTTATTCTTTACAGGCAGCGGTTACCATAGCGTTAGCTCACTGGCTAGCGAACACGGCTAATTATAATCTTTACACATACTGGTTAGCATAGTGTTAGCTCGCTTGCTAGCAAGCACGGTTTTAAATCTCTCAGACAGATTGCTATGTGGTTTCTAGGGCATTCTGTGTGGCTGCAGGGGCATTGCTAGGCATGTGTTAGGGTGTTATGGGGGTTCCTAGGGTGTTCTAGGTTCTAGGTGTTGCAACGGTGTTATGGGTGATTGCTAGGTGGAACTATGTGGTTGCTAGGGTGTTCCGGGGTGGTTGCTATGGTGTTCTGGGTGGTTGCTAGGCAGTTGCAAGGGTACTCTGCATGGTTGCTAGGTAGTTACTAGGGAGTTCTGGGTGGTTGCTAGGGTGTTATGGGTGGTTGCTAGGCAGTTGCTTGGGTGTTCTTGGAGGTTGCTATGTGGTTTCTAGGGTGTTCTGAGTGGTTGCTAGGGTGTTGCTAGGCGGTTACTAGGGTGTTCTGGGTGGTTGCTAGGGTGTTGCTAGGGTGTTAAGGGTGGTTGCTAGGCAGTTGCTAGGGTGTTCTGGATGGTTGCTAGAGTGTTGTTAGGTGGTTGCTAGGGTGTTATGGATGGTTGCTAGGCAGTTGCTAGGGTGTTCTGGGTGGTTGCTTGGGTGTTATGGGTGGTTGCTAGGCAGTTGCTAGGGTTTTCTGGGTGGTTGCTAGGGTGTTGCTAGGGAGTTATGGGTGGTTGCTAGGCAGTTGCTAGGGTGTTGCTGGGGTGTTGCTAGGTGGTTGCTAGAGTGTTCTGGGTGGTTGTTAGGACGCTATAGATAGATTAGAAATATAGATAGGTAGATAGATAGATAGATAGATAGCCAATAATTGTAGTGTTGGATAGATAGATAGATAGATAGATAGATAGATAGATAGATAGATAGATAGATAGATAGATGGCGGAAAATGTAGTCAGCGGAAATTGAAAGCATGGTATCCACGACAACATTATTTAAGATATCAAGACTCCTTTTGCAAATTTACATCAGCCATGTCTCACCAATATTCTGATCAAGTTCGAAGCCATTCGGTTAAATATAAGTGGACTATTTGAAAACCTGTTTTAAGTGACACACTTCCTGCTGCCAATTGGTGGTGCTATGACCATGACTCACAATAATCACATCCATGTGTTCAGCCCTCAGTACCAAACATACAGCTCAAGTTTCATCTAAATCACTCATTGCAAGCAGACGATATGAGACACTTCCTGTTTCCCTTTAATTGCTATAAATTTATTGCCTCGCCGTGGCAAAACTGTTTAAAATATCAAAAATCTCTTGGCATAATTTTGTCCATGTTTGATGACAATCACATGAATCCTGCAGGAGGAGGATTTAAAAATGCAGAGCATGTAATGTTAAAAAAATCCACATTAAATCCAAAATGGCCAACTTCCTGTTGGGCGGAGCTAATGATTGTCAACACAAAAGTTGTTCAGGTCGATGAGAACTATATGTGTACTGAGTTTCATACATATATGTAGAAGTACAGTATCTCACAAAAGTGAGTACACCCCTCACATTTTTGTAAATATTTTATTATATCTTTTCATGGGACAACACTGAAAAAATGACACTTTGCTACAATGTAAAGTAGCGAGTGTACAGCTTGTATAACAGTGTAAATTTGCTGTCCCCTCAAAATAACTCAGCACACAGCCATTAATGTCTAAACCGCTGGCAACAAAACTGAGTACACCCCTAAGTGAAAATGTCCAAATTGGGCCCAATTAGCCATTTTCCCTCCGTGGTGTCATGTGATTCGTTAGTGTTACAAGGTCTCAGGTGTGAATGGGGAGCAGGTGTGTTAAGTTTGGTGTTATCGCTCTCACACTCTCTCATACTGGTCACTGGAAGTTCAACATGGCACCTCATGGCAAAGAACTCTCTGGATCTGAAAAAAAGAATTGTTGCTCTACATAAAGATGGCCTAGTCTATAAAAAGATTGCCAACACTCTGAAACTGAGCTGCAGCACGGTGGCCAAGACCATACAGCCATTTAACAGGACAGGTTCCACTCAGAACAGGCCTCGCCATGGTCGACCAAAGAAGTTGAGTGCACGTGCTCAGCATCATATCCAGAGGTTGGCTTTGCAGAATAGACGTATGAGTGCTGCCAGCATTGCTGCAGAGGTTGAAGGGGTGGGGGGGACAGCCTGTCAGTGCTCAGACTATACGCCGCACACTGCATAAAATTGGTCTGCATAGCTGTTGTCCCAGAAGGAAGCCTCTTCTAAAGATGATGCACAAGAAAGCCCACAGTTTGCTGACGACAAGCAGACTAAGGATATGGATTACTGGAACCATGTCTTGTGGTCTGATGAGACCAAGATAAACTTATTTGGTTCAGATGGTGTCAAGCATGTGTGGCGGCAACCAGGTGAGGGGTACGATGACAAGTGTGTCTTGCCTACAGTCAAGCATGGTGGTGGGAGTGTCAAGGTCTGGGGCTGCATGAGTGCTGCCGGCACTGGGGAGCTAATGCCAACATGTACTGTGACATACTGAAGCAGAGCATGATCCCCTCCTTTCGGAAACTGGGCCATAGGGCAGTATTCCAACATGATAACGACCCCAAACACACCTCCAAGACGACCACTGCCTTGCTAAAGAAGCTGAGGGTAAAGGTGATGGACTGGCCAAGCATGTCTCCAGACCTAAACCCTTTTGAGCATCTGTGGGGCATCCTCAAACGGAAGGTGGAGGAGCGCAAGGTCTCTAACATCCACCAGCTCTGTGATGTCGTCATGGGGGAGTGGAAGAGGACTCCAGTGGCAACCTGTGAAGCCCTGGTGAACTCCATGCCCAACAGGGTTAAGGCGGTGCTGGAAAATAATGGTGGCCACACAAAATATTGACACTTTGGGCCCAATTTGGACATTTTCACTTAGGGGTGTACTCACTTTTGTTGCCAGCGGTTTAGACATTAATGGCTGTGTGTTGAGTTATTTTGAGGGGACAGCAAATTTACGCTGTTATACAAGCTGTACACTCACTACTTTACATTGTAGCAAAGTGTCATTTCGTCAGTGTTGTCCCATGAAAAGATATAATAAAATATTTACAAAAATGTTAGGGCTGTACTCACTTTTGTGAGATCCTGTATGTATGATTTATGCACCAATGTTTTGTACCGTATAAAAGGGGGCACTACAGAACCCCCCACTATGCCCATGTGCTACTCTTTGTGGGGGCCTAATGGCCGACGACTCTGTCGTGTGTGCCGAATTTCAAGAGTTTCTGACCATGTTAAGGGCCCCAAAACCCCCCGAAACATTAAAAAAAAAAAAAAAAAAAAAATTAAATGATAGGGCCCTCGCACCGGTGCCAGCGCCACCCGGTGGCTTTAGGAAAACAGAGCACGGTGGGCAATATGCATTTAAGTAGGTAAATATAGGAAGACTACGACTAAGTCATTTGTATTTGCCAGACTTCCTGTTGCCAGATGGTGGCGCTATGACTATTACCGAATATGAGCATGGACATGTGTTCAGGACAGGACTCTTAACAAACTTGTGAAGTTTGGGGCAGATTGGACATTGCATGCCTCAGTTACAGCAACTTCTTGTTTCATGAGGAAATATCAAATTTTGGCAGGCCGCCAGGTACATGCCCTTTGATGAAAACTCAAGATCTTCGCAATTTAGCATTGCAAAGGCCTTAAGATCACACTCACCAAATGTGAAGATGTTCTGATTATAACTGTAGGAGGAGTTCGTTAAAGTACAACACCTGAAAATGGCAAAAACTGGACAAAATTGAGGAATTTAAAAATTTCAATCTCATTAATCAACATTTAGCATCTGCAATGTCTTGGCATAATGTTGACCAAGTTTGGTGACAATCACATGAATACCCTAGGAGGAGGATTTAAAAATGCAGAGCCTGCAATTTTCAAAAAATCCACATTAAATCCAAAATGGCCAACTTCCTGTTGGGCGGAGCTAATGACTGTTATATTGACAGTTGTCCGGCTTGTGACTGTAGGTAAAACTGACCCCACCACTTTAGTCAAAGGGGCCACTACAGAGCCCCCCCTCCACTCCCATCTTAGCTTTTGCCTACGCCTAATGGCCAACAACTCTGACGTGTGTGCCGACATTCATGAAATTGTAAGCATGCCAAGAGCCTCAAAAACACCAGAAATGAGCATTAATGTTTGATGTGTTACCATGGCAACACTATTTAAAATATCAAGAATCATTTTGCAAGTTAACATCAGCCATCTCTCCACATTATTCTGACCAAGTTTGAAGGGATTCCGGTAAATATGAGACAACTATTTAAATGCCTGTTTTAAGTGACAGACTTCCTGCTGCCAGATGGTGGTGCTGTGACCGTGACTCACAATAGTTACATTCATGTGATCTGCCCCCAGTACCAAACATACAGCTCAAGTTTCATCTAAATCACTCGATGCATGCAGAAGATATGAGACACATCCTGTTTCCTTTTTTCGCCATAAATGTATTGCCTTGCCATGGCAAAACCGTTTGAGTTATCAAAAATCCCTTTGCAATTTTGCATCCTCATTGTCCTGCCATAATGTTCACAAAATTTGGTGACAGTCACATGAATCCCCTATGAGGAGTATTTAAAAGTTCATGGCATGCAATTTTTAAAAAATCCACATTAAATAAAAAATGGCCGACTTCCTGTTTGGCAGATCTAATGACTTTGAAAGTTGTCCGGCTTGATGAGATCAATATATCTACCGAGTCTGGTGACTGTAGGTAAAACTGACCCCACCACTTTAGTCAAAAGGGGGCACTACAGAGGCCCCCCTCCACTCCCATGTCTTAGCTTTTGCATATGCCTAATGGTCAACAACTCTGATGTGTGTGCCGACTTTCATGAAATTTTAAGCATGCTAAGAGCCTCAAAAATACCAGAGACGGACATTAATGTTTGATGCATTACCATGGCAACAATAATAGAAAGTTGTCCGCCTTGAGGAGATCAATATATCAATATAGTTTGGTGAGTGTAGGTAAAACTGACCCCACCAGTTTAGTCAAAAGGGGGTGCTACAGAGCCCCTTCTCCACGCCCATGTCTTAGCTTTTGCCAACTCCTAATGGCCGACAACTCTGAAGTGTGTGCCGTCATTCATGAAATTGTAAGCATGCTAAGAGCCTCAGAAACACCAGAAACGAGCAATAATGTTTGATGTGTTACCATGGCAACACTATTTAAAATATCAAGAATCATTTTGCAAGTTAACATCAGCCATGTCTCCACATTATTCTGACCAAGTTTGAAGGGATTCCGGTAAATATAAGATGACTATTTAAATGCCTGTTTTAAGTGACAGACTTCCTGCTGCCAGATGGTGGCGCTGTGACCGTGACTCACAATAGTTACATTCATGTGATCTGTCCCCAGTACCAAACATACAGCTCAAGTTTCATCTAAATCACTCGATGCACGCAGAAGATATGAGACACATCCTGTTTCCTTTTTTCGCCATAAATGTATTGCCTTGCCATGGCAAAACCGTTTGAGATATCAAAAATCCCTTTGCAATTTTGCATCCTCATTGTCCTGCCATAATGTTCACCAAATTTGGTGACAGTCACATGAATCCCCTAGGAAGAGTATTTAAAAGTTCATGGCATGCAATTTTAAAAAAATCCACATTAAATAAAAAATGGCCGACTTCCTGTTTGGCAGATCTAATGACTTTGAAAGTTGTCCGGCTTGATGAGATCAATATATCTACCGAGTCTGGTGACTGTAGGTAAAACTGACCCCACCACTTTAGTCAAAAGGGTGTGCTACAGAGGCCCCCCTCCACTCCCATGTCTTAGCTTTTGCATATGCCTAATGGTCAACAACTCTGACGTGTGTGCCGACTTTCATGAAATTTTAAGCGTGCTAAGAGCCTCAAAAACACCAGAGACGGACATTAATGTTTGATGCGTTACCATGGCAACAATATTTAAGATATCAAAAATCCTCTAACAGTGTTACATCGGCCGTGTCTTGACATTATTCTGATCAAGTTTGAGGCGATTCGGGCACAGATAAGAGTATTATAGCAAAGTCTGTTGTAATTCACCTCACTTCCTGCTGCCAGTTGGTGGCACTATGACCATGACTCACAATAGTTACATTCATGTGATCTGCCCCCAGTACCAAACATACAGCTCAAGTTTCATCTAAATCACTCGATGCACGCAGAAGATATGAGACACTTCCTGTTTCCTTTTTTCACCATAAATGTATTGCCTCGCCATGGCAAAACCGTTTGAGATATCAAAAATCCCTTTGCAATTTTCAATCCTCATTGTCTTGCCATAATGTTCACCAAATTTGGTGACAATCACATGAATCCCCTAGGAGGAGTATTTAAAAGTTCACGACATGCAATTTTAAAAAAAATCCACATTAAATAAAAAATGGCCTGTTGGGCGGAACTAATGACTGTCATTTTGAAAGTTGACAGGACGAGTCCCTTAGGAGGAGTTTTTAAAAGTTCCCCCCCGCATGTGCATTTCACAAAATTCAAAATGGGCGACTTCCTGTTGGGTGGAGCTAATGATTGTCAGCAGGAAAGATGTTCGGGTCGATGAGACCTATACGTTTACTGAGTTTCGTACATATAGGTACAAGTATGTACAATTTCTAACCCAATGTTTTGTGCCATGCAAAAGGGGCCGCTACAGAGCCCCCCCACCACGCCCATGTGCTACTCTTTGCGGGGGCCTAATGGCCGATGACTCTGACGTGTGTGCCGAATTTCAAGAGTTTTTGAGCATGTTAAGGGCCCCAAAAGCCCCTGAAACATTGAATAAAATAAAATAAATAATAATAATAATCCTTAGAAAAACAATCGGGCCCTGCTCACTTTTAGTGCTTGGGCCCTAATAATCCTTAGAAAAACAATAGGGCCCTGTGCACTTTCAGTGCTCGGGCCCTAAATATAGCTGCAAGCAGCGATGATGCACCCAAGCACAAGGTGCCATCGCCACCTGGTGGTTGTATGAAAACAATACATAGTGAAGCGAGTGCTGTAGAGTAAAACACCCAAATATACAAAGAAAAGAGCATTAACGTTTGATGCATTACCATGACAGCACTATTTAAGATATCAAGACTCCTTTTGCAAATTTGCATCTGCCATGTCTCACCAATATTCTGATCAAGTTCGAAGTGATTTGGGTAAATATAAGAAGACTATTTGAAAGCCTGTTTTAAGTGACTCACTTCCTGCTGCCAATTGGTGGCGCTATGACCATGACTCACAGTTGTCACATACATGTGATCATCCCCCAGTACCAAACATACAGCTCAAGTTTTATCTAAATCACTCATTGCACACAGAAGATATGAGACACTTCCTGTTTCCCTTTAATTACCTTAAATTTATTGCGTCTCCATGGCGAAACTGTTTGAGATATCTAAAATCTCTTTGGAATTTAGCATCTTCAATGTCTTGGTATAATTTTGTTCATGTTTGATGACAATCACATGAATCCCCTAGGAGGAGTATTTAAAAGTTCACAGCATGTAATTTTAAAAAAATCCACATTAAATCCAAAATGACCGACTTCCTATTGGGCAGATCTAATTACTGTCATTTTGAAAGTTGTCCAGCTTTATGAGATCAGTATATCTACCGAGTTTGGTGACTGTAGGTAAAACTGACCCCACCACTTTAGTCAAAAGGGGGCCCTACAGAGCCTCCCTCCACTCCCATGTCTTAGCTTTTGCCTACGCCTAACGGCTGACAACTCTGGCATGTGTACCAACTTTCATGAAATTTTAAGCATGGTCAGAGCCTCAAAAACACCAGAAACTGACATTAATGTTTGATGCGTTACCATGGCAACAATATATCAAAAATCCTCTTAACAATTTTACATCAGCTGTGTCTTGACATTATTCTGACCATGTCTGAGGCGATCCGGGTACAGATAAGAGGATTATTGCAAAATCTGTTGTAATTAACACACTTCCTGCTGCCAGTTGGTGGTGCTATGACCGTGACTCACAATAGTCACATCCATGTGTTCAGCCCCCAGTACCAAACATACAGCTCAAGCTTCCTCTAAATCACTCATTGCATGCAGAAGATATGAGACACGTCCTGTTTCCCCTTTTCACCATAAATTTATTGCCTCGCCATGGCGAAACCGTTCGAGATATCAAACATCCCTTTGCAATTTTGCATCCTCATTGTCTTGGCATAATGTTGACCAAGTTTGGTGACAATCACATGAATCCCCTAGGAGGAGTATTTAAAACTTCATGCATGCAATTTTCAAAAAAATCCACATTAAATACAAAATGGCCGACTTCCTGTTTGGCAGATCTAATGACTTTGAAAGTTGTCCAGCTTGATGAGATCAATATATCTACCGAGTTTGGTGACTGTAGGTAAAACTGACCCCACCACTTTAGTCAAAAGGGGCGCTACACAGCCCCCCCACCACGCCCATGTGCTACTCTTTGCGGGGGCCTAATGGCCGACAACTCTGATGTGTGTGCCAAAGAGTTTTTGAGCATGATAAGGGCCCCAAAAGCCCCCGAAACATTGAAAATAAATAAATAAAATAATAATAATAATAATCCTTAGAAAAACAATAGGGCCCTGCGCACTTTCAGTGCTCGGGCCCTAATAATAATAATAATAATAATAATAATAATAAACGGAGGAAATCCAATAGGGTCCTCGCACCACAGGTGCTCGGGCCCTAATAATAATCCTTAGGAAAACAATAGGGCCCTGTGCACTTTCAGTGCAATAATAATAATAAGTAATGGGCAATTATAATAGTGATGCTTTGCATAGCAAACATCACTAAGTAAAATTTACATTTACAATTTACAGTGCTGTGAAAACGTATTTGCCCCATACTTATTTCTTCTGTTTTTGTGTATATCTCATACTAATCCCTCACTAAACAGCACAAATACGCAAAACAGGAGTTGTCTCAAGCACACCTGATGCAAGTAATCAAGGGTTGCACCAGGTGTCCTTTAGCTGGAACACATGGAATACCTGAACTGGCTAGGGGTTTGTCGAGTGTCACATTTGACTTCATATTAGAAATATGGCTAGGTCAAAAGTAGGGATGGGCGTTATTTTATTGTTCACGATATACCGGTAGAAATTCTCCCCATATTAAGAATTAGTCTTCCCTCAATAATAATGATAAAGTATGGCGGAAGGCGGACGTGAAGCTGAGGAGAAGTTTATCGCTAAACGAGGATCCTGGTGTTTGGATTTTTACTGTTTTTTCTCTCTTATTTTATGTAATAGAGGATATGCATTGACGTCGCTTTCCCGCCAGAACACGCCCCCCTCTTTGCCAGAGTGAGTGGCAAAACATCCAGCAAAATGCCTGGTTTTAATAGGGGAAGCTACGACAAAGCTAGTATAACTAACGATTATCAGCTTAAATTAAAGCCAGTTGGACTCGACGGTGACCCTTACAACTTGCCCAAGAACCTGTGGTCCATGGACAGATAGCATGTGGCCATAAATCGGTTTTCCCGACATTTATATGTACCTGATTTCGACGCCGAGGGAAATACACTAAGCAAAGCCTGAAGGCATACAAAAGCCTTGACGCTTGGTCCTACTTCAAGGTGGGATTTGTTGGAGAAATTAAAGTGACAAGAACACCAATAAACATTCTGGTTGTATGTGGACAGATATGTACAAATATTTTTATTTTGTTATATATTTTTTCTGGTAAACCGTAAGCTAGCTAGTCCTAGTTTGGTTGTAGCTAACACTGCTTCCACTTACTAACCTTATATATTTGTGAAGATAAAACACAGTCAGAGAATGAATGAGCCCCCACTGAAACCTTGGATAGATGCAGTTAGGGGACAGGGACAGTTTTGACAGGCCATTGTACATGTATGGCAGGACTTGGAGAGACATGTTCGCAGCGCTGATGTTTGCAGTTATGTCTGGAGTGAGGATGCGGGATGACACTTTACTTCTCCTTTCTGTGTTTTTTGGCAGTCTGTAAAAAGATAGCTCAGAATTCTTGTTGAATCTTTTAGCACAGTCTATTGCACAACAGCTTTTTCCCATTTTAGATGCGTTTTTTCTGTGTTTTCACGGAATTCACACTGTACACTAATGCTGCCGCTCAGTCTTTTTGCTACTCAGTGGGCGTGACCGCGGCTACCGTGACGTCACGTGTATACCCTCTATTGGTATATTTTAGGAACCTATCTGATGATGCATAAGTTTTACTTTTAGATCAATGTTTGTGTTTCTGAGGCTCTCAAGACTGCATGCAGCTATGATTTGTAGCCAAAAACAGTGGTGAATGATAATATATTTATAATATATTTATATATTTATATAACGTCACTGATATTGTTATCACAATAAATACCAGAAAATATCGTGATATAGTTTTAAGTCCATATCACTCATCCCTAGTCAGAAGAATAGTCCAAAAAGTTAAGAGAAGAGATGATCGCCCTTCACAAACAAGGAACAGGATACAAAAAGATAGGGAAGGCAGTTAATGTTCCTAGAGACACCACTGGAAGCATAGTTTGCAAGTTCAAAGTTAAGGGAACAGTGGTTACACTACCTGGACAGGGCAGAAAAAGGAAGCTGTCAATGTCTGCAACCAGATTTCTGAGAAGGCAGGTTATGCAAAACCCATGAGTGACTGCAAAAGACCTGCAGCAAGACTTGGTGGCAACAGGCACTGAGGTTTCAGTGAGCACAGTAAGGTGTGTATTAAATGCAGAAGGTTTCCATGCCAGAACTCCAAGACGTGCACCACTACTGACCCAAAAGCACAAGAAATGTCGGCTCCAGTTTGCTCAAAATGCCACAGAAGTTTTGAGATTCTGTTCTGTGGAGCAGTGAAACAAAACTGGAACTTTTCTGCATGATGGATCAGCGGTATGTCTCGAGGAAGAAGAATGAAGAATGAAAAGAACACTCTGCCCATAGTCAAGCATGGTGGTGGCTCGGTGATGCTCTGAAGAAGAAGAAGAAAAGGTAGAATTACAATAGGGTGCCTATGCACCTTTGATGCTTGGCCTGCTAATAATAAGAAAAGGCAGAATAACAATAGGGTGCCTTTGGTGCTTGGCCCCCTGATTCCATAACTTTTTGATTGTAGGAGTTACACATGTAAACCAAATGCAATATAATACAGTCTATTATTCCTAACTACACTGTAAAAAATGTCTGTGGTTTTAACAGTGAAAGAATGTAAAATAACATAGGTAAAAAAACCCTGTAAATTATAAAACATGAAATTACCCTTTAATTAATGCTGTTAATGTAAATACAAGAACAGTTGACACTTTTTGCATTATTGTTTTGTAAAAAAAAAAAAAATGCATTATTGTACAAAACCCCCCCCCAGAAAACCCTTAAAGCAACAGTAACGTACACAAAAAAGAATAAACAGTGAATCACTGTATTTTCTACAGATGTTAGAAATATGATTTTCTTTCTTGTATTGTTTACAGTAACTCACAATTATATGGTCAACAAGAATATGAATGTACTTCTACGGGAATAAACCATTTTAGGCCCAATCTCTCCCATTAATTAGATTACAGGATTATTTAGATTGCAATGACTCTTTAGTGCCTCATGAAGATTCACAGAGAACTTAAACTGAAGTTGAGCAAACTGCGTGTTATAAGGAGGTGGATTAGCAGATTCTTGCTGACTCTCGCATGGTGGTGCTGTTCTCTTCTCTCTCCCTTAACTTTGATTTACTTCGTCACTGTTTACGTGCTTTTTGTTGTCTTCTTCCTGCGCACATTTTTCTTTTACTTTTTCTTGCTTCTTTTCTTGTTCCTTCATCTTACGTTCCTTTCCCTCTTGTTCGAACCACCCAACTATTTCTTCCTTCTGCTTTTGCTTTTTCTCCCTTTTTTGTCTCATACCAACATGCTAGTCTCTGCTTCATTTTCTGACATATTTGTTCATTAAAGGTTCCTTCTTTCGGCCATTGCAACTCTCCAGCTGTCCTGTCATGCCATTTTTTGCAATATTTTCTAATATGCTTTTCATCCTTTTTGTGCTGTCTTATAATTATTTCTACTGGAGACTTCATCTTGTGTTCTTGTTTATTCTTCCCTAGCTCCCAAGTCGCATGTTATTTGTTTTACCACTAAGATACATTGGTTTGAAGCTCGTCCTAAACTATATCTCGTGACTGGCAACCCCTCTGCCAGCAGCCTGATTTCTAATAGATCAAAGTCTGGATTAGCTAACAGTGTCTGTACAAGTGGTTGCTCTAAAGATACTATATGACAAACTTCTGATACTTCTCTTACGTCTTCTTCAAGGTCTGAGCAGCATGGTATAAACACATGTTGTTTCATATATAAATTTGCCTCTTACCTTTGGTCGGTATCTGGGTCTCACTTTTGCTATTTAGAGTGCGATGGGTCTCGCTTCCCTTCACCCCACACTTCACTCTTCCTGTAGGTCTTAACAATATTTACTCAAAGTTAGCAATGAGGACCAAATCTTTTCACATATCACATTTGTTACCTTATACACCTTTTTCTAATAATGTTTCATTTCAAAAGTGATCACTAGGTCCTTGTATTTCTTGTAATATTTTATTTAATTTTGCATCCATTCACTTCTTTACTTCTAATTTTAATGCACTTCGATAATCAAAGGAATTGTATCATCCTAAAAGATGATGTCTTCTACTCTCATATATGCTTAATCTATCAAAATGAGTTCTAGCCTGTTGTCTGCAAAAATAGAAATCCAAGCAGCAAAGATTAGCTTTTCTTAATTATTAAGCTTTTCTCAAAACGATCTATTGAATTTATGTTCTTTACTGTGTACAACAATACTGTTTAGTTCAAAGGGCAGAGGTGTATCTGACTCACTCTTTTCACCCTTTTCCTTAATAATTTATATTGTGTTACTCTTATCCACCCGTACCACACTCAAAAAAAATATTCAGGCCCTTATTTTACTCTCCCCGGACTCTGCTGTTCTCTTTCTGCTTCCCCAAATTATCCTTCTCAACACTGGGGATATTTCAATTACAGGATTACTTATGACCTTATTGTTTTTAATTAAATGTGCCTCTGTAGTTAACTGAGTAACAGCTTTCAACAATGTGGTATCTCCTGTTCTCATATATGCTCAAATATCCATAGTGGGCTCTGGACTGATCCCCGCAAAAATAGAACTCTAATCTACACAGATTAATGCTTCCCCCTTTCTTAAATGCTTTTCTCAATATACTGTGTGTAAAGGGACTACACTCCTCTATTATTGGATGGTTTGTTGTATATACTAACCTGAAGCCTACGAACCCCAATGGCACTAGGGAAGGATAATCCCAATAGAACGGACCTGAAAAGTAGAAGATGTGAGGGTGAGGAGGGCAAAAGGTACATATTGGTGGTTGTGGACCAGTTCAGCCAGTGGGTGGAAGCAGTGGCTACATCCAAGAAGGATACTAAGATGGTGGCTAAGTTTTTGTGTCGGGAATTCATCCCAAAATTTGGGGTACCGGATTACCTCAGTTCCAACAATGTTCCTCATTTTGTTAATGCCATTATCAAAGCAATTACAGAGGCACTATGTATTGGGTACAAGTTGGGATGTGTGTATCATTCTCAGTCACAGGGGATGGTGGAACGTGCCAGTGGGGTCCTGAAGGCTAAATTGGCCAAGATTTGTCCAGTTCAAAGCTTAATTGGATTCAAGCACTACCTTTAGCCTTAATGAAAATGCGCACACAAACTAACCACAAAATGCATCTAACCCCGCATGAAATGCTTACTGGCAGGCCTATGCCTATGGCATTCACACGAGGTCCTTATAAGGGACCCTCACTGGAGCAACTAGAAGGCGAAATGCAGAACTATGTACGTCATTTAAGTCAGATCCACAGAACTTTGTATTCACAGGTTCGAGAAAGCCACTCATGGAGAAGACGTGGTGGAAACAAGCAGACTTCTGGAACCAGGCGACTACGTCTACATCAGAGTCTTCAAGAAGAAGCACTGGAAGAAACTGCGCAGGGGAAGGCCCATTCAAGGTGGTTCTCACCACACCCACAGCTGCGAAAGCTGAAGGAAGAGAACATTGGTACCACCTGAATCACTGCAGCTGTGCCGCTGGCAAAGGGAGATTGCTGCAGTCCCTGCCCACATTAGGCCTGCAGCAGTCCCCATTCTAATGAGCCAAAGTTAGAAAGAGAGAACACAGATGCACCCGTGCCCAGGTCAGTGACACCACACCAGATTCACTTGCCCATACATGACTCCTGACGAACAGTCTTCCACACCTCAAACCAGTACTGCCGCTACACCTAGCAGAGACATTGAAGAACAACCCATCACAGAGCAGGACCCATCCCACAAAATATTAGATGATGAACTTAGGGAGCAAGTAATCCACTTGGTATCTGAGGCAGTAGCTATGGAACTCTATCAGTACCCAACATCTTACAAACCCCTGGATTTTCAGACACTCCAGGAGCTAGAATTCAGTTCACACCCCCATCCAGGAACCCAGTAAGACACACCCAGAATGTCGTTTAACTGTCCCAGCACCTGTACCACCCTGAAATGTTTATTTGTAGCTATTGTGCTTGTAACAATTTTAAAGTCGGGTAAGGAGGAAAACAGAGTGGAGGCAGGCTCGATCCAACTCCGATACTTTTATTTATTTTTCTCTTTCCGCTTTTCAGCGCTCTTTTTATTTACTCGATGCGCATACATGCACACACACACATGGCTCTGTGTACAGTAGGGGAAAAAAGTATTTGATCCCCTGCTGATTTTGTACGTTTTCCCACTGACAAAGAAATTATCAGTCTATGATTTTAATGGTAGGTGTATTTTAACAGTGAGAGACAGAATAACAACAAAAAAATCCAGAAAAATGCATTTCAAAAAAGTTATAAATTTATTTGCATTTTAATGAGGGAAATAAGTATTTGACCCCTTCGACTTAGTACTTGGTGGCAAAACCCTTGTTGGCAATCACAGAGGTCAGACGTTTCTTATAGTTGGCCACCAGGTTTGCACACATCTCAGGAGGGATTTTGTCCCACTCCTCTTTGCAGATCCTCTCCAAGTCATTAAGGTCATTTTCAATGCCCTGGCTGAGGGAAGGAGGTTCTCACCCAAGATTTGACGGTACATGGCCCCGTCCATCGTCCCTTTGATGCGGTGCAGTTGTCCTGTCCCCTTAGCAGTAAAACACCCCCAAAGCATAAAGTTCCCACCTCCATGTTTGACGGTGGGGATGGTGTTATGACTTGGGGTCATCGGCAGCATTCCTCCTCCTCCAAACACGGTGAGTTGAGTTGATGCCAAAGAGATCTGACCACACCTGACCACAAAACTTTCACCCAGTTCTCCTCTGAATCATTCAGGCAAACTTCAGACAGGCCTGTACATGTGCTTTCTTAAGCAGGGGGACCTTGCGGGCGCTGCAGGATTTCAGTCCTTCACGGTGTAGTGTGTTACCAATTGTTTTCTTGGTGACTATGGTGCCAGCTGCCTTGAGATCATTAACAAGATCCTCCCATGTAGTTCTGGGCTGATTCCTCACCGTTCTCATGATCATTGAAACTCCAGGAGGTGAGATCTTGCATGGAGCCCCAGACCGAGACTGACAGTTTCTTCCATTTGCGAATAATCGCACCAACTGTTGTCACTTTCTCACCAAACTGCTTGGCGATGGTCTTGTAGCCCATTCCAGCCTTGTGTAGGTTTACAATCTTGTCCCCGACATCCTTGGACAGCTCTTTGGTCTTGGCCATGGTGGAGAGTTTGGAATCTGATTGATTGATTGCTTCTGTGGACAGGTGTCTTTTATACAGGTAACAAACTGAGATTAGGAGCACTCCCTTTAAGAGAGTGCTCCTAATCTCAGCTCATTACCTGTGTAAAAGACACCTGGGAGCCAGAAATCTTGCTGATTGATAGGGGATCAAATATTTATTTCACTCATTAAAATGCAAATCAATTTATATTTCTGGATTTTTTTTTTTTTTTTGTTATTCTGTCTCTCAGTGTTAAAATACACCTACCATTAAAATTATAGACTGATAATTTCTTTGTCAGTGTGCAAACGTACAAAATCAGCAGGGGATCAAATACTTTTTTCCCCCACTGTAGGTGGCTCTCTCTCTCTCTCTCTCTCTCTCTCTCTCTCGGCACGTGTCTCTCCTCCCTTTTATCTTCTTCCCCTCACTGCAACACAGAACGATCATTAGTCTAATTTCCTACAGGTATGCAATCCTTACCACTCAATCTAGCCACATGAGGTCACAAGCCAGTGTACTTTTTGTGCCGGTCCCAAGCCTGGATAAATAGAGAGGGTTGTGTCAGGAAGGGCATCCGACGTAAAACTTTTGCCAAATTCAATATGCGAACCACTAACATGACTTCCATACCGGATTGGTCGGGGCCCGGGTTAACAATGACCGCCATCGGTGCCGTTGACCTGCAGGGCACTGATGGAAATTGGGCTACTGTTGGTCGAAGAAGGAGAGGAGGAAGGTGTGTTAGAGGAGGAAGGCGTGTCCGTAGGCAGAGAGAGGAGAGGAAAGGCAGGAGTTTAGGACTGAAAGTAGGGACTTTGAATGTTGGTACGATGACAGGTAAAGGCAGAGAGCTGGTAGATATGATGCAGAGGAGGAAAGTCGACATTCTGTGTGTCCAGGAGACCAGGTGGAAAGGGAGCAAGGCTAGAAGCATTGGAGCAGGGTTTAAACTGTTTTATCATGGTGTGGACAGGAAGAGAAATGGAGTAGGAGTGATCCTGAAGGAGGAGTTTGTGAAGAATGTTCTGGAGGTAAAGAGAGTGTCAGATAGGTTGATGAGTCTGATGCTGGAAATTGAAGGTGTGATGTTGAATGTTGTTAGTGCTTACACTCCACAAGTAGGTTGTGAGCAAGAGGAGAAAGACAGATTCTGGAGCGAGCTTGAGGAAGTGATGCAGAGTGTTCCCAGATGTGAGAGAGTGGTGATAGGGGCAGACTTTAATGGACATGTTGGTGAAGGGAATAGTGGGGATGAGGAAGTGATGGGCAGGTTTGGTCTTCAGGTAAGGAACCCAGAAGGACAGAGGTTGGTAGACTTTGCTAAAAGTATGGAGATGGCTGTGGTGAACACGTACTTTCAGAAGAGGCAGGAACACAGGGTGACATATAAGAGTGGTGGCAGGAGCACACAGGTGGACTATATCTTATGTAGACACTGTAATCTGATGGAGATTAGCGATTGCAAAGTAGTGGTAGGAGAGAGTGTAGCTAGACAGCATAGGATGGTGGTGTGTAAGATGACTCTGGTGATGAGGAAGATGAAGAGAGCAAAGGCAGAGCAGAAGAGAAAAGTGGTGGAAGTTGGAAAAGGAAGAGTGCTGTGTGGTTTTCAGGGAGGAGTTGAGACAGACTTTAGGTGGTCAGGAGGTGCTTCCAGATGACTGGAATACTACAGCCAAAGCGATCAGGGAGACAGGTAGGAAGGTGCTAGGTGTGTCATCTGGAAGGAGGAAAGAAGACAAGGAGACTTGGTGGTGGAATGAGGAAGTTCAGGAGAACATCCAGAGGTTAGCTAGGAAGAAGTGGGACAGTGAGAGGACGGAGGAAAGTAGACAGGAATATAGGGAGATGCAGCATGAGGTTAAGATAGAGGTGGCAAAGGCTAAACAGAAAGATTATGAGGACATGTATGCATTTTAGATAGTAAGGAAGGTGAGAGGGATTTGTATCGGTTGGCGAGGCAGAGGGATAGAGATGGAAAGGATGTGCAGCAGGTTAGAGTGATTAAAGATAGAGATGGAAATGTGTTGACAGGTGACAGGAGGGTGAGGGAAAGATGGAAGGAGTACTTTGAGGAACTGATGAATGAGGAAAATGACAGGTAGAGAAGAGTAGTAGAGGCAAAGATTGTTGAGCAGAAAGTAGAAAGGATTAGCAAGGGTGAAGTTAGGAGAGCTTTGAAGAGGATGAAGAGAGGAAAGGCGGTTGGTCCTGATGACATACCAGTGGAGGTATGGAAGTGTCTAGGAGAGATGGCAGTAGAGTTTTTAACTAGGTTGTTCAACGAGGTCTTAGAGAGTGAGAGGATGCCTGAGGAATGGAGGAGAAGTGTTTTGGTGCTGATTTTTAAGAACAAGGGAGATGTGCAGAATTGTGGAAACTACAGAGGTATTAAGCTGATGAGCCATACAATGAAGTTGTGGGAAAGACTAGTGGAAGCAAGGCTAAGGGGAGAAGTGAGCATTTGTGAGCAGCAGTATGGTTTCATGCCAAGAAAGAGCACTACAGATGCAATATTTGCTTTGAGAATGTTGATGGAGAAGTAAAGAGAGGGTCAGAAAGAGCTGCATTGTGTCTTTGTAGATTTAGAGAAAGCGTATGACAGGGTGCCAAGAGAAGAGCTGTGGTATTGTATGAGGAGGTCTGGAGTGGCATAGAAGTATGTTAGAGTGGTGCAGGATATGTATGAGAGCAGTAGGACAGTGGTAAGGTGTGCGGTAGGTGTGACAGAGGAGTTCACAGTGAAGGTGGTACTGCATCAAGGATCGGCTCTGAGCCCCTTCTTGTTTGCGGTGGTGATGGACAGGCTGACAGATGAGGTCAGACAGGAATCTCCATGGACTATGATGTTTGCGGATGACATTGTGATCTGTAGTGAGAGCAGGGAGCAGGTGGAGGAAAGTCTAGAGAGGTGGAGGTTTGCTCTGGAGAGAAGAGGAATGAAGGTTAGTCACAGCAAGACAGAATACCTGTGTGTGAATGAGAGGGATCCAAGTGGGACAGTGAGGTTACAGGGAGAAGAGGTAAAGATGGTGCAGGATTTTAAGTACTTAGGGTCAACAGTCCAGAACAACGGGGAGTGTGGAAAAGAGGTGAAGAAGCGTGTGCAGGCAGGTTGGAATGGGTGGAGAAAAGTGTCAGGTCTGTTGTGTGATAAAAGAGATAAAACTGTTTGGAGACAGTTGCACTGAGGAAAAGACAAGAGGAAGAGTTAGAGGTAGCAGAGCTGAAGATGTTGAGGTTCTCTTTGGGAGTGACGAGGATGAATAGGATAAGGAATGAGTACATCAGAGGGACAGCACATGTGAGATGTTTTGGAGACAAAGTTAGAGAGGCCAGGTTGAGATGGTTTGGACATGTTCAGAGGAGGGAGAGTGAATATATTGGTAAAAAGATGCTGAGGTTAGAGCTGCCAGGCAGGAGGCCGAGAGGAAGACCAAAGAGGAGGTTTATGGATGTAGTGAAGGAGGACATGAAGGTAGTCGATCTGAGAGAAGAGGATGCAGGGGATAGGGCTAGATGGAGGCAGATGATTCGCTGTGGCGACCCCTGAAGGGAACAGCCGAAAGGAAAAGAAGAATAAGATGCAATCCTTACCACTCGCTTTCTCCGGCTCCGCCCTCCATTCAAAAACCAGTGCTCGTCCACACCCCCGCCTCCACATACCCCCACTGCCACTCCCCATCTGGCCTGCCGCCGACTCCACCCCCCTTGCCGAGAGAGGAAGTCCGCCACAGCCATCTGCGCCCCCAGTCTGTGGATCACCTCGAACTTAAATGGCTGGAGTGCCAGATACCAATGAGTGAACCGCGTGTTGGCATCCTTCATGCGGTGGAGCCACTGGAGTGGGGCATGGTCCAAACAGAGGGTGAAGGCCCACCCCAGCAGATAGCATTGGAGGGTGAGGACCGCCCATTTGATTGCCAGGCACTGCTTCTCAATCGTGCTGTACTTTGTCTCCCACATCGAGAGCTTGCGGCTGATGTATAGCATGGGGTGCTCCACCCCCTCCACCACCTGGGACAGCACGGCCCCCAGCCCCCTGTCCAATGCATATGTCTGTAAAACTAAAGGGAGAGAGAAGTCAGGAGAATGTAGGAGTACATCCACACAGTGCAGATTTTACCTGAATGAATGCCTGTTGGTACGGCTCCGTCCATTGGAATGGATCTGGTGCCCCCTTTTTACTGAGATCAGTCAGCGGGCTGGTGACATCCGAATAATTAGGCACAAACCTACAATAATAGCCAGCCAACCCCAGGAACCGTCTCACCTCCTTTTTGGTCTTGAGTCTTGGGCAGGTCGCAATCGCTGCTGTCTTATCAATTTGGGGATGCACCTGCCCATGGCCCAAGTGGAAGCCCAAATACCGTACTTCCACCCATCCAATCGCACACTTATTTGGGTTTGCTGTGAGTCCCGCTCACCTCAGCGACTTCAGCACCACTCTTAAGTGCTGCATGTGTCGCTGCCAGTCATTACTGTATATAATAATGTCATGTAAATAGGCAGCGGCATATGCAGCGTGTGGACAGAGTATTCTGTCCATGAGCCGCTGGAACGTCGCGAGGGCCCCGAACAACCCAAAAGTAAGGGTCACAAATTGGTGTAAGCCAAACGGGGTGGAAAAGGCCGTTTTTTCCTGGGACATTGTAGTCAAGGGGATCTGCATATCCCTTTGTCAAATCCAGTGTCGAATAAAAGCGAGCCGCGCCTAACTGATCGAGCAGTTCGTCAGTGCGAGGCATTGGATATGCGTTAAATTTAGACACCGCGTTTCTACACCGTCCACACAAAACCGGACCGTCTCATCGGCCTTGGGGACCAAGACCACCAGGTTGCTCCAGTCACTGTGGGACTCCTCAATTACCCCCATTTTGAGCATGGCCTTGAGTTCATCTCGGACAACATTTTTTTTGTGTTCGGGCAGCCGATAGGGGCAGCTGCAAACCACCACCCCTGGGACTGTCTCAGTGTGGTGCTCTATTAGGTTGGTACGGCCGGGGAGACGCGAGAACACGTTGGAAAATTCCGCCTATAATTTTTGATTGTCTGTGATTTGGGCTGGAGAGAGGTGGTCTCCATAAGGGACCGGGGGGGATTGAATTGCCGATTTTAAGTTTACCTCCGGTCCTAGCTACTCCCTCTTGGGAACGACTGTTGCAAAAGCCACAGACACCATCTCCCTCCACAGTTGTAGGAGGTTGAGATGGTAAACCTGTTGCACTCTGCCTCTATCCGTTCGCCTTACCTCATAGACGACATCCCCGACTTGTCGTGTGACCTCAAAGAGCCCTTGCCACTTGGAGAGTAATTTGGAGCTCAACGTGGCTAGTAATATGAGCACTTTATCTCCCGGCATGAAGTCACGCAGCCGAGCACCCCTGTTATACAGCCGGGATTGATGTTCTTATGCCTGTAGCAAATTCTTCCATTCACAAACCGGTGCTCGTCCACACCCTTGCCTCCACAGTGCTTATCTATGCGCTAGGGGGGTTTATAATCCTGGAACAATCTCACACCCGCACTATCAAGGTAAAAGCAGTAAATGTTACATCTACTAATCTTACACCACAGCCAAACTATACCAGCCCATTTAGGACAGCTATGCAGAACAAGCAACCATTGATCTCATCACTGGCCCCTTGTAGACCCCCTAGATCGCCGTCGGAACTGAGTATGGTCCTGTATGACACCAGAGATTACAAATGTGGCTTAGCCTTGTTAAAATTAGCACATAGGTATGGTCTAATTAGGACAAATGTGGACTAATGTTTTCTGTACCAAATGCTACACTTGTCAACCTCAATTCGGGTGGTAGTTACAGTAAACACCTTGCAATTTATAGGACGACCTATAGATGTTGTAGTCCAGTCAGGTTGGAAGGAAAAACACGCATTCTCTCCCTTATTGCCAGTCCTGTTAGGCCTCACTCTCACATGGCCCGTGCAGCCACCTGGACTGATTATTTACAAGACAGTGCCTCCTCAAACTATATGAACTGGGCCCCTGATGCTAACGTTACCCTTGACTTTGTAGGAACTCCTAGAGGAATACCGGACCATAACAAAGCTATAGAAGCAGTAGGAGCATGTTTTGCCACATTCCTCACACCTGGAGTCCAAATCACTATATATATAAATATTTGGTATAATCAACAGTGCTTCATCAATTATTCAGTGGCTGCGCTTGGCTTAGTCCATGAACAATTATATGCCACATCTATAATGGCCGCTCAGAACAGCTTTATTTTCGATCAGATTAGGGCACCACAGGAGGCCGTACGTGATATGATTGGGTCAGAATGTTGTACTGTCATACCGGCATACAGGTACTTGCGGAGCCTTCACGCAGATCCTGACCCGGCTGAAGGATTTCCAACACGAACATGTCCAGAACATGGGCTCTGGTGCATGCCTTGGTTATCCTGGCTCTTTTCTTCAGACTGGACCGCCATATTGGTCTGCTTGGGATCTATTTTAGCTATTGTAGTCTGTGTGTTGGCCATATTTGCTTGCTGTATTATTCCCCTAGGCAGACATCTAATTGTGGTTGCAGTCAAAAACATTGCCGGCCAGCATGTTGTCATTGAGGTCTCAGACACATCACCGGACTTAGACCCCCAGGACATGCCGTGAGTGTGGTACTTATGTTCCCATAGACTGATATTTTCATATGTATATGACTAGATTTAGGGAACTATAGCCAAACATTTTAGCAAATATGACAACATATAGGTATCTTTGCCCAGCCCAACCCGACTCTAATCCATTACAGTCAATACTGCATCTACCCATTACCTGGAATTTGAACAGTAGCTCAGGAATAGAACATTTACCAAACTCAGTCAAAGAATTGGGGGGAATGTTATTATTATTACTGCCCATTACGCCCAATGGTGTGTGGGGCAGCAACAAAGGTACGCCACTTCTGTCTGTCCTTGGCCATCTTCTGCAGGCTTCCCCAAGTGTGATGTAGGTCTGTCATTTCAGTCTCTACTGTACGCCTCCAGGTTATCCTAGGTCTCCCTCTTCGCCTTTTTCCCTCTGGTGTCCAGAAAAGTGCTATCTTTGTCAAGTCCTGTTGGTCTTTTCGCAGGACATGGCCAATCCATCTCCACCTTCTTTTTTTGATGATGGTGTTCATATCATCTTGATTGCACCTGTTAAGGAGGTCCTGATTTGAGGTCTTGTTTGGCCAAAATATTCTTAGGATCCTCCTTAGGCTTTTTGTGTGGAAGGTAGAAAGTTTCCGTAAGTCTGCCTCAGTCATTCTCCAGCACTCTGAGCCATACAACAGTGTAGGTAACACGCAACTGTTGTATAGCTTGAGTTTGGTGTGTGTAGTGTACTGGCCAGATTTCCATACATTCTGCAAGTTGTTAAAAGCAGTTCTTGCCTTTGACAGACAAAGTTTAATGTCAGCTCCAGCTCCACCATCTACTCTCACTGTACTGCCTAAGTATGTAAATTGGTCAGTATCAGGTAGTGTCTGTCCCTCTAATAGTACTGATGGTGAGTGATCATTGTTGAGGATCATGACTTCAGATTTTTTGGCATTGATTCGTAGGCCAATTTGGCTGGCAAATGTACTCAGTCTGGTGGTTTTCTCTTGAATATGTTGATGAGTGTGCGATAACAAGGCTAAATCATCAGCAAAGTGTAGATCTTCTAAGGTTGAAAAGGTGCCCCATCTAATGCCTCTTTGGGTGTCCAGGGTTGTTTGGTGTAAAACCCAGTCGATAGCTATAATGAATAATGTAGATGACATAACACATCCTTGTCTAACACCTGTCTTCACTTGGAAAGATATTTCTGAGTTCCCAACTGTGCATTCAAAGTTGTTGTAGAATGCCTTAATCAGGTTAATAAGATGCTGGGAGATACCATATGAATGTAATATTTTCCATAGGCTGTCTCTATGTAAGCTGTCAAAAGCCTTTTCAAAATCAATGAAGTTGATGTAAAGTTGTCTTTGCCACTCAGTACACTGTTCTATGATGTTACGTAGTATAAAAATCTGCTCAGTACAACCTTTCCCCTTGCGGAATCCTGCTTGTTCTTTCCTAAGCTTAGAGTCAATGGCTTCTGAAACTCTCTTTATAATGATTTTAGCCATGATCTTACTTGGTAAGATAAGAGAGTGATTCCACGCCAGTTGTCGCAATCATTTAAAGCTCCTTTCTTAGGTATCTTAATGATGGTATGATAATGACCTCTGTTCCAAACTTTTGGTATAACAGATTCATTCCAAATGTCTTTAAATCAGGGGTCTCAAACTCAATTTACCGGGGGGCCGCTGGAGGCAGAGTCTGGGTGAGGCTGGGCCGCATCAGGTTTTCCACAAGAAAGGCTCTGATAAAAACATTCCAATATTCTCAAATGTCTTTATTTTTTTTTAGCACAAAATCAGATGAAAAAATAAACAAATTAAGTATTAATAAGAAAATAAATCAATAAATCAATAATAAATAAATAAAATAATAATAATACAGCAGATATAGAAGACTGAAGAAACCACATATAGTTGCTGACTTGAGAAATCTAATTATTATTATTCAGATTCAAATGTCTGTATTAACAGTTCTTTAACTTCTAACTTTCTGAACAAGAATGGAACATTGAACATGAACTATTCTGAACATGGCTTCTCTTGTCTACTTCTTGCTGCTAGAGACCTGGCAGCGCTTCCTGTCACATAGCCGGGACACATTTGGCTTGAGGGAGGAAGCAGTTGAGACCCTCAATAGGGCTTGAAGATGCTCATCAGTAAGTCTGGACCTGTACTTGGACTTATTGAAGTTCAAGGTGGAGAAGAGCTTTTCGCACAAGTGTGTACTCCCAAAAAGACACATGGTCCGCTTGAACATTCGGGAAAGCTCAGGGAAGTTGGGGGTCAATTCTCTCAAAAATTGCCCAAGCTTGTCTGCTTTTCCACTCACCTCCCTGAACTTGGCTTTGAGTTCAGAGTTGCACTGCAGGTCAATGAGCTCCATTTGAAGCACAGGAGGGGCATCTTGCACATCAAAGGAGAAGGGGTCTGCAAAAATTTTAAATGTGGCTTTGTGCGTCTTGAAGTCTGCAAATCTGTGATCAAATTCCTCCTGGAGCTTCAAAATGACATCAACATACTTCTCATCACTGAATGGTGTGCCTGCATCCACGAGTGCCTTGCATGCTGGGAAATGGCAAAGGTTTGTCTGAGAGAGCTGGGCTTTCCACAACACAAGTTTTGTGGAGAATGATCTCACGTTATCATAGGCAGCACTGACAAGTTGCCCCTGGCCTTGTAACTTCTTGTTCAGTACACTAAGCTCATGTGTGATATCAACAAGAAAAGCTAAGTCCATGAGACATTGGGGATCACTTAACACAGGAACAGCCACCCCTTCCTTCTCCATGAAGGCTTTCACTTCTGCTCTCAACTCAAAAAATCTCTTCAACATGTTTCCCCTGCTGAGCCAACGTACCTCGGTGAAATAGAGCACATCCCCATATTCTGACTCCATTTCCTCTAAAAAAGCACGGAACCTTCTGTGCTTTAAGCCCCTGGATCTGATGTGGTTGATGCATTTTATAATGACAGACATCACATTGTCAAACTTCAGGCATCTGCTGCAAAGGGCCTGCTGATGGATAATGCAGTGCAGAGCAGTGGCCTCCTCCACACCCTCCTCTTCCAGTTTTTTTTGAACGAGTGCCACCAGTCCATTTTTCCTCCCTGTCATTGATGGCGCTCCATCGGTTGTTATTCCAACAAACCTCTTCCATGGCAAACCGACATTCTCAATGGCATTACACAGTCGGTGAAATATCTCCTGAGCAGTGGTCTGGCCATGCATTGGAATTACTGTGAGCAACTCCTCCATAACTTCAAAATTGTCATCAACACCACGGACATATATTGCGAGCTGGGCAGTGTCGGTGATGTCTGTAGTCTCATCAAGAGCGACTGAGTATCCACTGAAGCATTTTGCTTTCTCACACAGTTGATCATAAATGTCACTTGACAGGTCAGAAATGCGCTCTGCCACGGTGTTGGCAGAAAGGCTGATGTTGCTAAACTGATCTTTCTTTTCTGGACAGACAATACTTGCAGCCTTTAATATGTACTTTTTGACAAATTCACCTTCTGTGAATGGCTTTCCTGCTTTAGCTATCATCTCACTGACCACGTAGCTAGCTTCGACTGCTGCATTATTCTCTTTGGTTGCTTTCTTAAAGAAATCTTGTTGCCTCAGTAGACATGTTAAGATTGGCAATCCGGTTGGCTCTCTCATCTCCCTGGTATTTTGCATACTCCTCAGCATGTCTAGTTGTGTAATGACGTTTCAAATTGTATTCCTTGTGCACCGCAACTTTCTCTGTGCAAATAAGACACGTTGGGGTGCCCCTGTGCTCAACAAAGAAATATTGCATTTCCCACTTTTCCTGAAATTGTCTGTGCTCATCACCAACCTTTCTCTTCACTGCAGGCTTTGAAAAAGACATGTTTGGGGCTGTGTAATATATATAATCCCACACGGTGTCACTGTCGCGTTGAAGTTTCAGTTTCAGTGTTTAGTCGACGCACGGAGAACGTAATTTCCGCAATGTTCCGAGAGCCATATACCCCACCGTGATTGGTTGGTTCCTTCAGCTCCGCACACAACACTGTAAAGTGCCATTCATATCAAACTCGCGAGCCGCACCAACATTAAACTTTATTATTAAGGCGAGGGCTGCAAACTATCGTCCCACGGGCCACAGTTGGCCCGCGGGCCACGAGCTTGAGACCCCTGCTTTAAATAATGGCTGAAGAATTTTTGCAGTAAGGTTGGTATCAATTGTAAAAAGTTCTGCATTTAGGTTGTCACTGCCTGGAGCTTTTCCGTTTTTTAGACTTTTTATAGCAGATATTATTTCTGGTAAATCAGGTGGTTCTGTAATGACGTCCATTTCCTGTTCTGGTTCAGAGATATTTGGTTCTATGAGAGGAGATCGTGTATTAAGGATTTCAGAGAAATGTTCTATCCAACGTTTTTCTTGGTCATTTTCAGATGTCAATATCTTACCATGTTTGTCTTTTATAGGAATATTAGGTGGAGCTTTATTTTTACCACAGATCTCTTTTGTTATTTGGAATGGTGTGCCTTGTTCCATTCTATTTCCAGCCTCTTCTGCTTTTTCTGCAATGCTATTAATGTAATTTCTTTTATCATTACATACAAGTTTCTTAACTTCTTTGTGAATATTGTTATAGTCTTTTTGGAATTTTTCTTTGAGCCTGTTGGATTGGGCATCGTTTACTTTCTTTTTAGCCTTTCTTCTGCTTTCTACCTTATTCCAAGTCTCAGATGTTATCCAGTCTTTCTTTTTTGTGTTCTGTTTGTATCCTAGACATTCTTCACTGCTTGTTGTTATGATCTTTGAAATATTAGTCCATTTATCATCAATTGTTTCTTCATCTAAATTCTGTAAAAGTTGGAATTTGTTTTGAAGTTTAAGTGTGAAATCCTTTCTTATTTTGGTGTCGTTTAATTTGTCTATGTCAAAACGCTTCTTTGGTGAAATTTTCTTTCCAGTAGATTTAAGTTTGAGTTTGATGACAGCCTTTACCAGTTGGTGATCACTTCCGACATCACCTCCTCTCTTCACTCTGACATCTAACAGAGATCTTCGCCATGTATTGTTGATAATAAAGTGATCAATTTGATTTTTATCCCTTAAATTTGGAGAATACCAGGTTAGCTTATGAATATCACGATGAGGGAATAGTGTACCTCCTATTACTAAGTTATTTGTAGAGCAGAATTCTGCAAGCCTTTTGCCATTTTCATTCATTGTCCCACATCCTTCTTTCCCCATTGTTCTTTCATATCCATTATTATCCAATCCTACTTTGGCATTCAGATCGCCCATGATGATTTTAATGTCATGGTTTGGGGTTTTATCAAGTTCGTGCTGCAACTGATCATAAAAAGCATCTTTCAGTTCGTCGTTTGCATCGTTTGTAGGTGCATAGCATTGGAAAAGGCTGATGTTGATTTGTTTTCCTCTTAGTCTTGCACTAATCAATCTGCTATTAATTGGCTTCCATTCCATCAGAGTTTTTTCTAAACCTTTCTTAAGGATAATAGCAACTCCTTCTTGATGATTATCATCTTCATGACCAGAGTAAAGTAGTGTTTCTCCTGAAGTTGTTCTCATTCTACCAGATCTAGTCCATCTGCTTTCACTGATACCCAGTATATCGAGGTTGTACCTTTTCATCTCGGCAGTAATTTGAGCCAGCTTCCCTGTAGCATACATTGTTCTTACGTTCCAAGATCCTAGGTGGATCTTGGATTTTGCTGTGTTAAGCATCTCATATCTCATGTCAGTAGCTTCCTTTCGACTTTGACTACTTACATTCATGCTTGCATTAGGGTTAATGCTTTGGAGATGCCCATTCACTGCAGTTGTGGTTGTGTTCCTTGTTGCTGTTTCTGTAACAGAATGTAGATAAGGGAAAATAAAATACCTGACTTAATTCTAAAGGGAATCAGAATGGCCTGAAAAAGGATTCTAATGGGAAATTTTTTTATATGAAGAGGGGGAAAAAAAGGTGGGAGGTGAGCGAAATAAAATATAAATAAGGGGAAAGAACCCAGGACAGATCAGATCATTTCTGGGACGTCTCATTTGAATTGATCTCATTTTATTGATTTCTGCTATTTTTGGGCAATAAACCTGATTTTTGCTTCTCTCATCCACTGTGTTGTGACTTTCATTTTTGTTAAATTTTTATTGAAGTTTTGTGTAGAGGCTACCGTATATCCAGTGTCGTAGACACCACATAAGTACCCATTCAACACTTTAACTAACGTCTCAGAGGACATTAGTGTTGCTGTCACTTAACTTCTCTTTGTCTACTGTTAGGAAGCTAGTTAGCTACAACAACACACTAGTTAGTTTATTAGCTAGTTACCTAGGCTAAGCAATGTTGGATGGTAGCTAGCTAGCTGGCTAGTTAGTTAGGTTTCACACATTAGTTCACAGTTGGACAGTTCAGGGAAGTAAAATATAGCAGCTGACACATAAAACCTGTAATGTTTGGTCATGCCACACAGCCACAGTCATTAATTGTTGTAAATAAAACTAATCCCGCATGCTGTATAAGTGGCAGCTAGGAAGTGCACGGAGACTTCAACATGGTGTTCTGCCTTGAATGGAATGCAGCGAAACGTTAATCAGTGAAGCTCATTTTTAAAATTAGCATTTTGTGTTAACTACAATGTTTAGCAGAGGTAGAAAACATGAAGAGAATGGATGAAAACACATTCTGTGGTTTCTGACTAAAAAGAAGCCCAGCCTGCCTGTTGCTGACAGTGAGAGCAGTCAGTGTGAGAGGAGGGAGAGGATGAGGGAGAGAACGAAGGAAAGAATGAGGGAGAGAATGAAGAAGAGTCAAGCTGCCAGCAGCAGCAGAGAGCAGTGCAGTTTCCAGCCCTTTTCAGCAGGTTAGCAAAACTTGGGCACAGAAAGATAAGGACAGCAGGTGAAAATAACTGTATATTCTGTATGTGACACTCAGGTTTGCAATTTAAAACACTGATGGATGAGATATAAAAAGAAAATATTTCTTGTCATCAATTCTTAAAGAGGTCTAATGGCTGTGTTAGGCTGCGCAGTGCATTTTCATGTCTACCAGAGCTCACAGTATACGGTTCAATTGTTCAGGATTTTCTTTAAAGATTTCACCCATGAATTGTTGTCAAACATTTTGTGTGAAAATATGCATGGATTTTTGTAACATTTATTTGTATTTCAGCTGCAAATTTGTATGGCGCAGGTTCAGATGAAGACAGCCAGAGTGCTGGTGAAGGGGATCTTTTCATTTCAGGTGAACTGAATACAGTTTAATGCATTCTTATTAACATTGTGCTTACATACTCTTTTACAATCACTAACATACATATGTTTAAAAAGATACTTTACATTATCGTGAAATTTTGTTTGTAACATTTTATATATTTTTATTTACACTACCAAACTCATGTTACACAGAGTGCCAGTCTTCATAAAAAGAAGACATAATCAAACCTCAGAAGTGCTCCGTCCCAGTTCCACCATCCACACCAGCTCCACGAACTTCACCAGCCTCTTCTATACTCGACTCATCAAGAAGTCAATTACTCGTAAGCATTTGTTTTAGTTTTTCATGTATCACTGTCACAAATTTGATATTCTTGCACAGGTTAAAGTCAACTAATTCTGTTACACAAATGAAACAAAACACACACATCTCTCTCTCTCTCTCTCTCTCTCTCTCTCTCTCTCTCTCTCTCTCTCTCTCTCTCTCTCTCTCTCTCTCTCTCTCTCTCTCTCTCTCTCTCTCTCTCTCTCTCTCTCTCTCTCTCTCTCTCTCTCTCTCTCTCTCTCAAATAGCAAATATTCACTGGTGCCCCTGAGAGTATTTATTTGTACTTCTTGTGTTCTAATGTGGTTCTATGTTTGTTCTGTTTTTATAAAAAGTTGATATGCGGTTCTGTTTAATAAAAAACATTCAGTATTAAATCCAAATGCTCAGATTTGTACTTAAATTTCTATATTTTCTTAATTTTTTCTTTTAACCTGGCTGTGAATAAATGTAAGTATTCAACACTGTTTTAGTTAGTCTTACTTTATTACTGCTACTTTCAACAAGTATGATTATTCTGCATGTGCATTAATAGTAATGTTTAGGTATGCTGCAGGTACAAAATAGGACCAAACTCATTTTGTTATTTGTTAAGGACCCACAGGGCCCAGAGCCCAGATCTGTGCCCACAGTATGCCCATAGTATGCCTACAGTGTGCATGGGGGTGTAATGTGCAATGGGCCCACAGCATGGGCCCAAATCCCGGGTGGTGAGTCATTTATAATTAAACAGGCATGCTGTACTTAACAGAATCATGTGGTTTTTAGAGTAAATGTGTTGGCAACTGTGTTGCCTTCAAAGATTGTCCTAAGCTATTTTCTTACTACCTTTGGAGATTTAGAAGCGTTGCCTTATAATGACTTATGAGACAGTAATGTATCAAGGCAGTTGCCTTCTGTTTTAGGCACACCATTTTGTCAGTTTCTAAAATCTATTTAGGCCAAATCTCAAAAGTGGTTTGAAACCCGATGATATTTACTCCAAGAGAGCCAAATTGGCCTTTGGCTCTGGGTGGAAATGTTGACATTACTCTCTCAATCACACTGGAAAAAGGGGAATATGTGGTCAGATTTAAGAGAATATGTCTCTTGTGGCTTACATGAAATATTTAGTTATTCTTCAAAATGTGATTTAATTGCTTACACTAAATTGAATTTAAACAAAAATATAATCTGCTAGCTTGTATTACATAGACTGAGTGTTATCCATTGACCTAGTATTAATGTGATCCAACCATTAGGATGCTGGTGCTGGCAGGAAAAATATTACCAACATTAAATCAGCTTGATCAGCTCATGTGTGGCAAGGTGGTGCAGTGGGTAGCATTTCTGCTTCACAGCTCCAGGGTTGTGGCTTCAATCCTGAGCTTGGGTGACTGTCTGTGTGGAGTTCCATGTGTTTCATATTGATTTAATTCCAGGGCTTTAAATATACATGAGCAAATCATGTTGGCTGTACAAAAATAAATGAAGCAAACTACATTTAAAACTGAGCAATGTAACCTAAATCAATGCACTCATGTGGAACCAAACACAAAGTGTAAGAGGTTAATTTATGTTGAAGTAACTTTTTATTTGTGTGGAACTGATATACACATTTGAATCAAGTAAATTCAATGAACTTTTTTCAGTGCAGAGCAACAATAGCCAGTCATTGGAATCTGTGAGCTCATAAACACAGACTGCCTAATATTGTGTAGGTCCCGCTTTTCCTGACCTGTTGAGGCATGGACTCCACAAGACCTCTGAAGGTGTGCTGTGGTATCTGGCACCAAGATGTTGGCAGCAGATCCTTTAAGCCCTGTAAGTTGTGCAGCCTCCGTTGATCGGACTTGTTTGTGCAGCACATACTACAGATGCTCGATCAGATTGAGATGTAGGGAATTTGGAGGCTAAGTCAACATCTTGAACTCTTTGTCATGTTCCTCCAATCATTCCTGAACAATTTTTGCAGTGTGGAAGGGCTCATTAGCCTGCTGAAAGAGGCCACTGCTATTAGGGAATACCATTGCCATGAATGGTATTCATTAATTGGTCTGCAACAATGTTTAGGTAGGTGGTACATGTCAAAGTAACATCCATATGAATGCCAGGACCCAAGGTTTCCCAGCAGGACATTGACCAGAGCATCACACTGCCTCTGCCAGTTTGCCTTCTTCCATAGTGCATCCTGGTGCCATCTCTTCCCCAGGTCATCCACATGATGTAAACGAAAACATGATTCATCAGACCAGGCCACCATCTCAGGCATTATAGGAGAAGTCTCAGAGCTGTTATCTTGGCAAAGGGAGGTAGCACAAAGTATTAAAAGGGTGCCAAAAATATTTGCACATCTATATTTAACAAATATATATATATATATATATATATATATATATATATATATATATATATATATATATATATATATATATATATATATATATATATATATAGTTTGCAATTGTTTGATATCCATGAGAGCAGAGTATTTTTGTGAATTTTTTAAAGAAAGATCAAAAGGTTAAACAATAAAGACAATTTTTCACAGCCTTCTTTGCTCATATTTACCAAGGTTGCCAATATTAGTGGAGGGCATTGTAGACAGACAGACAGACAGACAGACAGACAGACAGACAGACAGACAGACAGACAGATAGATAGATAGATAGATAGATAGATAGATAGATAGATAGATGTGGATAAACCCTAATAATTACATTATTTACATTATTTAATGATAACATTATTTTTTTTTCTTGTTTGCACAGATAGTGCTCTTCTATGGAGAAAGAGAATGGATAAATATTCAAAATTAGTGTCTTCTTTAAACCAGAAAGTGCACTAATGGTAATGTGTGCACTAAAACATTTTTGTATTTTTTTAAAGTCCTTTGGTCCTTATTGACAAGAGTCACTGATCACATTAGATGATTGAATGTGGCTGGATGACATTGTCATAGACATTCAACTTAAGTAATTCTGTTGAAGAATTTCAAAAGTGTATATCATAATATGCTTAGTAGAAATATAATACTTTTTAAATCTTGCTAGGTCAATTCACAATGAATTAGGGCCTCGAATCAGGTGGAAATCTTTGCTCTACCCAGTGCATTTTTACACTAAATTAAATAAAAACCAGGAAGGATTTACTCATATGTTGTGAAAGATAAATGGATCATTAAATTCAATTTGAATTACACAGCCAGTTTCCTTTTATATATTTGTAGATGCTATTTTCTATTTTCCATCTTCTATCTATCTATCTATCTATCTATCTATCTATCTATCTATCTATCTATCTATCTATCTATCTATCTGTCTGTCTGTCTGTATGTCTACAGTGCCCTCCACTAATATTGGCACCCTTGGTAAATATGAGCAAAGAAGGCTGTGAAAAATTGTCTTTATTGTTTAACCTTTTGGTCCTTCTTTAAGAAATTCACAGAAATACTCTGCTCTCATGGATATCAAACAATTGCAAACAAAACACAGGTTTTATCATATATATATATATATATATATACATACAGGTGCATCTCAATAAATTAGAATGTCGTGGAAAAGTTCATTTATTTCAGTAATTCAACTCAAATTGTGAAACTCGTGTATTAAATAAATTCAATGCACACAGACTGAAGTAGTTTAAGTCTTTGGTTCTTTCAATTGTGATGATTTTGGGTCACATTTAACAAAAACCCACCAATTCACTATCTCAACAAATTAGAATACTTCATAAGACCAATAAAAAAAAACATTTTTAGTGAATTGTTGGCCTTCTGGAAAGTATGTTCATTTACTGTACATGTACTCAATACTTGGTAGAGGCTCCTTTTACTTTAATTACTGCCTCGGCGTGGCATGGAGGTGATCAGTTTGTGGCACTGCTGAGGTGGTATGGAAGCCCAGGTTTCTTTGACAGTGGCCTTCAGCTCATCTGCATTTTTTGGTCTCTTGTTTCTCATTTTCCTCTTGACAATACCCCATAGATTCTCTATGGGGTTCAGGTCTGGTGAGTTTGCTGGCCAGTCAAGCACACCAACACCATGGTCATTTAACCAACTTTTGGTGCTTTTGGCAGTATGGGCAGGTGCCAAATCCTGCTGGAAAATGAAATCAGCATCTTCAAAAAGCTGGTCAGCAGAAGGAAGCATGAAGTGCTCCAAAATTTCTTGGGTAAACGGGTGCAGTGACTTCGGTTTTCAAAAAACACAATAGACCAACACCAGCAGATGACATTGCACCCCAAATCATCACAGACTGTGGAAACTGAACACTGGACTTCAAGCAACTTGGGCTATGAGCTTCTCCACCCTTCCTCCAGACTCTAGGACCTTGGTTTCCAAATGAAATACAAAACTTGCTCTCATCTGAAAAGAGGACTTTGGACCACTGGGCAACAGTCCAGTTCTTCTTCTCCTTAGCCCAGGTAAGACGCCTCTGACGTTGTCTTTGGTTCAGGAGTGGCTTAACAAGAGGAATACGACAACTGTAGCCAAATTCCTTGGCACGTCTGTGTGTGGTGGCTCTTGATGCCTTGACCTCAGCCTCAGTCCATTCCTTGTGAAGTTCACTCAAATTCTTGAATCGATTTTGCTTGACAATCCTCATAAGGCTGCGGTTCTCTCGGTTGGTTGTGCATCTTTTTCTTCCACACTTTTTCCTTCCACTCAACTTTCTGTTAACATGCTTGGATACAGCACTCTGTGAACAGCCAGCTTCTTTGGCTGTGAATGTTTGTAGCTTACCTAGTGAACTAAACTGAGAGACCATTTTGAAGGCTCAGGAAACCTTTGCAGGTGTTTTGAGTTGATTAGCTGATTGGCATGTCACCATATTCTAATTTGTTGAGATAGTGAATTGGTGGGTTTTTGTTAAATGTGACCCAAAATCATCACAATTAAACCAACCAAAGACTTAAACTACTTCAGTCTGTGTGCATTGAATTTATTTAATACACGAGTTTCACAATTTGAGTTGAATTACTGAAATAAATGAACTTTTCCACGACATTCTAATTTATTGAGATGCACCTGTATATATATATATATATATATATATATATATATATATATATATATATATATATATAAAAAATATAGATGTGCAAATATTTTTGGCACCCTTTTAGTCAATACTTTGTGCTACCTCCCTTTGCCAAGATAACAGCTCTGAGACTTCTCCTATAATGCCTGATGAAGTTGGAGAATACAAGAATACATGGCAAGGGATCTGAGACCATTCCTCCATACAGAATCTCTCCAGATCCTTCAAATTTTGAGGCCCATGCTGGTGGACTCTCCCCTTAGTTCACCCCACATGTTTTCTATGGGTTTCAAGTCAGGGGACTGGGATGGCCATGGCAGACAGGGTTGGGAGGGTTACTTTAAAAATGTATTCCGTTACATTTACAAATTGCTTCATAAAAAAGTAATCAGTAACGTAATCCAAGTATCGCAATATGAAAGTAATGTAATCTGATTACCTTTGGATTACTTCAAGGTCACATATGTAAATAAAGTCAAGAGAAAAGCAATATGATCGAAAATACTTTTATTTAGAGCTTATTTTAGAGCTGAAAAACATGTTCAATGTTTGGATTTGTTTTAAGAAAATAAATAAATAAATGAATAAATAAAAGATCACTGTCCCTGATGCGGGTAACATTACATTACAAAAGTTAGGGTGACCATATCCTGGTTTTCCAAAAAGATGACACCTTTCCCCCCCCCTGTCTTAATAGCGTTCAAAACAGTTTTACTATGAATGTAGATTTTTAATACACTGAAAAAGACACACTATTAGCACTATTAGCATCACATAAATATATATAAATTCCTACATTCTTTTGAATGTCCATGGAATAAATTTACACATTTGAATGGCCATTTAATACGAAGCAATGTGATAACATGAAATGAAAAAAAAAAACCTTATATGGCTATGGGCATTGTTTCGACTCAGGACAGTTGTCACTTACTGATATTGTCAAGCAACTGTTTAACGCCGCTTCACCTTTGCACATTTGCTAAGAGTAGGCTAATGGTTGCGAGGCAGAATTTGGCCAGTAGTTGCTGCAAACCTTTTAGAATCGACCAGTTGGTGTGCGAGAAGGTGGGAATTACAGAGAGGGGTTAAAGCAATGCAAACATGCGCACACATGATGCAGTATTAGACCATATGCACATCATAATGAAACTAAAGCCAAATCCTGGACATTTCTCAAATTTAGAAATCCCAGCCGGATGCTTTTTTAAGGTTTGAAAAAGAGGATGTATGGTCACCCTAACAAAAGCATTTCAGAGAACAATTTGTGTTAATTTCTACCAAATTATTTTGTGCAAAATGTATGTACCAGGAGGTTTCTCATGTGAGCCACGACTGGCAAAGTGAACCAGAACTATAATCAAGCAGCTGTCTATATTGTGTTATGTCAAACGATTAATTTCTTTGGTTTTAAATGAAAAAAAAATGTAATCCTGATAGTATTCCCATTTTTTACAAAATGTACCTGTAATCTGATTACTTTGTTTTTTTGATGTTTTTGTATCCTGATTTTGTAATGCCATTACATGTATTCTGTTACTCCCCAAGCCTGATGGCAGGACCTTGATTTTGTGGTCAGTAAACCATTTTTGTGTTGATTTTGATGTATGTTTTGAATCATTGTCCTGCTGAAAGATCCAACTACAGCCCATTTTAAGCTTTCTGGCAGAGGCAGTCAGGTTTTCATTTAATCTGTTTAACATTAACATTAACATTAACATTATTAAAGATAATATGTATGTAACCGTGGGCATGAGGTACTTTTCCATATGGCTACCACTCTGGTGTTTATTGCCAAAAAGCTCTATTTTGGTTTCATCTGATCATAGAACCTGATCCCATTTGAAGTTCCAGTAGTGTCTGGCAAACTGAAGATGCTTGAATTTATTTTTGGATGAGAGTAGAGGCTTTTTTCTTGAAACCCTTCCAAACAACTTGTGGTGATGTAGGTGACTTCAGATTGTAGTTTTGGAAACTTCTGGACCCCAAGACGCAACTAACATCTGCAATTCTCCAGATATGATCCTTGGAGATTTTTTTGGCCATTCGAACCACCCTTTCCACAGTATGTTGAGACAATATAGACACATGTCCAATTTCAGGTTGATTTATAACATTTCCAATTGACTGGAACTTCTTAATTATTGCCCTGATGGTGGAAATGGGCATTTTCAATGTTCTTTATTTTCAATGAACAATTTCCTGTTCCTAGTCACCCAGGTGTACTAAAAACATTTTAACATCAATGGGAATATACTTCAAATATATTTTTCTCATGTGAATTCATAGGGGTGCCAGTAATTGTTTAACAAATATATACATTTTTGGATAAACCTGTGTTGTGTTTGATATCCGAGTTTCTTAACGATATGTCAATGCGTCTGTAAAATATAGCATTTTATGACATTATTCGAAAAGCCCACAATGGCTGACATGGAAAAATTGGATATTGTTCGACTAGGTTTGTCACACAGAATGGAAAGAGACCAATCTTGTGATTTTTGGTCAAACTGTTCAGAAGTTATCAGCAAAATAAGCCATTTTCTCGTGACTACTAGGTGGTGCTGCGCTGAAACTGTGCAGCTACCCTCAGGTCATGATTATGATGACAGCTACCAAGTTTTGTCTCAATAAAGCATTGCAGAGATATAGCCTCAAGTCCATTTTGACATGCTCACCATGGAATTCGATTGCGCATGATTCGAGAACGGGTTGACTAATCAATCTGAATTCCATAACTTTTTGTCGGCAATGTCTGTGGATGAATTGATTCGATTTTCGTGAAAAATCAGACAAACAGCCTAGGAGGAGTTCAAAAAAGTTTTTTAGAAAATTCAAAATGGCGAACAGGAATTTTAGTGTACCATGGCATCATTGGTATCATTATTCTCTGCATGTCCCAGGGAACCACTTGTGGGAAAGTTATGAAATTTGGCACACAGATCTGAACTGTTAATATAGCCAATTTGGCCTCTGTAACTCAAGCCCTCTAGCGCCACCAACTGTCCAAAGTTGCACTCATGTTTATGCTAATAACTTTTGAACCATAAGGGCTAGAAACAAAATTATTTTTTCCTCTAATTCTGGCTCAAGATGATTCAAATGTATACCATGGTTTCAATTTCCGCCCGACTACATTTTCCGGCATTTTGAATTTTCCGAAAAACATACTTTTTCGAACTCTGTTCGAAGGCCGTTTGTTTGATTTTCATGAAAATCGAATCAAATCATCTTCAGACCATGTATGGTCTGTAGGTATGTATGGAATTCAAGTTGATTAGTCAACCCGTTCTCGAAATGGATGTGAGGCTATGTCTCCGAAACGCTTCAGCGTATTCATACAAAACTTAGTATATATCATAGCCATCATGACTTGAGGGTACCTGTACAGTTTCAGAACAGTGCCAGAGATATGAAAAAAGCACATTTTTGCTTATAACCTATGAATGATTTGTCCTAAAATCATGAGACTCTACAGATTCAGTGGGGCATACCAAGTCGTTTGATATTACATTTTTGAATTTCAGCCATTTTGGTGGTCGGCCATGTTGAATTTAATCTTAAACGCTGTATTTTATGAACCACTTGGCACCTTGTTACAAAAATTGGTAGGTGTCATCAAGACTATGCCGCAAAAGTACTCAAAAAGTGTCAGGACACCACCGTGTGGTCAACAATTATAATGCAATTTACAAAAAAGGTTAATAGCTTTTGACTGCTTTTGCGCACTGTCATGAGATTGGTTGCAACAGATTCAGATTGGGTCATGCAGAGAATAATGATACCAATTATGCCATGGTACACTAAAATTCCTGTTTGCCATATTGAATTTTCACGGAAATTGAAATAGATCTTCAGACCATGCTGACAAAAGGTTATGGAGTTCAAGTTGATTAGTCAACCCATTCTTGAATAACCCGCGAACGAATCTGATGGCAAGAACGTCAAAATGGATGTGAGGCTATAACTCAGAAATGCTTCAGTGTATTCATACCAATCTGATCATAGCCATCATGACTTGAGGGAAATGTCGTGGAAATTCCCCTACTTCTCTGTATTATGACTGGCAATTGGAAACAGACAACAACAAACACGTGAAACCAGAGGATGTCTTTTATATTATTTAATAGAGAAATTGATCCAATACTCAGCTGAGGGCGTTCTCTCTGTGTCTGCCTGTGACAGTGCAGTCAGTGGAGAGAAGGCGTTCAACACATACATACAGAAGTTTATATATCCCTTACTAGGGCCTTGGTTTCTTTGTTCTGCTACTCAGCCCTATGTGTGTGCGTATTCAGCACACACACACACAAGGCAGAGGTCACACTAACGAACAGAATGTACAGGTGCCAGTGCCCTTCTACAAAGCTAAGCATGTTTATCAAAAGGATAACAGAAAATATTAAGGCACTTTATAATAATTTCTAACACATTTCCCTCCTTTTATCATTTTGATAACCCACACTTACACTCTCAGAATGTAATATCAGCAGTGCACCTTCCCCGCACTACGGGGCTTTGAGTGTACTCCGTCATTCATGTAAGGTTAAAGATTTATTTGGGTTCACAGATAACAAAAGCATTGGAAAAGACTAAATACTGCATTTTTTATTAGGGATAGGCCCCTCTGAGTTTAAGCATTGGAAATGTAGTTTAGCATGGAGGAAAACAACGCAAATTAACTCAGTAATACATTATTTTACTTATTCTAGGTCAATGTCGGTGTCCTTAAAAGGGGGCTCAAACTTGGAGGGATCATGCTGGGATGGGTCTGGTGGCCAGTCTGGGTATGGATCCCATTCTTCGTCCTGGGTGGCAAGTTATAATATGCTTGTTGACCACTCTACAGCTGGGGTGGTGTCCATGACTGTGAACGGACAGACAGCTCGTCTTTGGGTACCATTTTTCATTGCTCCCGTGCAATTTTCGGTGTTGTTGGTGAGGTGGATATGTCTCAGGAATTGTGACGTGCCCACATTCACTTTTCCTTTGTCTGAGCACACGCATGTTTCTGCCTGTTCTGCTGTAATTCGCAGAGAGTGGTTAAAACGTGGGGATGGCCCTGACGTTGCTGTTATATTATTCAATCCCATGGTCATATTCTTCCCCTTTTACAAATTTTCTCTCATTAGCACTATGCTAATCATACATCATGGAAGGCTTCCTTGGATACTTGTGTCTTTTACCATGTCCGCAGTTAGGGTCCGTAGTTAGTTACTTTGGGTAGTGAAAACACCTGTACCTGTGCATCTCTGCCTTCGGACCTCCTGGAGACCTGACATCTGTTTCTCCTGTTCATGGTCCCCCTTGTACTGCAGATGATTAAGTGCCAGTCATTCCAGCCACACGGCGACTTACATAAGAAATGCTTGTACCCGTGTCCCATAATGCCTGTGTGGCATTCAATCTTTCCTGTGGTGTTCTCCATTAACATGAATGTGTCTCTTTGGCTGTGACATCTTAGGGCCAGGGCTGTTAGCATGAACAGGGTGGCGATTGGGAGTCTCATCATGGTTGGTTCTGTCGAGTAGTTGGCATTTCTCCTGAGAGTCACACGCCTTGCACCATAGTGAGTGGCCAAACAGACGACAAAACCAGCTCTTGGGTACGGGCATGCTCATATGGGGTTAATTTGCTTCGTGGGGACCCTTCACTCGTCTTAACGGTTATTGGTGCTAGGAGTGCAGGCACTGCCCTCTCGCACTCCTCCCACCTCACCGGAGCTTGGGGACACCACGTTCTGTTTTCTGAACAAAGGCCCTACCCACGATGTTCGGCTCTCATCGATAATGATGTCCTTGAGGTCTTTGTGTTCCACCTCAAACACTTGTTCCATGTATCTAGTGCCCCTGAACTGATCATCTACTGGGTTGGTTTTGGCTACTGACACTTCAGCTATCAGCGTGTACTTTTGTTTGGGCCTTGTCGTGTCTGTAAATGGATGTCTTTTCACAATCACTTGCCTGGCGACGACCACTGGGTCTCGCCCATGTATGTTAAACTCCTTGACGGCTGCTATGGCAGCCTAGCACATGAGTATTTCCTCAATGGGGGGTTTTAGGCGGAGTGCAGCTTCAGTCCTCAGAATGTTCTTAACGGGTTCCCATATACTCATAGTTTACTGGTGTCTCTTAGTGTTCTCAGCAAGGGGTGGTTTTTTCCTGCAGTGGGTGATGTGTATCCACCTGGCTCTCTCCCTCACTTTCACTGCAGTAGGGGTGGTTAGGAGGACTTGATAGGGTCCAGCCATCTTTTCTCCTTCCAGTTTTTCCTTTTGAAGCTTCTCACCAGGATCCAGTCGCTGCTCTTCACCCCATGGCTCTCACTCTCTCTGGGCTCTGGTATCATGTTTCGTACCTGCACAGAGACAGTGGACAACACAGACGACAACCGTTCACAATATCTTAGCATTGTGTCTTGACATATACCTGTGTTAGACGCCAGCGCCGTGGGGACCGGTTCCACGCCTGTGCATAGAGGTCTGCTGAACAGGATCTCAAAGGGGCTCAAATTGTATTTGTTTCTCACGCTGGTTCTCATATACATTAAAACAATGGGTAGTGCTTTCGTCCACGTTAAGCCTGTCTCTTCACAGCATTTTGTCAATTTGTTCTTTATTGTGCCGTTTTCCCTCTCCACTGCTCCTCCACTGGCTGGGTGGTAGGCGTAGTGGTGTTTGAGGTCAAAGCCAAGATACTCATTCACGGCAGTTAAGGCTGTGTTCACAAATGGGGTACCATTGTCACTACCCATTCTTTGGGGAATGCCCCATCTAGGAAAAATTTTGGTGAGTAATACTTTGGCTACGGCATTTGGCAGACGCCCTTATCCAGAGCGACTTACATTTATGTCATTAATGTAAGGACATTTGGAGAACATGTCAACGATGACCGGGCAGTATTTCTTCCCCTCAGAAGGTGATAATTCAATGAAATCCATCTAGAGGTGCTCAAAGGGTTCTATTGGTTTTGGATGTGCTGCCTGTGTCGCCCTGGTTGGCCTGCCTGGGTTTGTGGTTGCACATATTAGGCAGCGTTTACAAAAATTTTGGGAGTAATTAGTGAAGCCCTTTGTGTAACATGTCTGTGAGATCCTAGCCATCATCTCTCCTTTTGACACATGGTCTAGACCATGTGTCAATCTAGCATACTGAGGGAAGAAATGCTTTGGGAGACAGTTTCAGTGCAGCGCCACCTAGTGGTCACGAGATATAAAAAAATGGTTAATTTTGCTTATAACTTCTGAACAGTTTGTCATGAAATCATGACCTTGCTAAAATCATGCTTGCTTATCTCCTTACTTTGCCTCTTTTGTGCTTGGCCCCTTAATTGCTGCTTGCAGCTATATTTAGGGGTCAAGCACCAAAGGTGTGATGGCACCTATTGTATCCATTAGTTTTCTTCTTCTTCTTCTTCCTCTTCTTATTCTTCTGCTCTTGAGTCTATGGCAGCCCATAGAACCGCTTCTGGGAAAGTTATGAAATTTAGCACACAGATAGAGGACAGTCTGAACTGTTAATAAAGCCAAATTGGACTCTGAAACTCAAGCCCTCTAACACCACCAACTGTCCAAAGTTGCACTCATGTTTATGCTAACAACTTTTGAACCGTAAGGTCTAGAAACAAAATTCTTTTGTACTACATTTTCCGCCATTCTGAATTTTCCAAACAACATACTTTTTCGAACTCCTCCTAGGCCGTTTGTTTGATTTTCACGAATCAGATCATCTTCAGACCATGCCGACAGAAAGTTATGTAATTCAAGTTGATTAGTCAACCCGTTCTCGAATAACGCGCGAATGAAGCCGACAGCGAGATAAATGCTTCAAAAATGCTTCAGCGTATTCATACCAAACTTAGTATATGTCATAGCCATCATGACTTGAGGGTACCTGTACAGTTTCAGAACAGCGCCATCTAGTGGTCATGTGATTTGAAAATAGCACATTTTTGCTTATAACCTATGAATGGTTTGTCCTAAAATCATGAGACTTGTCTCTACAGATTATGGCATACCAAGTCATCTGATATTAGATTTTTGGAATTTCAGCCATTTTGGTGGTCGGCCATGTTGAATTTATTCTTAAACACTGTATTTTATTAACCACTTGGCGCATTGTTACAAAAATTGGTAGGTGTCATCAGGACCATGCCCCAAAAGTACTCAAAAAGTTTCCAGACAGCGCCCCCTTGTTGTCAACAATTATAATGCAATTACAATAAATGTTAATAGCTTTTGACTACTTTTGCACACTGTCATGATATTGGTCTTGACAGATTCCCTGGGTCATGCAGAGAATAATGATACCAATTATGCCATGGTATCCTAAAATTCCTGTTTGCCATATTGAATTTTCTGAAAAACATACTTTTTCGAACTCCTCCTAGGCCATTACTCTGATTTTCAAGAAAATCGAATCAAATCATCTTCAGATCATCTCGACAAAAAATTATGGAATTCAAGTTGATTAGTCAACCCGTTCTCGAATCACGCACAATCAAATCCGATGGCGAGCACACCAAAATGGACTTGAAGCTATATCTCCGCAACGCTTTAGCCTATTGCGACGAAACTTGGTAGCTGTCATCACAATCATGAACTGAGGGTACCTGCACAGTTTCGGCACACAAGATATAAAAAATGGCTAATTTTGCTGATAACTTCTGAACAGTTTGACCAAAAATCACAAGACTGATCTATTTAAATTCTGTGCAGCAGAACGATATAATGGGCTTCAGCCATTTCGAATAATGTCATAAAATGCTATATTTTACAGACACATTGACATATCGTTATGAAACCCGGTCAGTGTTTTTGGCACGATGCCTGGAAGGTACTTAAAAAGTTTCAAGACGGTGCCACCTTGTGGTCAAAAATGATGATTTTTTTAAAAAAAATGCTAATATCTTTTGATTAGTTTGGCCTAGTCATGAGTGTGGTCTTGATAGATTCCTTGAGTCATGACGAGAACACTTAGGTCATAATCATCTGTCCACCATTTTGAAATGTTTTGAAAACCTGCTTTTTCGAACTCCTACTAGCTCGTTTGTCCGATTTTCACCAAAATCAAAACACACCATCTGCAGACCATGCCGACAAAAAGTTATGGAATGCAAGTTGATTAGTCAAACCATTCACGAATGTTACACAAACAAATTTAATGGTGAGCATGCTAAAATGGGCATGAGGCTATATCTCTGTAAAGCTTTAGCTTATTTAGACGAAACTTGGTAGCTGTCATCACAAGCATGACCTGAGGGTACTTGCAGATTCAGTACAGTGCCACATAGTGGTCACGAGATATGAAAAAATGGCTAATTTTGCTTATAACTTCTGAACAGTTTGTCATAAAATCATGACCTTGCTAAAATCATGCTTGCTTATCTCCTTACTTTGCCTCTTTTGTGATTGGCACCTTAATTGGTGCTTGCAGCTATATTTATTATTATTATTATTATTATTATTATTATTATTATTATTATTTAAATACAGTGATAGATTACTGCTTGTCTTGTATTACATATGCTATAAAAGCTTTCTAATACACTTAACTGTTTAGTGATTGTGAATGAAAATTAGAGTGACTTGGTCAATGTAAAGGAATAATGTCCCTGGGTCAACACATTTCATTATTATTATTATTATTATTATTATTATTATTATTATTATTATTATTATTATTGCTGTTGAAATAGAAAGGGGAGAGGATGGAGCAATTTAGCTAATGTTAGCTTTAGTAATTATTTCATCTTGAAATTTAAATCAATACATTAGGCTGAGCAGGGGCACATGTAAAATCCAACACTTTACAGAAATGCCCTTACCTCGACAAAATGAATGAACTCAGAGGGACTTTGATGAGACGTGCCTTCAAGGCTGAAACTCAAAAACTGGTGCACAAACCAGATGATGTCACATGATTACTCTGATTAGTTGAACAATTTTACCTTAAGCACCTCCCAAACTCAAACCCTTCAAAATCATGTTTTAACACATTAAGTCATGTTAATCTGTTCCCTTATATTGAGTGTAAACAAATATTAAGCACTATAACATTTTTTTTATTGTTGTTTTGCTCTTTTTTTTTGCAGTACATAGTGTTTATAATAAAATGAGCATGTGAAATTTGGTTCTTGATCACTTGGTAATTGTTTCAGTTAATTAAACCACATTAAGCTTTTTTCACATTAAACATTTTATATAATGATAGAGGTATACAAGGTCAGTATAGTACACAGAGTTTCCAGTGAAACAGAATGTTTTGGACAAAAGTCCTTCACCAGTTGTGCAAGCAGAGTGCTTCTGAGGCTGTAGTGAAACCAGTGGATATTCAAAATGTTTGATGATAGAATAGCTGTAGTCAAAACATAACATTCATTCTTTGGGGTTTCCAAAGTTCTGAGAGTGTAGATGAGCTCCTTCTCCATTTGTCCTCCTCACTTCATTGCTCCAGTAACAATAACTGGTGATGCACACTGATATGTCACTAATTAATTAACGAATTAACTATTAAGTTAAGTGATTAAGTAATCAATTAATTTAAACAAAAATGTGATTTATTAGACTAGGCCACCTTTTTCCATTGCTCCATGGTCCAGTACTTATGCTCACATGGCCACTGTAGGCACTTTCAGCAGTGGACAGGGGTCAGCATAAGTCACTTTGACTGGTCTGTTGCTACACAGCCCCATACACAGCAGGCTGTGATGCACTGTGTGTTCTGACACTTTGCTATCATACCTTGCCAGCATTAACTTTTTCAGCAATCTGTGCTTCAGTAGCTCTTCTGTTGAATTGAAACAGACAGGCTAGCCTTTGCTCCCACACGCATCAATGAGCCTTGGGCGCCGATGACCCTGTTGCCAGTTCACCGATTGTCCTTCCTTCCAACACATCAACTTCAAGAACTGACTGTTCACTTGCTGCCTAATATATCCCACCCCTTGACAGGTGCCATTGTATTCACTTCATCTGTCAGTGGTTTTAAAGTTATGGCTGATCAGTATAATTAGTGGTGCTTGAAGGTTTGTGAAACCTTAAGAATTTTATATGTTTCTGCATAAATATGACCTAAGATATAAGTCCTAAAGGTAGATAAAGAGAACCCAATTAAACAAATGAGACAAAATATTATACTTGATCATTTATTGATTTGGAGGAATTGTAGTCCATTCCTCAGTACAGAACAGCTTTGTTGGTGGGCTTCCTCAGATGAACTGCTTGCTTCAGGTCCTTACATTTATATTGGATTAAGGTCAGGATTTTGACATGGCCATTCCAAAATATTAATTTTATTCTTCTTTAACCATTCTTTGGTAGAATGACTTGTGTGCCTAGGGTCATTGTCTTGGTGTATGACCCATTTTCCTTTAGAATTCGCTGGTATATTTCAGAATTCATTGTTCCATCAATGATGGCAAGCCATCCCTGCCCAGATGCAGCTAAACAGTCCCAAACCATGATACTACCACCACCATGTTTCACAGATGGGATATGGTTTTTATGCTGGAATGCAGTGTTTTCCTTTCTCCAAACATAACGCTTCTCATTTAAACCAAAATGTTCTATTTTAGTCTCATCCGTCCACAAAACATTTTTTTCCAATAGCCTTCTGCAGATGAGCAGCAATGTTCTTTTTGGAGAGCAATGGCTTTGCCTTGCAACCCTGCCACGCACACCATTGTTGTTCAGTGTTCTTTTGATAGTGGACTCTTGAACATTAACATTAGCTAATGTGAGAGTGGCCTTTAGTTGCTTAGAAATTACTAGAGTTGGGGTACTGGGGTCTGGACTCTAGTCCAATTATGAACAAACTCGGACTTGTCATGCACCCGGGTAAATTTGTACTCAAACTTGACACAGACATGAAATTTTGTACTCGAAAATTTTCCTGAGTACAGTCGAGTCCGTGTCATGAGCAGGGGTGTAACCTAAACCTATCCATCTTGCATAACTAACCACAGTTCTTCTGTGGATTTTCCGTGGATTTAGGCAGCCTCAGTTGCTTCTCTCTCTTCATGCATTCCCAGACAGACTTGATGATGTTGAGATCAGGGCTCTGTGGGGGCCATACCATCACTTCCAGGACTCCTTGTTCTTCTTTACGCTGAAGCTTTTTGGCCACAAGTCTTCCATGAAGGCCACTTCTGACCATACTTCTCTGGACAGTAGATGGGTGTACCAGGGTCCCACTGGTTTCTGCCAGGTCTGATCTGATGGCACTGCTGGTCTTCTTCTGATTGCAAGGGGAAGTAAGCCTGATGTGTCTTTCATCTGCTGCAGGAAGTTTCCTTGGCCGACCACTGCATCTACGGTCCTCAACATTGCCCGTTTCTTTGTGCTTCTTCAAAAGAGCTTGGACAGCACATCTGGTAACCCCTGTCTGCCTTGAAATTTCTGCCTGGGACAGACCTTGCTGATGCAGTATAACTACCTTCTGTCTCGTTGCTATGCTCAGTTTTGCCATGGTGTGCAAGACCTTGTTAGCTGAGATTGGCTGTTCCTCACCCAGTTTTATTCCTCCTACACAGCTGCAAACTTTTGCACAGTACTATATATACAGTTGCAGTTAGAATTATTCAACCCCCATTGCAAATCAGGTTCACTGTCAAAATTTACAGACTTTCAGCTGTTTGCAATGAACAAATCAAACAAAATCAACTGAAATAGCTCAACACAAAGAATGCTTCAAGTGGTTTCCCCAAATTCACCTGAAAATGCAGCTTATAATGATTTCTCCAGTCTCAAAATTATTCAACCCCTTCATGGCAAACATCTTTAGTACTTAGTAGAGCACCCTTTTGCTGTTATGACCTGCTGCAAATGAGATGCATAGCCAGACACCAGCTTCTGGCAGTGTTACTGAGGAATCTTAGCCCATTCCTCATGAGCAATGGCCTCCAGTTCAGTAATATTCTTGGGTTTGCGTGCTGCAACCGCCTTCTTCAAATCCCACCAGAGATTTTCTATGGGGTTCAAGTCAGGTGACTGACGGTCACTGTATAATCTTCCAGGACTTCTTCTGCAACCAAGCCTTGGTGGAATTTGAGGTATGCTTGGGATCATTGTCCTGTTGGAAGGTCCAATGACGTCCAAGCTTCAGCTTACTCACAGATGGCATGACGTTTAATGAATCCATCTTGCCTTCCACACGCTGCAGGTTTTCAGTGCCAGAGCATGCAAAGCAGCCCCAGAGCATCACTGCACCACCACCATACTTGACTTCCTCCAGACATACCGCTGATCCATCCTGCTGAAAAGTTCCACAGAACAGAATCCCAAAACTTCTGTGGCTTATTTATATGATTTTGAGCATATTTCCATTTTCTTGTGCTTTTGGGTCAGTAGTGGTGTATGTCTTGGAGTTCTGGCATGGAAACCTTCTGCATTTAGTATGTGCCTTACTGTGCTCACTGAAACCTCAGTGCCTGTTGCCACCAAGTCTTGCTGCAGGTCTTTTGCAGTAACTCGAGGGATTTTCATAACCTGCCTTCTCAGAAATCTGGTTGCAGCCGTTGATAGTTTCCTTTTTCTGCCCCGCCCAGGTATTTCATGTATTTTCTGCCCCTAGCCAGTTCAGGTACTTCATATTAGGTGAAAGCTGAAAACACTTCCTGAAAAACTTTTAGTTATTTTCTGTAGCATTAAGCCTCAAATGACAACTGTATATTGGTTTGGTTTCTTCTTTAAATAAAAAAAGTAAAAATATGCCTTTTATATATATTAATATAATATAATAATATATTATAATGTAATAATGTCATACTAAAAGTAAAATTAAAACAACAGAAAACCCTTCAGATAACCTGTATAAAGAAAAAAACTGAGTTTGCCTTTTTATGGCGTGTGTTTTGGCCTAGGACATAAGCCATAAAAACACTTCAAGTTTTCAGGAATGAACAATACCAAGTTTGACTTTTAAAGATTTTTGGCCAGGAACACAAGCCTATCCACACTTTCAGGCTTTAGGGATGCACGCAAACAAGTCACAATGTTTCCTCCAGTGCTGAATACTCTTTCTGAGGGAGAACTTGTGGCAGGAATGCACAAATACTTTTGTGCTAACTTGTGGAGTGCTGGGAATTGATTTTTAAGTTCCTTCCACCAGACCAAAGGATTCTCCTCACTGTCAACAGCAGCAGAGAAAAAATAAGACTGTAGCTCAGCAGTTATGGCCATGTCTCGGTCTTGGAGACTGGAGAGAGATGATGCTGCTGATCTGTGGTCCTCATCCACTTTAAAGAAACTACCCAATGTTTTTTTGGTCTTCTTTAGTGCTGGTGCATTTTGGTCATCTGCTTCCTCACTAACAGTCACAGATGGTTGAGGCTTTTAATAAACCAAAGGCAAAATTTTAGTTTAACTTATAAAAGATAATGTCATATACTATTACTAGTACAGTAAGAACTATTTATTAATGTTAAATTAATACTGAAAATGGCCCAAACAAAATTATATTACATACATGGCACACAAAATCTATAATTATAATTACCTTCATGACTGTAGATATCGATGCCATTTCAGTTCTCAAACGAATCTTGACAGCTTCAACTCTGTCTTCTTTGACGTACTTAAACTTGAATCTGGGATCAATTACAGAAGCCATGTCAAGCAACTCTTGTGTCTGTGGATCATCATACTTCTCGTTCAGGTAGTCCAGGATCTTCTTCTTGATGCATTTGGAGAGTTTTGTTTCTCCCTCTTTCTCTGCCAAGATTTTATTGTTGAGCAAATGAAGAATGGGCTTCACATATGATACACTTACATAGGACTTCTATATCCTGCCATGTGGGGACAATGTGTCTGACTTTTTTGTCCATGGAGAGAACATGAGAAATGGCACTCTGTTGTTCCAACACCCTGGCAATCATTGCTTGTTTTGATCCCCACCTTGTTGGACACTCAGTCTTGAGCTTGTGTTGAGGTAACCTGAGCTTTTTCTGGGCCTCGGACAACTCCCTCCTTCGTCTCCAGCTATAGGAGAAGCACCCCACCACCTTTTTGCAGACATTCAGTGCACGGTCAATTCATTCATCTTTCAAAGCATTTTCTAAACACACACACACACAAACAAACAAAATGTTTACTAAAGCTATACATTTATTTACAATTAAACAGACTAAATTTCAAATTACATTAACATATTTTACATCTATAATATAAATTGTACTATGTTTATAGTTCTAGTTTATAGTTCACTTATCAAATAACAGCATTATTACAATATACAAAAGTATATTACTGTCAATATTACTGCCTACATCAGGGTTTTTCAACTCCAATCCTGCCCCCTCCCACAACGTTTAGACGTCTCACTATTTAACACTAAAAAGCTGATGAGTTGAATCAGGTGTTTTAATTAGTGAATCATCTAAAACTTTCTGGGAGGATGGTGTCCCCAGGAATGGATTTGAAAACCCCTCCCAGATAGCAAATGACATCTGGCCCACATACTGTATAGAATGACGGCAATGACTCAACCTGAGTGTGGCTGGCTTCTGGGCCAGATGTGGGCCCAGACAAAACAAGCCTAAAACTGGCTCGTTGTGTGAGGGCCAGATATGGCCCATATGACCTTTGCCATTGCCAGAACTGAGCCATATGTACCATAGTTGGCCCAGATGAGGCCCAGAAATGTATGCTATCTGGGCTGGTCTACATATTATTAGACAAGTACATATGATGCATATTATTAGACAAGTACATATTGCATAATAATGGTATTATGTGTAATTTTTTTTTAGATAAATAAATATTCTTAAGTAATAGCAGGCTACTCACCAATTGCTAGGTGCAGCCTGTGCCCAAAACACTGGAGTCTGGTCCATTTATTAATAGCAACGGCATTCACTATATTTGCTGCGTTATCTGTAGTGACTTGTTGCTCCTCCTTTAAACCCCAGGCAGTCAGCATCTCTTTCAATCCTTGAGCAATCGCATCCCCAGTGTGATCTTGTGGAAAATAGGATGTTTGCAAGCATCTGCTTTTGAGTTTAAACTCGTATAAATGTAATGAATTGTCATAAATCCATAATACATAAATCAGTTGTGATGGAATAGAACTCTATTTTTTGCAAATCTGATTCAGTGCCGGCATTTTGAATAAAGTGAAGGTAGCAAAACTTGAGAAAAATAATTGCGGGAGGGGATGACATATCTCTTATCCGGTGTGTTTGAGTTTTTTAAACCCTGCGCTGCAAACTGTATTAATCGGCGCCATGTCTTTTGCAATAAAATGCATAATCGCTTCAGTCATCTCCATCTGCCTTCGGGAACCTGCCGGGTATGGAGAAGCACAAAACAACGATTTTGTGATGGGCGTCTGTGTAGCAGTTCTCGCATGACTTGGTGCTTTTTTCTTCATGTTAAGACACTCCTCGTATTGCACTCTGTGGTTGAATTTTAAATGATTGAATAAATTTGTGGTGTTGCTCAATGGTGCAGAAACAGTTTACATAACTCACACAGTATAACACGCTGCTCGACATCATCGCTAGTGAATCCAAAATAATTCCACACCACAGATGAAGCTTTTCTTTTTGGTTCTAACGCTTGATTCTGAGCAACACTTTGCAAGTTGTTGGAATCGGAGGTTTCTTTATCTGCACACATGTTCACGAAATTAACATGACATAAGAGAGACATGAGGCAGTGGATAATCAGGTTGTTGATATGGACACACCTACAGACTATTATTAAAAGTCATGATTCGCCTCTCACAACGTAACATGTTCTAAACACACCTCTTAAGCACGCAGAATAATGTAAGTGGACACTGTTTTTTTTTTTTTTTTTTCTAATCGCAGCTTTGAACAATTACGTAATCGTGGCATCCATAATCGTAATCGCAATTAGAAATTCGATTGATTGTGCAGCCCTACTTCATATGTTCCAGCTCAAGCACACCTGGTGCAACTAATGAAGCCCTTGATTAGTTGCATCAAGACAACACCTGTTTTGCATATTTGTGCTGTTGTGAGGGATTCTATTCAGAGTCTGGGTACTTGATCCCGGACTCGAGTCCAATTATGAACAAACTCGGACTTGTCACGCACTTGGGTAAATTTGTACTTGAACTTTTAAACCAGTAAAGGGGTTGAAACTGAAACAGTAACATCCTCGCATGCTGAGCAGGAAAACAAGGTGTGTAAATGTCTATATGAGTTTGTGAATATGATATGAGCAGAGCATAAGGACAGATAATGCACTCTGCATGGCTCTGTAGCAGCTAAACTAAGCTACAGTGATAGCTTAGTTGCGCCTCCCCTTGGGTAGCAACACCAAACTAGCTTATAGTCTCATGTTAGATAGCCAAAATGTTTTATATTTTATCGGTCTGTTAGTCCTGCAAACAGTGATAACACCCGTGGCAAGTTTTATGATAAATCCAACTTTTTGTCCAATTTTCAATTAGGTCTTACAAGCAAGAAAAAATGCATGCAGTCTATTTAGAAGTACATTTTTAAAAGTTTTTTTTTTATGGAGAAGAATTGGGGCTCAGCCCCGGATGATTACACCACCCTGCATCTAGAAAAAAAGTTTATGCTGTTTTGCAAATCACACTTGTTTTTACCTATTTTGGTCAGGCTGAGTTCAAATATGCCGCTGAAAATTCCCAATCACGTACTGTTTTCCCACAAAATAAGAATGAAGTTTTTAATAATTTTGCTAAATTTATATTGCTTTCAGGGTTTTATTTAAATTGGTAGAAGCTGTCAAATTTCACTATTATTATTCATTAATTACAACAATAGGCACACAAAACATAACGCTTGTTTACAACATGAACAGCAGACAAATAGTCTGTGAAATGTTTGTGAAAATCTCTAAATAAAGCTATTTCAAAAGACGAACATTATAATAATATGCACAGTGCTTAAGGATTGAACTTCCTTTTGAGGGATTTTCTGGAATGGCTGACTTCTTGACAATCTCTCTGAAGGCACCAGCAGTAGTCAGCCATCATGTTCACATTCCATCTACCATGGTTTGTCCTTGTCACCCAGCTTCATTCCAAAATATGCAGAATATGCCTTTTTTTTTTTTTTTTTTACAAAGTCTGTAATTTTCTGCCGTTGTTTGGATGTTGCAAAACACCCACAGATGTAGCAGAAATCATCTGGGCTATGCTTGCATTACCGTCTTTCACTGGTCATTATAAATCCCTGAAATCAGGAGTTTTGTGTGCATATAAGTGTGCCTAGCATTCATATAAGGGCTAATCAGAGGAAAAGTGATAAATGTTGCTCACCTCTTCTTCTTCTTCTTTTCCTTTCGGCTGTTCCCTTCAGGGGTCGCCACAGCGAATCATCTGCCTCCATCTAGCCCTATCCCCTGCATCCTCTTCTCTCAGACCGACTACCTTCATGTCCTCCTTCACTACATCCATAAACCTCCTCTTTGCTCTTCCTCTCGGCCTCCTGCCTGGCAGCTCTAACCTCAGCATCCTTTTACCAATATATTCACTCTCCCTCCTCTGAACATGTCCAAACCATCTCAACCTGGCCTCTCTAACTTTGTCTCCAAAACATCCCACATGTGCTGTCCTTCTGATGTACTCATTCCTGATCCTATCCATCCTCGTCACTCCCAAAGAGAACCTCAACATCTTCAGCTCTGCTACCTCTAACTCTTCCTCTTGTCTTTTCCTCAGTGCAACTGTCTCCAAACCATACAACATCGCTGGTCTCACTACTGTCCTGTACACCTTTCCTTTCATTCTTGCTGGTACTCTTTTATCACACCTGACACTTTTCTCCACCCATTCCAACCTGCCTGCACACGCTTCTTCACCTCTTTTCCACACTCCCCATTGTTCTGGACTGTTGACCCTAAGTACTTAAAATCTTAACTTAAAAAAACCTTCTTTACCTCTTCTCCCTGTAACTTCACTGTTCCACTTGGATCCCTCTCATTCACACACATGTATTCTGTCTTGCTGCGACTAACCTTCATTCCTCTTCTCTCCAGAGCAAACCTCCACCTCTCTAGACTTTCCTCCACCTGCTCCCTGCTCTCACTACAGATCACAATGTCATCCGCAAACATCATAGTCCATGGAGATTCCTGTCTGACCTCATCTGTCAGCCTGTCCATCACCACCGCAAACAAGAAGGGGCTCAGAGCCGATCCTTGATGCAGTCCCACCTTCACTGTGAACTCCTCTGTCACACCTACCGCACACCTTACCACTGTCCTACTGCTCTCATACATATCCTGCACCACTCTAACATACTTCTATGCCACTCCAGACCTCCTCATACAATACCACAGCTCCTCTCTTGGCACCCTGTCATATGCTTTCTCTAAGTCTACAAAGACACAATGCAGCTCTTTCTGACCCTCTCTGTACTTCTCCATCAACATTCTCAAAGCAAATATTGCATCTGTAGTGCTCTTTCTTGGCAGGAAACCATACTGCTGCTCACAAATGCTCACTTCTCCCCTTAGCCTTGTTTCCACTATTCTTTCCCACAACTTCATTGCATGGCTCATCAGCTTAATACCTCTGTAGTTTCCACAACTCTGCACATCTCCCTTGTTCTTAAAAATCGGCACCAAAACACTTCTCCTCCATTCCTCAGGCATCCTCTCACTCTCTAAGACCTCATTGAACAACCTAGTTAAAAACTCTACTGCATCTCTCCTAGACACTTCCATACCTCCACTGGTATGTCATCAGGACCAACCGCCTTTCCTCTCTTCATCCTCTTCAAAGCTCTCCTAACTTCACCCTTGCTAATCCTTTCTACTTCCTGCTCAACAATATTTGCCTCTACTACTCTTCTCTCCCTGTCATTTTCCTCATTCATCATTTCCTCAAAGTACTCCTTCCATCTTTCCCTCACCCTCCTGTCACCTGTCAACACATTTCCATCTCTATCTTTAATCACTCTAACCTGCTGCACAGCCTTTCCATCTCTATCCCTCTGCCTCGCCAACCGATACAAATCCCTCTCACCTTCCTTACTATCTAACCTTCAATACATGTCCTCATAAGCTTTCTGTTTGGCCTGTGCCACCTCTATCTTAACCTCATGCTGCATCTCCCTATATTCCTGCCTACTTTCCTCCGTCCTCTCACTGTCCCACTTCTTCCTAGCTAACCTCTTCCTCTGGATGTTCTCCTGAACTTCCTCATTCCACCACCAAGTCTCCTTGTCTTCTTTCCTCCTTCCAGATGACACACCTAGCACCTTCCTACCTGTCTCCCTGATCACTTTGGCTGTAGTAGTCCAGTCATCTGGAAGCACCTCCTGACCACCTAAAGTCTGTCTCAACTCCTCCCTGAAAACCACACAGCACTCTTTCTTTTCCAACTTCCACCACTTTGTCTTCTGCTCTGCCTTTGCTCTCTTCATCTTCCTCACCACCAGGGTCATCTTACACACCACCATCCTATGCTGTCTAGCTGCACTCTCTCCTACCACTACTTTCCAATCGCTTATCTCCACCAGATTACAGTGTCTACATAAGATATAGTCCACCTGTGTGCTCCTGCCACCACTCTTATATGTCACCCTGTATTCCTGCCTCTTCTGAAAGTACGTGTTCACCACAGCCATCTCCATACTTTTAGCAAAGTCTACCAACCTCTGTCCTTCTGGGTTCCTTACCTGAAGACCAAACCTGCCCATCACTTCCTCATCCCCACTATTCCCTTCACCAACATGTCCATTAAAGTCTGCCCCTATCACCACTCTCTCACCTCTGGGACCACTCTCTCACCTCTGGGAACACTCTGCATCACTTCCTCAAGCTTGCTCCAGAATCTGTCTTTCTCCTCTTGCTCACAACCTACTTGTGGAGCGTAAGCACTAACAACATTCAACATCACACCTTCAATTTCCAGCTTCAGACTCATCAACCTGTCTGACACTCTCTTTACCTCCAGAACATTCTTCACAAACTCCTCCTTCAGGATCACTTCTACTCCATTTCTCTTCCTGTTCACCCCATGATAAAACAGTTTAAACCCTGCTCCAATGTTTCTAGCCTTGCTCCCTTTCCACCTGGTCTCCTGGACACAAAGAATGTCAACTTTCCTCCTGTGCATCATATCTACCAGCTCTCTGCCTTTACCTGTCATCGTACCAACATTCAAAGTCCCTACTTTCAGTCCTAAACTCCTGCCTTTCCTCTTCTCTCTCTGCCTACGGACACGCCTTCCTCCTCTCCTTCTTTGACCAACAGTAGCCCAATTTCCACCAGTGCCCTGTAGGTCAACGGCACCGATGGCGGTCGTTGTTAACCCGGGCCCCAACCGATCCAGTATGGAAGTCATGTTAGTGATTCGCATATTGAATTTGGCAAAAGTTTTACGCCGGATGCCCTTCCTGACACAACGCTCTCTATTTATGCGGGCTTGGGACCGGCACAAAAAGTACACTGACTTGTGACCTCCTGTGGCTAGATTGATAAATGTTGCTCACCTATTGTACATAAACATAGTGTTTCCTGTGTTGGTGGCAGTGTATCTGGAAATAGCTCTAACGTTTATGGTCCATCTTAGGCAAAAAAGCTCCACACTGGACATCAGGCTTTGTGAAAAGTTGTGATGTTCTAGAGCAAAACTAACAGCATATCTGGACTCAGCATCTAAGTATTAGTAAGAAACAACTATCAGATCCTATTCAGCAAATCTGATGCAGGGCGGTGTTAACAGTTCAGCTAATGCCCCTGGTCATGTGTAACATGAAAAGAAAGATAAAAAAGAAATAACAACAAAAAATTAAGATAATAAGAAATTAATGAGTGTCTCCCTGCCTGACCCGGGGGCTTTCTCCTCTCATCGTGCAACTACCAAACTGAGTTCTCTTTAGTGGCTTATTACACTTGGAGGGTCAAATAAATACACACACATCATGTCAAAATGCAGGTCTGGTGGAGTATTCATGTAAACACAGTCAGTTATGTCTTAAGTGAATGTAAACAGTTGGGAAAAAATCGGAGGTGTGTCAATACAGTATATAATTGGGGCAAAAAAGTATTTCGTCCCCTGCTGATTTTGTACGTTTTCCCACTGACAAAGAAATGATCAGTCTGTAATTTTAATGGTAGCTGTATTTTAACAGTGAGAGACAGAATAACAACAAAAAAATCCAGAAAAATGCATTTCAAAAAAGTTATAAATTGATTTGCATTTTAATGAGTGAAATAAGTATTTGACCCCTTCGACTTAGTACTTGGTGGCAAAACCCTTGTTGGCAATCACAGAGTTCAGACGTTTCTTGTAGTTGGCCACCAGGTTTGCACACATCTCAGGAGAGATTTTGTCCCACTCCTCTTTGCAGATCCTCTCCAAGTCATTAAAGTCTCAAGGCTGACGTTTGGCAATTTGAACCTTCAGCTCCCTCCACAGATTTTGTATGGGATTAAGGTCTGGAGACTGGCTAGGCCACTCCAGGGCCTTAATGTACTTCTTCTTGAGCCACTCCTTTGTTGCCTTGGCTGTGTCATTGTCATGCTGGAATACCCATCCACAACCCATTTTCAATGCCCTAGCTGAGGGAAGGAGGTTCTCACCCAAGATTTGACGGTACATGACCCCGTCCATTGTCCCTTTGATGCGGTGCAGTTGTCCTGTCCCCTTAGCATAAAAACACCCCCAAAGCATAATGTTTCCACCTCCATGTTTGACGGTGGGGATGGTGGTAGGGCAGTGGTAGCTCAGTGGTTAAGACGTTGGGCTACTGATCGGAAGGTCATGAGTTCAAATCACCACCAAGCTGCCACTGTTGGGCCCTTGAGCAAGGCTCTTAACCCTCAACTGCTCAGATGTATAAATGAGATAAATGTAAGTCGCTCTGGATAAGGGCGTCTGCCAAATATAAATGTGTTCTTGGGGTCATAGGCAGCATTCCTCCTCCTCCAAACACAGCGAGTTGAGTTGATGCCAAAGAGCTCGAATTTGGTCTCATCTGATCACAACACTTTCACCCAGTTCTCCTCTGAATCATTCAGGCAAACTTCAGACAGGCCTGTACATGTGCTTTCTTGAGCAGGGGGACCTTGTGGGCGCTGCAGGATTTCAGTCCTTCACGGCGTAGTGCGTTACCAATTGTTTTCTTGGTGACTATGGTCCCAGCTGCCTTGAGATCATTAACAAGATCCTCCCATGTAGTTCTGGGCTGATTCCAACTGTTGTCACCTTCTCACCAAGCTGCTTGGCGATGGTCTTGTAGCCCATTCCAGCCTTGTGTAGGTCTACAGTCTTGTCCCTACCATCCTTGGACAGCTCTTTGGTCTTGGTCATGGTGGAGAGTTTGGAATCTGATTGATTGATTGCTTCTGTGGACAGGTGTCTTTTATACAGGTAACAACCTGAGATTAGGAGCACTCCATTTAAGAGAGTCTTAACTCACAGCTCGTTACCTGTCTAAAAGACACCTGGGAGCCAGAAATCTTGCTGATTGATAGGGGATCAAATACTTATTTCACTCATTAAAATGCAAATCAATTTATAACTTTTTTTGAAATGCGTTTTTCTGGATTTTTTTGTTGTTATTCTGTCTCTCACTGTTAAAATACACCTACCATTAAAATTATAGACTGATCATTTATTTGTCAGTGGGCAAACGTACAAAATCAGCAGGGGATCAAATACTTTTCCCCCCCACTGTATGGCATCTGTGCATTAGGTCTTAAAGTGACAGCAGTCTAATAAACCTTCTGCTGTCTGTGTCATTAATGTTAATCAAACAACAAAAGACAAAGAGAAAATCACTCACTCACACAACTGACTGAATAACTTGTGTGTATTAAGAATTACATGTATTAAGAATCACTGTATATGTCATACAGTGAAGTCTATTTTATTTTACATTTAATTGCTTTATTAAATTTCCATAGTATTTCTTACTTGAATAGTATTGATAGACCTACCGGAGAAAACATATCATTATCGTGAAATAAGATTGTAGTCATATCGCCCACCCTTAAACTTTAGCATTTGGTGATTCCAGTCTTGAATTTGACATGAAATGTGAAATGTACTTCTTAATGTAGTAAATATCATAAACCCCACTGATGGGGATTCATTATTATTATTATTATTTTTCATTTTAGGAATTAAATGAGTTTGTTGTCATTCATAGACAAATTAAAAGCAGTAATAAAGCATGAAGCTTGTTGTTATGACATGCTGCTAAATGTAACTTTACTCTGTACTCTTTCTCTCAGCCTATATAACTGTGGGGGAGAGGCATCAAATCACTGAAATGTCAACTTGACCTGGAGGACACAATATAGTGTCATACAAAAACAAAACAGGTTAATTTGTATTTTCATAGACTTGTAATATAATAAAAGTTCTACATATACCTCTATATCCTTTTTTTCATTGAAACCATTTTATGATAGGAAACTAGTCGAGGTGCTGATGAGATGAAATAAAAGTATTAAATGGCAATGGCAAGATGTAATAGTGGTATTTTTTGTTACATTTATGTTGCCATTGGTTTGTGATGGTTAAAATATTAATTTAACAGCTCAGTGTTGAGTTTACAATTGGAATTTCAAATCTTGTTTCAATTTAATTACTTTCTGGACTCGGCCATAAAGGACTCAGACTTGAGTCTGACTTGGCCCCTTTTGGACTTGGACTCGGTTAAGCACTTGGTCTTGACTCGAACTCGACAAAGGTGGACTCGGACCCAACAGTACTATTCAGGGGGTTGAATAATTTTGAGACTGGATAAGTCATTATAAGTTACATTTTCAGTTGAATTTAGGGAAACCACATGAGCATTCTTTGTGTTGCAAACAGCTGAAAGTCTGTAAATTTTGACAGTAAACCTGATTTGCAATGGGGGTTGAATAATTTTGATTGCAGCTATATATATATATATATATATATATATATATATATATATATATATATATATATATATATATATATATATATATATATATATATATATATATAGTACCTCACAAAAGTGAGCACACCCCTCACATTTTTGTAAATATTTTATTATATCTTTTCATGGGACAACACTGAAGAAATGACACTTTGCTACAATGTAAAGTAGTGAGTGTACAGCTTGTATGTATGACACAGTACATGTTGGCATTAGCTCCCCAGTGCCGGCAGCACTCATGCAGCCCCAGACTATGACACTCCCACCACCATGCTTGACTGTAGGCAAGACACACTTGTCTTTGTACTCCTCACCTGGCTGCTGCCCCACACGCTTGACACCATCTAAACCAAATAAGTTTATCTTGGTCTCATCAGACCACAGGACATGGTTCCAGTAATCCATGTCCTTAGTCTGCTTGTCTTCAGCAAACTGTTTGTGGGCTTTCTTGTGCATCATCTTTAGAAGAGGCTTCTTTCTGGGACGACAGCCATGCAGACCAATTTGATGCAGTGTGTGGCGTATGGTCTGAGCACTGACAGGCTGACCCCCCACCCCTTCAATCTCTGCAGCAATGCTAGCAGCACTCATACGTTTATTCTGCAAAGCCAACCTCTGGATATGATGCTGAGCACGTGCACTCGACTTCTTTGTTCGACCATGGCGAGGCCTGTTCTGAGTGGAACCTGTCCTGTTAAACTGCTGTATGGTCTTGGCCACCGTGCTGCAGCTCAGTTTCAGGGTGTTGGCTATCTTCTTATAGCCTAGGCCATCTTTATGTAGAGCAACAATTCTTTTTTTCAGATCCTCAGAGAGTTCTTTGCCATGAGGTGCCATGTTGAACTTCCAGTGACCAGTATGAGAGAGTATGAGAGCGATAACACCAAACTTAACACACCTGAGACCTTGCAACACTAACGAGTCATATGACACCAGGGAGGGAAAATGGCTAATTGGGCCAAATTTGGACATTTTCACTTAGGGATGTACTCACTTTTTTGCCAGCAGTTTAGACATTAACAGCTGTGTGTTGAGTTATTTTGAGGGGACAGCAAATTTACAGTTATACAAGCTGTACACTCACTACTTTACATTGTAGCAAAGTGTCATTTCGTCATTGCTGTCCCATGAAAAGATATAAAATATTTACAAAAATGTGAGGGGTGTGCTCACTTTTGTGAGATACTGTGTGTGTGTGTGTGTGTGTATATATATATATAAACATCTTTGTCTGATCTAGCTAGCAAACAACGTTAATTTAAAAAATCAAAAACAACTGTATTACTCGCATTGGATTTACATACCATCTAATGTTATTGATTGGTTTATTTTAATCTATAGGATGTAGTAATGCAATGCAAGACTCAAAACAAATTTTGCAACCCAAATACAAGACTTCAATTTCAAGAAGTTGAAATTATATGCATATGAAGGGGGAAAGCGATGAGTCGTAATCAGTCAAGCAGACAATTCCATCGTGTCACTATTTTAATGTCCTCCTGTGTGAGAAAACTGTAAGGAGATTGCTTTCAGTTAAAACAGTGTTTTGCTCAGTTGTATTTTAGTGTAATTTTAATGGCCAGCAGTCCTGCTGTAAACGCTACAGATTATAAAAGGTACAGACAAAACCACAATGCCTGGTTCAGGTAGGTAATATCACAAACATACATACATCATACCATTATCACTCATTCTGACTGTATCAAACAGCATGTTTCATTACTTTTTTCACAAAAGAGAGAAAGAAAAGGACAAAACACCTCTCTAAAATGTGAGAGCTTCATTTTAACAAATATTGCATTCCCTATGGAGCATTACATTAAATATTCACATATATTCTTTTCCATTTGCAGCGATAAAAGTAGAGCAGGACAAAATAGAGTACTGACACAAGTGTCACTCAAGCTATACTGTATACACAAAACATGCAATAAGAGAAGAATTCTAAAATCTCACAGAACACAAGGACAAAATCGTATGAAATAACAAAAATGGTTGTATTAAGTGATAAAGGATTGCCTTTTTGCAATATAATCAGCCACCATTATTAATGAAACCACAGGGCCCCTTATTTATCAAGTAATATTACTTTTGAGATACACATATACATACATACATACATACATACATACATGAAATCCACATAGGTGAAAATCCACATAGGTGCATTTACCAAAGTGCATTAACAGCATGCTTCTATCAGCAAAACAGAAGCATACAAGAGTAGGTAAGGCTCCTGATCTCAGATATATTTGATCAGTCTAACACTCCAAATTGATCACATTGTGTTCACCAGCACATCAACATCAGTCTTTCCTCAGGCGTCTTTACAAAATCCACTCAGCTAACTTAAACAGGATTCCTGTAATAAAGAAAATTGGGGGGAAACAAAAAAAAAAAAAAAAAAAGAGTGAAAAAATTTATCTGTCAAACATTTTTTTCAATAAAGGTTTTCCATCATCCATGTTACTGTGAATGTCTAGTAGCAGTAAAAAATATTTTGGATGAGGAAGCCACTTGCCTGAATAGTGAAAGATCTTCATTATTACAGAATACTGTTCAACAATTTTGCTAACTTTGATTTAATACTAATAAATATGTTAAGTTACTTTTCGGGGCACCTTATGTTCTCCATGTACAGGTTCACTAAATGGTGGATCCTCAGCATTCACTCCCTCAGATGGTGCAGCACTTGCCATCTGCAGACTGCGTGTCACTGGGCCACCTACTCTTTCCCGCATTCTCTTTAAGAAACGCTTTTCTTTTTTATGTTGTACTTGTGGTTTTGTCTCAGCCGCTTTTTTGAGAGCCATATCTTTCCCACCACGCTGCATTTTTGCAGCTGGCTGTGATGCAAGAGTCAGTGATGAGGTCAGAACTGAAGGTTGAGGCTTGCTCTTTCTGCCTTTCTTGCTTTTGGGGTCAGCAAGGTCTTTGTTCAAGGCTGGTCTCTTGACATATATCTGAGGGTGCCCTGGTTTACCATTGCTACCTGATGTAACTTCACCTTCTAAAAACTCTGAGCTCCGGGTCCTTGTTTTCCCCAATGGCTTCACAGCCAGGCCCAAGTTGCCTTTGATTTCAGAGTCTGTTGCTCGACTTCGGAGTTTCATGTTTTTGTCCTGAGGCATTAAGGCTCCTTTCTTTTTCTTAGCAAATGGTTTCTGAGGACAACTGCAAGCAATGTGCTTTGCAAGGCTGGCAGCATATGTAAATTCTCGACTGCAGTACGGACACGCTTGCACCTCTTGCTCTTCCTCCGGAATGGAGGCTTTCTTCACAGAAGTAGCAATCTTGTTCTTCTGAGATATTGCCTTCTGGACAAGCTGGTTTTTCTTCTTATTCAGGGCAGACATCTTTATCTTGGTGGGTACCTCCTGGTTGAAATTGAGCCTTTTGGGTTGGACCATCCTATGTAAGGTATTCTGTCCCCCAATGGCTGGTGCTATGGTTGAGACAACACCATTCTGAGGTTGATTCACTATCTGCTTGAGAGGAATAGGGTTCTTTTTTGGTGTGTACCGTCTCTTATCACTTGCGCTAGCACAAGCCAAAATATGTTTGTGGAGCTCAGGCATGTTGTCAAAGCTATTGCCACATTTGGTACACCTGATTGCTGTGCTGAATGTCTGGGGTATGTTGTGGGTGGTGAAGTTCGTTGCAGAGGCTACAGAGGCAGCAGGCGTTCGGTTGTGGTAGGGAAATGGGGGAGGCCTAAAGCTGGGGTAGTGTTGATTGATGCCAAGGCGTACATCTGGGCATTTGGGCTTTCCAGCTTCAGAGGCCATAATCTTTATTGTAGTGTACAGCTCTTCTGTGGGGTCCTCTTGTTCATCTCCATCACTCTCCTCTTTAACACTACTACAGTTAAATAATTCACATGAGTCCTGAGGGGCAACATCTACAGTTGTGTCAGGGGTTGAATGTAAAGAGTTTCTCTCCATATTCACCTGAGCAGGATCAGTGTAATTCTGAGGCCTGAGCTTTCCATTTTCAACCATGGTGTGAGCATGACTCTGACCAGGATGCAGATCACTCTGGTGCTGCTGGAGGTTGCAGAGGAAAGCAAATTCTTTGGCACAGATTGTGCAGCAGAAAATTCTCCCAACTCCATGGAGAGAGGAGCGATGCTCCAAAAGAGCTGCAGCATTTTGAAATAACTGCACACAAAACTCACACTTAAAAGGCCATTCTACAGCATGATCTATGATATGGTTGCCAAGTTGTTTAATAGAGTGAAACGGTTCCTTACAGACATTACATACAAAACTTTTTGTAAACATGTCCTGTTCTAAGGTGTCTGCTCCATCTGGTGTCTTTTCTGGCACTCTGGAAACTCCACCATCAGTGGTTGTGCTTTCAACTGCATCTTCATTCATATGCTTATCAGTAACTGGTGCATCATCAGCTAATGGCTCTATATTAGAATTTGCCACTGTATTGTGAGACGATGAAAGTGAGTCCAGATTTGGAGCTAAGTGCACAGGAAAGTGAGAGGATTGTAGTTTTTGACACACACCAGTTGCAATATTATGGTCTTGAGGGGAAAGTCCATCAAAGGAACTACACTGAATGGCTTTGGAGTCAATATTCTTTTCATGCAAAGAAATAACATTGTTTGTATTTTTTAGCAAATTTAAGTCAGGATCTGAGGTTGAGCCCTTAAGTAGTGTTTCAGATTTGGAAAAGGGATCTGCATTACAATGACTTATTGTGTTCTCAGGACTTTGAGGCAGTGCATCAGTTGTAAGAGGTAACTGCTTAGCAGTTTGGTTTAGGTCTTTATCATCCAGACTTTTCATATCAAGGCATGTTTCTTTTACATTAGGGAACCCTGACATTTCATCTACCATATGATAAACAGGTTTGGGAGACAGTTGGGGAAAAGCAGAATCTGAAAACTGAGAAAGAAGTGGAGGTGAAGGGACCGTGGGCAGAACTGGAGGTGGGGGTGTAGAGGATGCCTGGCTAGAGGATGATGGGGAAGAAGGGTTCATAGTCACAGGGGTCAGGGAGGGTGGAGAGACAGATTCACAAGGAGGGTGTTCTGAGTTCGAGCACACACTGGATGGAGACACGACTGTGGCGCTGCCCGAGGACAAGTGAGTGTCTGGGCTTCCAAGACAAGGTGAGCCCTCCTCTCCAGCTGAGCTTAAGCCAGAGTACTCATTCATTAATACTTTCTCCAACATGCTGGTATTGGGCTTCTTTCGCTTGACATGTGACTGTAATAATATGCTTGCTTTTGTTTTGTGGTCAATCACGCTCTTATGGTGTATGCTTAAATCCAGCACAGACTCACTAGGTCCTTTGCTTATGCTGCCAACTAGTTTACCAACAGCACCAGAAAGATCGAGAGGCTGCTGATTGCAAGAACTGCCTCCACTTACCAAGACTGGCCAGTCCTTTCCAGGAGGACTCATGCAGTCCCTCTGCTCTTTGCTGGATACACTCCATGAATAGCTTGTGCAATGGCTTTCAACCTTTGGCACCATAAGGGCAAAAGAATCCCCTGTTTCAATGATTGAGCTCGCCATGATTGCTGATGAGCTGTTTTGTACATGTGTAGGAGGAGAAGCAGTCCTTCTCTTAAATCTTCCTTGAGCAGCAGGCAAAGAGGATACGGAAAGTGGAGTAGTCAATTTATCTGTAATTAGAGCAAGGGTCGGTTTCTGACTCTCCTGGGTCTGCAGAAGCTGTTTTAATTTGGGAGAAAGATAAATTGTTTTCTCTTTTTGAATGGCCAATGTCTCTGTGGGCTGTGGGAAGATGTTACCTGCCAAAGAAGGTGACTGTAAGGAAGTAGAAGATGAAGACGCAGCAGATGACATGGTATCAGGATCTGTTTTCACAGTGGGAAGGAGTGGTGGTGTAGAAGTTCTTCTTTTAGGAACAGATTGATCAATAACCGAAAGCTCTTTTACATGGCAAGGCTGTGTTTCAAGTTGGAGAGCCTGACTTATTTGGGTAGGATTCAAGATGACTGCATCAAGACCAAATAATGCTGAACTACTTGAATCAACCTCTATGACTTCACAGCTGCTGACTGTGCTTGTGGATAGGATCTTTCCATCTATGTAAAGGCTGAGATTCTCTGAGATGTTTTTGGAAACATCAACCATGGTGTCTTCTCGCTCTCCCTCATCATCTGTGTCTACACTAGGCACATAGATTAGTGGAGGGCTATTATGTGGAGATGCCTCCTGGAGTATTGAGCTCTGACCTTGTTGTAGCTGCTGGGATGGAATATCCTGCAAGAGTATTCCTTTCCTCCGGACTCCTTTTGGCATGAGATGGCGTTCATGAATTCTTCGCTGATGCCTGCGCATGTTGGTGTGAGTGCCAAAAGCCTTGTTGCAATATTTACAGGGGTGCAGTTCTTTTGATTCCCCGTTCTCTTCCAAAACAAGAGTCTGGTCTGGCTCAACTCCAGCATCTTTAGTTGAAGCATCTGAGCTTAGGTGAGGTGGACTGTTTTGAGAACTTATAATGGTGGGGCTTGGAGATGTCACACTACCAGAAATAGGAGAGTCATTACACCCAGAAGGATTGAGGAGAAATGCTGTTCCAGCAAGCGACCCAGGCCTTTTCAGGCCTTTACTCCCATTTTCATGTCGCCTTTCATGCCGCCGCTTGCCTACCTGAGAGCCAAAAGGCTTGGCACAGTATCTGCATTTAAAGGTGAGGGTCTGGTGGTTTCTGATAGTGTGTGTGTTAATATGTTGCTCCAGGCTGTATTTGGTGGAGAACTGACATTCACAGTACTGACAATGGTAGTTGCCACCTTGTGCATCATCCTCAAAGTCAGGATCCCCCTCTGCATCCAGCTTTGGAGATACTAAAGATGACACAGATGCTACTTCATGCAATGGACTCTCAGAACTCTCCTTGATAGGGTGACCAAAACATGATTCTGGGTCAGGCTGTTCACTCCTGCTTCCTGACTGTGACTCAGCAGAGTACTCAAGACTCCCATGTGGCTGCAGTTCTCCTTGATCTGACTTCTCACTCTCCTCCTGCTCCAACACTGCTGTATGAACAGGAGACAGAGAAATGTCCCTGGTGTTTGTGGGGGATATATGTGCAGCTACAGTCTCCTGAGCTGGATCTGAAGACACAGAGGGTCTCTCTTCCTCTGTATTTATTCCTGACAAAAGTAATTACAGGCATCATTTACAGGCATCATTTGTAATCACTGACTAATGTGCCTAAAACTTTGGACATGCCATTTCCACTTAGACTTAATATTTATTTATAAAATATAATGCTTGTTAAATGCAATTACAGAAAGAGTGAATTATTTACTAAATTTAGGCAAAAATAACCAACCTTTATCTGAATCACGCATCTCTGTGACTATAGGTCTTCTTGTGCTCAATGGCTGATGCCAAGATAATCTTCCCAAACCAGCCTGTCTGGCTTTTTCCAATAGCTTCTTTCTTGCTGTAGAGAGAAAAGCACTGGATCTTTCAATGAACAATAGTTTTCACAACAAAAAATACACTGAAGATACGCTGAACTAAACTGAACACTGAACTAAACATTCATAATCTAGGTGACAGGGATCAAATGTTTATGGTCATTATTTAGATTATTATTCCAAAATGTTCTGAACTACGATGTGCCTCTTCTGATTTTCATGAAAAAAATCTCAATCTCAGTGTATATTATGCAACAACAACTAGCAGCTGCAACAAAAACCTGTAAGGCATCAGCCAAACAAAAGCACTGTAAGAAAACGTCCACACCGCCTTTCAAAAATCCCTGTCATAAAACAGCTTTAGGACAACAGTGGTGTCACAATGACAGGGTCATCAAGCAGCATCCTATTCAAAGCCTGATTCACGCAGACATATCAACTTAGTCACCTTAAATATTTAAATACTTCTGAAATATTCGCTATGCTGCCACTGTATTCTCTGGAAGGAGCTTATAATGCCTTCCTCCAATTATTGATAATATTTTTAGGAAGATTTTGGACACTCGGGAGCAAATTTCTTTTGGTCCGTTGCACCATTGTGTTCATAAGGACAAGGGTTCTTGCCTCTTCCTCATGAAAAAAAAAATCCAAGACTTCAAAAGAGCAATTAAAAAAAACAAACATGAAACAACATAATTATAGCATTCTGTCAGGACCGGGCTAAAATGAAAACCCGGAGCATTCGAAAATAAAACAAAGCAGCATTTACTCATCTTTTGACACCATCCTCAAAATGTGTGAAACCATAATTTGGATAAAAAGCCTGCTTTTTACCCTCCATTCTTGGGCCTAACAGCATTTTTCTTCCCTTCATATTTACAGGGTAGTCCAAATAGCCTAATCCAGTCTTCTACATGTTACAGAACACCACCTTTGTTATGGTAAATAGGCTGGTAAAATGTGGCCTTTGAAAGTATCATATATTATAATATTATTTCATACGTTTTCTTGGTTTTTTTTTCTTTTCTTTTTAAGAGACATCGGCCACAGGAGAGAAATTTGCTTTAGTGACATTAGCAACTAGCCGTGCAACTAGACAGCTAAAGCTTCCGTTCTGAGAAAGACTTCGCTTGTATGTATGGCTCAATCAGATCTTTTTAAGTAAAGTGCATTCAATCTTAAACAAATCTTTAATTTGTAACTAGATATATCCATTTAAGTTTCAGCATTAGATTCGCTTCCATACTCTACCAGTGTGTCCTGTAAATGCACAGGTAGGTTCAGAATGTTAGTGTATCCTAGCTTGTTTCAGGAGTTTGAAGCCTAGCCAACTTTGGAAACGTCAGTAAATCTAACTCTGTTTATATAATTAATCATCAGGATCGTTTTATTTGAGACATCTATTTGAATTCGACCTGTTGCCTATAGGTGATTCGTGACTATGTAGCTCCCGAAGTTAGATAGCGTCGTTACTACAAAACCAACGAATGTGGCAATAATCCTACACGATGAAGAAAAGGAGGTAAAGTCGCTTTTTTCTACCATTTATCGCTGCATGTGCGGTTATTGCACATAACAGCAATCTCATGAGTTTTGCGTGATCATTTCGCTAACACATCTTATCAACAGTTGAAGGAAGGTCACTCGGTGCTCTACAAGTACAAATCGGAGCCCTTATTTAACAAAGCTGGAGAGGTAACTTAAACTAGCCACCGGACTGGCTGTATGAGACAGATTAGATCCCTAGCCATGTGTGGTTATTAAGATATACCTGAAATACACGTATTGTTTATCCATGTTACTAATCTCTCTCGGTGAAGATCATAGGATGCAGCCATACGATTAGCTCACCAATGCTATCGAGTTAGCTGACGTTTGCGACTTCTCAGTTCGCACTTGACAAAATACAAAGTATCGGTGTTTGTCCCTGTTTCTCGTTCAACTGTTTGCAGTAATCGAGAGTGCAGTATTGATTATAACGCGGGAACAGATATATTGTACCTCGTTTTGCTCTTGGTGAATTTTTCTTGTGAAAGTTGCGGCTCCTTTCTTCCTCTATTGCAGCTGCTATCTCTGGGTTGTCTTCTCCATTGTACCACACAAGCAATTCTTCGTCCTGCGCGATTGGCTGCAGGGAGCAACGTCATTGACAACAACCAATGACAGGCTAGCTTGTTAGTTAGTACAGAGAAATACCACACGGGCCTTGAAGCACTGTCAAGCGACTAGTTTAACAGCTTATCTTTAGCTGCAAAATGAAACAGCAATAATTTTGTTTTTCTCCTCTCGTGATATTTCTTACATTTATAGGTTTACCCAACATTTGTGTTAATAACCCATATATGCAAATAATGTAATAAGAAAAATACGTCCTATTAATTACTGCATTATAAGGCAAGCTAATTGGAAGTTTCCTACCTTCAACACTTTGTAATAAATAGCTCTGTTGATTTCCAGAGGAAACAGGTTCTGCTCTTCAGATGAGCATGCCCAGTTCACATATCGCTACCAGTTTCCTTTCATTGGGTCTGTGGCATCCATACACATCCATAACCTGGTTGGAAAATATACCTAAAGGAGAAACAAAATCATCATTGTCGCCGTCGTCATCATAATCATCATCAGTAACCGCTTTCTCCTGATTAGGTTAGCAGTGGATCTGGAGCCTATCTCAATAACATTAGGCACAGGGCAGGAAAATTCACCCCAGAAGGTTAGCAGTGGATCTGGAGCCACTGAAAATTCACCGCAGAACTCCCAGAACAGAAAATTCACTACCTTGCTGACCAGTGAACAAAATGTTTTTACTTATTAGGTAGTGAATAGTACTAAGTACAACATGAATTAATTCAATAACATGGATTCATTTAAAAGAAAATTTTCATATAATCTCTGTCCCTCATAGCTGTTTACTCAAAACTCACTTACACTTACCACCGTGCTCATTGTCACGGTGTACATTCCACCCGGCGCTAAAGCAAGCGAAGCACTAAGTGAACTACGGGCTATCAGTAACCTACAGACAGTGCACCCCAACAGATTTTTCTGGAGACTTTAACCACACGAAGCTGAAATTGGTGCTGCCAAAATTCTACCGGCATGTTGATTATTCAACCACAACACCACAGACTTAGGAATACACAGCATCAGTGACTGGCTACATCAGCAAGTGCATAGATGAAGTAACCCCCTCCACCACGTGCACAAAATAGAAACCATGGATGACTGCAAAAGTGTGACTGCTGCAGAAAACCAGAGACACTGCCTTCAGGTCTGACGACAAGGCAGCCCTCTACACAGCAAGGGCCAATCTGTCCCAGGCTATCAGAGAAGCAAAGTGCATCTACGCAGAAAGAATCCACAGTCACTTCATAAACACCAAGGACACAAAGCGTATGTGGCAAGGCATTCAGGCCATCACAGTCTACAAAGCTACACTACCTGTGATGATGGCGCCTCCTTCCCAGATGCACTGAACGATTTCTATGCACGGTTCGAGGCACAGAACAACATGCCAGCATGGAAGACCACCCCAACTCCCACCGACCAAGTACTTTGTCTGTCTGCAGTATATGTCAGGAGAACTCTGTCCAGAGTTAACCTATAGAAAGCTGCAGGTCCTGACAACATACCTGGCCGGGTGCTCAGGGAATGTGATAATCAGCTTTCAGATGTCCTCGCAGACATCTTCAATATTTCCCTGTGCCAAGCAATCATCCGTGTGTGCTTCAAGACGATCACCATCATCCCTGACTCATCTGTGTTCAAGTTCATGTTCAGTTTATTTGTATAGCGCTTATAACAATGGACATTATCTCAAAGCAGCTTTACAGAAATATATAAATTCAGAACATAGATTTTAAATTTATGAATTTATCCCCAATGAGCAGCCAGAGGCGACGGTGGCAAGGAAAAACTCCCTGAGACGATATGAGGAAGAAACCTTGAGAGGAACCAGACTCAAAAGGGAACCCATCCTCATCTGGGTGACGCCGGATAGAGCGATTATAAATAAATAAATCCCTTCTATAAATGTACCAATACTACATGGTCAAAGAGCAGTTGTGAAACCATGAAAATTCATTACAGTTTTTATATGAAGTCTGTTTTGTTGAACTTCACCATTGTTCACTGATGCAGACTTGAGTGCCAAACTGTTTGTGGCAATTGCAGTCCTAGCCATCATAGCATAACTGTTCATATGAATTGAGGTCCAAAGCCATCTTTATGGTTTTTAAGTGGTACCATCCTCAGTAATCTCAGTGATCTTTAGGCTGCACCATGTGGGGCCATCCTCAGCAGCAGCATGTGACTCCCAATTGATGAGATCTCCAACCAGAAGTAGGGCATCAGGATGGATCAGGCAGGTCCAGAGAGCAGAAGGGGTCGGGATCACTGGCATCTCAGGAGTATCATGTGTAGCTCGACAGAAGGGGAGGGAGGGAGGGAGAGAGAGAGAGAGAGAGAGAGAGAGAGAGAGAGAGAGAGAGATTATTAGATGTCCTGCCTGAATGACTACCGGCCAGTTGCACTCACACACATGAAGTGCGTCTAGAGTCATGAAACACATAAAAAGCAGTCTTCCCACCACACTAGACCCATTTCAGTATGGTCACCATCCCAATTGCTCAACAGAGGATGCCAACACTAGGGGGAAAACAGACCCACATAACCATGTTGTTAATATGATCACATTTACATTTTTGGTATTTGGCAGATGCCCTTATCCAGAGTGACTTACAGAAGTGCTTTGAAGTCTCTATCAATAAATACATCCGGATACTGGTTCACTAGGTCACAGACTAAAAATACCATTAGTCAAAAAATAATATATAAAATAATATAGAATAATATAAAATAATATATTAAGAAAAGAACACAGACTTTTTTAATTAAAGTGCTAATTTAAAGATGACCTATTATGCAAAATTCACTTTTACATCATTAGAGTCGTCCTCTACTCGCGAAGGAGTAGTGCATTTCCGCATTCCCATTCATAGACTTTAGTTTTGTTTACTTCGCCATGTACTTCGGTGTTTTGGTTTACGTCATGTCTCCGCCTCTGTATGTTTATTTGGTTCTCTGTTTTTGGTTCATGTCATGTCTCCGCCCCTGTTTGTTCATTGGTTTATTGTTTATTGCTTCATTATTAGTTTCAGGTGTTTGGTGTTACCGCTGGTTTTCATGTATGTATTTAAACCCCTTCTTTTGTCTGCTTCGAGGTGGAGTATTAGATTGTATGGTAATGTATGCACGTGCCTCTGTGTGCACTCACCTCGCCTTTCCTGGACCATGGACTCTTTCCTCGTTATTTTGTGGATTAATGCTTTGCTCTTTGGATTATTACCTTGCTTAGTTTTGTGGATTATATACCTTGTGGATTTATTACCCTGCCTTTGTGTTCCTTTTTTCCCCTGTCCAAATACTTTTGGTTACTTCCTTAATAAACTGACTTTTCCCCAGCGCATGCATCCAGCTTCCCTTGTGTGTCAATCCATAACATACATGGTGTTCGAACATAATTGTGTGTCAGTATTGTGTGTACACAACCACCCTATAATGGTAAAAATCCACCCACTCCTTTTTTATATTCCCCATAAATCATAAACAGTGTCTCAAAATGAGTCATTTGCGTTTTCTCTCTAACGTGACTTCACGTTGGAGCAGGCCCCACCCATGACTGGCAATGGACTCTGCCCTATTAGCATAGATCCTCCCCTGAGTGAGCTGTACACAGTCCGCCATGTTCTCCACGCTGGAGCAGCTATAGTGATCAGTAGAATGTCTCAGCTTTGTAAGCTTTGTAAGTGTTCTGTTGTTGGCTGTAAGAATGAACGAGAGTCTTCATGTACTCCATCAGAGTCACTGAAGATGCAGTGGATTAGTTTTATTTTTGATGGAAATTTGCCCCCAAAAATAGCTAAATTTGTATATGTTTGTGTGAATCATTTTACACCAGACTGCTTTATGAACGAGGGTCAATACAAAGCAGGATTTGCTGAAAAGTTTATTCTCAAGAATGGATCAATACCAGCTGTTCGTGATCCAGCTTCATATCCAGAAGACGTAAGTATCACACTTTATATTTCCTGAATGTTTGCAAATCGCCTTTCCGAATGTGCTTGTTATCAAATTCCACAGCTAATGCGGCTAAAGTTACCATTGTCTCTTATTGTATTCACAGAGACCAGAGCTATATGCCATCATTTTTATTTTTAACCCGAAAACGCTTACTGTATAAATCATACATTCTGGTTCATACATATAGGGCTGAACACCGGTATTTATGGTCACAGTCATACTGGTTCTCCTGATTTGTTGTTGCCGTAGTATCCGAACCACGAGCTGTAAAGGCACAGCCCTCTTCTGGAAAGGGGGCAAGGAGCATCAGCTCATTTGCATTTATAGAGATACGAAAACAACATGTTTTTGCTTCCACCCAAAAGGGGGCATTTACAGCATGGTATAATAAATGATCCGTGGGGTATTTTGAGCTGAAACTTCACAGACACATTCTAGGGACACCTGAGACTTATATTACATCTGGTAAAAAGGGCCATGATAGGTCTCCTTTAAGTACTTCAGGAAGAAGTAGGTCTTTAGACGTCATTTGAAGACTGCCAGTGACTTGGCTGTGCTGGACATCTAGGGTAAGTTCATTCCACTACCTACAGTGGGTATAGAAAAGAATCACCCCCCTTTAAAATAATCAAATTTTGTTGCTTTTCAGCCTGAAATAAAGACGGACACAGTTTTTGTTTTATCCAGCTGTATTTATTCAGTGCAACTTATAACATCCAAGTGAAAGATATAACACCAACATGTCAGAAAAAAAACCAAAAAAAACAAAAAAAAAAAAACAGAATCACTGAGTTGGAAAAAGGATCACCCCCTTGCTTTAATTTACCTTAATTTTTAAATTACAGCCTTTAGTCTGTTGGGATATGTCTCTACTAACTTTGCACATCTAGACTTTGCAATACTTTGCCCACTCTTCTTTGCAGAACCGCTCAAGTTCAGTTCAATTTGATGGTGACCGTTTGTGGACTACAGTCTTCAAGTCATTCCACAGATTTTCAATGGGGTTTAAGTCTGGGCTCTGACTAGGCCATGCAAGGACATTTAAACAAAAACTGTGTCCGTTTTCATTTCAGGCTGAAAAGCAACAAAATGTGATTATTTTAAAGGGGGGTGATTCTTTTCTATACCCACTGTAGGCGCCATATCAGAGAAGAGTCTTGATGCATGCCTTCCTTGTAACCTGAAAGATGGCACAACCAGTCGAGCAGTGCTAGAGGATTGGAGGGAGTGTGGTGCAGTGAGGGTTGTGTAAAATTGCTTTGAGGTGAGAGGGTGCTGGTCCATTTTTGGCTTTGTAGGCAAGCATCAGTGTTTTAAATCTGATGCGGGCAGATACAGGAGGCCAGTGGAGGGAGCGTAACAATGGGGTGGTCTGAATCAGTTCCCTCAGCTGGCACTCAGAGGCAGACCTGCCAGGAGTGAGTTGCAGTAGTCGAGTCTTGAAATGACAAGGGAATGAACAAGCACCTGAGTGGCCTATGTGGATAGAAATGGACCAATCCTTCTGATGCTGAAAGGAGAAACTGGCATGAAGTTGTCAGCTTAGCAATGTGAGAGGAAATGGACCGTTGATTGTCCATGGTTACCCCAAGATTACATGCAATGACTGAAGGTGAGATCTGAGAGTTGTCCAGGGAGATCACAGGGTACCGAGAACAGAAGAGGACCAAGTACTTAGCCTTGTGGGGCACCAGTGGAGAGTCTGCATGAAGCAGATGTGGATCCCCTCCACGTCAACTGATATGACCAACCCTCCAGGTAGGAAGCAAACCATTGACATGCTGTGCCACGAATTCCAGGACTCATGAGGATGGACAAGAGAGTCTTGTGGTTGTGTCAAATGCTGTTTAAAGGTCGAGGAGGATGAGTACTGATGAGTTTGGCTGATCTAGCAGCATGATGCTTCTCAGTGATGGCCAAATGGGCAGTTTCTGTGGAATGTACCACTTTGAAGCCGGACTGGTTAGGATCTTGGAGGTTGTTCTGTGAGATAGAGAGAGAGTTGATTGTAGACAGTGTGTTCAAGGATTTTAGAAAGAAAAGAGAGGAGTGATACCGGTCGGTAGTTGCTGATGTCTGAGGGATCCAGAGTGGGATTCAGGAGGGATTCAGGAGGGGAATAACCCTTGCTCTCTTGAATGCAATTGATACATGACCAGATGTTATAGAAATTAATGATAGTAGTGATAAAGGAGAGGAGGTCTTGTGACATGGTCTGAAGCATTGTGCAAGGGATTGGATCCAAAGGGCAGGTGGTAGGACAGGATAAGATGACTTGCATGATCTCTTCTGTTGCTAGATTAGAAAAATGTGCCAGTGTATGAGAAGAGGAATCCTGAGTTTGCAGTGTAGGAGTTAGGTTAGGAATGAACAATCTTTTTTCAATCTTCCCATCATAAAAGGTGGCAAGTCTTCAGCAGTTAGGAAGGACAGAGCAAGAGGAGCCTGGAGGTTAAGTAGTGAGGAAAAGATGTTGTGAAGCTTCTTGTGCAGATGTTTCTAGCTTTTCCTTGTAGAAGGCAGTCTTCTACATGAGAATTTGGACAGGAGGGTGTGGTAAGAGACTAGATCTGTGGTGAGTTGTAATTTCTTCCACTTTCTCTCTGCTGTTCTTAATTCACTCTGATTGCTGTGCAATACATCTGATAGCCAAGGAACAGGGCAATAAATTCTGCCATCTAAAACTGTAGTCCCTTGTCTTCAATGCACTAATAGGGTCTGCTGTACATTAATGAGGTACCATGTGCTAGACTGGGAGCCAATAATGAATATATTGGCTGAAAATATGAGTGAATGGATCCCAAATTGCTAAATTTTAAATTTAAAGCAGAATTAAAGCTTAACTTATAAACCCCTTTGACTGAAGAATTCATGAAGCCATTCTATAAAAATGTTTCACATATGTTTATTGACTGCACCAACAACTGCCCCTCCATTTTAAGCTCTGAGTAAAGATATTTTTCCATTTTTCCATTCTCTTCTCAGTAGAATTTGAAATGATTGTCAGTGATATACACTCATCATACACTTTATTAGGAATACCTGTACATTCAAGCAGTTATCTAATCAGCCAATCATGTAGTAGCAGTAGCGTAATGCAAAAAATCATGCAGATAGGGGTCAAGAGCTTCAATTAATGTTCAAATCAAACATCTGAATGGAATAAAAGTGTGATGTTTGAGCATGGCATAGATGTTGGTACCAGAAGGGTTGGTTTGAGTATTTCATAAACTGCTGATCTTTTGAGCTTTTCAGCTCACCACGGTTGTAAATCACAGTTGTGATTATTTGAGTTTCTATATCCTTCCTGGCAGCTATCTGGCAATTTACCTCTGACCACATAGCTTACCTCCCACATATAATCATTGCTGGTAACCTGAGACCTTCTCCTACAAAAGGACCAAACTTTTTGCCTTTAGGAATTAGACTAGATGCCCAGACACCTGTAGGGTACAACACAAAGAGGAAAGATTAATTTTTAATTAATCAAAGATAAATGTTCTGGCAACTAATATATAACTGACACCTCAGCATAACAAACACATACTAATCACATCCATATGTGGGTCTTCCCCAAACTGTTGCCACAAAGTTGAAAGCACACAGTTGTCTAGGATGTCTTTGTATGTTGCAGTATTTTATTTCCCTTCACTGGAACTAAAGGACCTAGATCCAATGCATCTGTGCATAAAGCAAAGTCAATGACATGGGTTGCCAAGGTTAGAGTGGAAGAACTTGAGTGGCCTGCACAGAGCCCTCACTCATCTGTCATCAATGCCTGACCTCACTAGGCTCTTGTGGCTGAATGGGCAAATCCCCATAGCCACACTCCAAAATCTAGTGCAGGGGTGCCCAAACTTTTTTCAAAGGGGGCCAGATTAGACCTAAGATTAGTCTATGTAAATTGGAGTTGAAATTAAATGAATATGAGCTCAAAGTGCAGCTTTAATTTGAGGGTATTTACATCTAAATCGGGTAAATTACACCACGTTTTATATGTGATCCCCACCAAAATTAATTGGACAAACTAACAATCATAAATTAAATAGTCATATTAAATACTTGGTTGCAAATCCACTTTAGAGTCTTTCAAGAATTCACAAAAGGTTTTCTATGCTTAGTGGTTTCCAGCTCAACAGATGACACAAAATGACTATGGTCTGGACATATTTCACGATTAATGATGGCAGTCAAAATAAAATAGACTGCAAAAAATAAAAAAGTTCTGTGAAAATATCAAGAGGAGGAACTATAGCATTTTCCTCATTTTACAAACATCTTCATAAAAATCTTATGCTGTTTAAAAACTATATTTAATAGAGAGTGCAAGGGTGGCCAACTTGAGCGCGCTAAGCAGTATCAGAGAACATGGTCATTAGAAATTGTGATAAAAAAAATTAATTGTACACATACAACCCCAATTCCAAAAACGCTGCGACAGTATGGAAAATGCTAATAAAAAAAAAGAGGAATGATTTGTAAATGTACTTTGACTTGTATTTAAACAAAAAATGTATAACGACAAGGTATTTGATGTTTTACACTAATCAACTGCATAGTTTTTTGAAAATAAATGTTTATTTTGAAATTGATGCATGAAACATGTTCCAAAAAAGTTGGGACATGGGTAATTTAGGACTAATAGCGATGTGACAAGTTAAAATAAGAAGGTGATGAGAAAAAGGTGAGGCAGTCATCTAATCATAGTATATAAGGAGCCTCCAAAAAAAGGCCTAGTCCTTCAAGAGCAAGGATGGGTCGAGGCTCGCCAATCTGCAACACATCTGTGAGGGCATCATTAATGCAGAAAGATATGTACACATTTTGGAGCAACATATGCTGCCATCCAGAGAAGGACATGCTGGCCTGCCTGCAATCCTGACCTGTCTCCGATTAAGAATGTGTGGTGCATTATGTAGCACAAAATAAGGCAATGAAGGCCCCGTACAGTTGCGCAGCTGAAGAAATGCATAATGGATGAATGGGGGAAAATTCCGCTTGCTAAACTTAAACAACTGGTGTCTTCAGTGCCCAAACGCTTAATAAGTGTTATTAAAAGAATAGGTGATGTTACACAGTGGTAAACAGTCGACTGTTTCAACTTTTTTGGAGTGTGTTGCAGTCATCAGATTTGAAATGAGTGTATATTTTCAAAAATAAATTAAATTCACAAAGTAAAACATCAAATAATGTGTTAAAATATGTTTTCAATATAGTACAGGGTGAATTGAATTTTCAAATGACACTTTTTGTTTGTTTTTTGCATTTTCCATACTGTCCCAACTTTTTCGGAATTGTGGTTGTACAAAGATATTTGCAAGTGTCATGTAATGGTTTTAGGAGACGGATGCAAGTGCAGTTAAGAGCTTTATTCAAGAGATGGGCAGACAAATCCAAATCGAATAGCAAACTCGTGGTCAAAAACAGGCAAAAGGTCATGCGATCGGCAAACAAGACTAGGACGAGAATCAATAACGTCAGGACGAAAACAGGATCAGAACCAGGAAATAAGAAATGAGGATCAAAGGCTTAGTATGGGTCTGGTGGAAAACACAGAAACTCACAATACTCGAGGGGATTGAATATACAACATAATCAAAGGGATAACACAAAACAGCTGAGACATTAGGAAGCAACCAATGACATAACGGGGCAGAGACAGGACAGAAACCAAAACAAAACACATGTGTAGAAAGTAAACAAAGTCAATGACAACCCGGAAGCGCGAGCTATCACACTTCGGGCTGTTGAGCGCACTGCTCACTGGTTACTCGAGGAGCCAAGGAGCAGACATGAGGCTGGGGCAGGCTTGCCGGGGTCGTGAGGTGGGAACAAGGCTTGGGAGGTTGCGTCATCGGCCTCAGGCGTGAGCAGAGCATGGTGGGCCATCTCATCGGCCTCAGGTGTGAGCTGAACTTTGTGGGCCATGTTGTCAGCCTCAAACATGAGCTGAATTTGGTGGGCCTTCCCATCGGCCTCCGGCGTGAGCAGAGCATGGTGGGCCGTCTCGTCGGCCTCAGGTGTGAGCAGAGCATGGTGAGCCGTCTCGTCGGCCTCCGACTGGAATATGGCGTGGGAGGCCACCTTTCCATAGATCACCCTCATGACACAGATGAACTCCGCCACACTTCCCAGGCAGAAGTTGCCTGTGGTGATCAGGAGTTCCACCTATTGGCGAGCCAGACCGACAAACCAGAATAACAGGAACCCCAGCTACTGCTTCTCTTCGGGCTTGGGAGCCTGAACATCCAGGTGGGTCCACTGGGGAAATCATACTGAATTAAACGCTGGCATGGTTATTTTAGTATGACGCGTGTCATTCCAGGGAATTCATGACCGCCTGGCTCGAATTGGGCATCAGCCTGGTTTTCTTGGCATGACATCTCCTCCACTTTCTTGCTGCATCCGTGGTGTTGGTGAAGTATTCTGTCATGTAATGGTTTTAGGAGATGGATGCAAGTGCAGTTAAGAGCTTTATTGAAGAGACAGGCAGACAAATCCAAATCAAATAGCAAACTCGTGGTCAAAAACAGGCAAAAGGTCAGGCGATCGGCAAACAGGGTAAAGCAAGACTAGGACCAGAATCAATAACGCAAGGACGAAAACAGGATCAAAACCAGGAAACGAGGATAAAAGGCTTAGTATGGGTCTGGCGGAAAACACAGAAACTCACAATAATTCGTATCGAACTAATCAAAGGTAATCAAAGGGATAACACAAAACAGCTGAGACATTAGGAAGCAACCAATGACATAACGGGGTGGAGACAGGACAGAAACCAAAACAAAACACACATGTAGAAAGTAAACAAAGTCAATGACAACTCCGAAGAGCGAGCTGTCGCACTTTGGGTTGTTGAGCGTGCTGCTCGCTCATCATGAGGGGAAATCCATGACAGTAAGCATAGAGCAGTGAAGCGAGCATGCACAGAAACTGTTGGAGCACTTCAAAATTGCAGACAGTACTTCAGTTCTGTGAACACTGAGCACTGAGACACGTCAGGGCACATGGCACTTGTCAGGGTCTACAGTTGTTAGCGAGTCAAGATACAAGTCATGGCACTTTGTGCTCATTTTAATGACCATGCTCGCTGATACTGCTCTGTGCACTCAGATCATCTGGCCTCATGTTCACTATTAAAGATACTGTTTAAACACCATAATATTTTCAACATAAAACTCCGCAATAAGGAGTTCTTACACATACCAAGCGCTCAGCTCACATTACTCCTATCCTGTATGAACTGCATTGGCTACCGGTTTTGTTTCGCATTAACTATAAAATAATCCTGCTTACATTTAAATCACTTCACGGTTTGGCACCTTGCTATCTTAGTGAACTGCTTCTCCCCTACAACCCGACCCACTCTCTCAGGTCCTCTGGGTTCGGACTCCTCTCTATCCCTAGATTTCGTCTCTCTACTATGGGTGGCAGGTCTTTCAGTGTAGCAGCACCCAAGATCTGGAATTCACTCCCTCTGACTCTTTGCAGCATCACTTCTATCTAGGAGTTCAAATCTCAACTTAAAACGTATCTGTTTTCTCAGTGTTATTTGTCCTAATGTGTTGCTATGCATTTTGCTCTCAATGACTGTACTATGTGTACTGTGTTTTTCATTTTCTGTGTTTGTCCATTGTTTATGTATGTATTACTATTGTAAAGCATCCTTGAGCTCTGGAAAGGTGCTATATAAATTAATAAATAAATGAGAAACAAAGAACATGTGATTGTAGTCAGTCTAAAAATGGTATTGATGCATCCCAAGTTTTAGTATAAGCCTATTATTATTATTATTATTATTATTAATTATTATTAGTTTATTACTTTTATTATGTTTATTTAGGTTCAGTGAATTGCAGAACAAGAAAATGAGAAAGAAATGTTTCTGCAAATGTTGTTGCAGAACTAGAGTGCATATTGTGTTGTTCCTAGGCTAAACTGTCCACTTAATTCAGGTATTTGCAAATATACAGTACCTCACCTATACGATTTGGATTAACAGCTGATGGTCCCAGTCTCAGGCCCTCTCCATATGCCAACCAGGGTTCCAGATACTCCCCCAGATACAGCCATTACCACTTTGAGAAAACACAATAACCAACAATACAGCCCAATACTGTAAAGGCAAACGCATACGATTTGTTTTGAGGTTCTTAGCAGCACTTATAAATATTACTTGTCTTACCTGCAACAAGGGCTTTATTCAAGCTTGGTTCCACAGACTGTGTTTACTTACTACATGGGATCTGTAAAAGAGTGCATTAACTAGAGTGAATGATAATCTATGACACAATCACTGTAAGCTTTTTCTGTTTTGGGTCTGCACTTAAAAATACATTATTCATAAACTAAAGCACACACTCTTAGAACAGATTGAAACTTTGGAGTTCAAAAAAGAAGTTGAAAGTGCAAATATGAACTTCTAACTATCAAAAAGGTGCAACAAGGAATGTATAGGTTCTATAACGATCCCTTGTTTATTTGGCATAGGTTATCAGTTCTTTGTAGAACCTTTGTTGTGGCAAAAGGGTTCATTTTAGAGCCTGGCCTGTTGTCAAGGTTCTTTTATGAATCTTTTCTAAGATGGGCTGTAAAGATTTTACTACTATTTTGTTATTAGCTGAGGCCCGTGTTTTGCTTTCAGCCCTGGAACATATTGAAAATGCACAATTTTTACAGATTCAAAATCTTGCCTTCAATCACTTGAATCGTTAAAGACTAATCACCCCATAATTGTTCATATTTTAAAGTAGACTTGTTACAAAAGCAAAACTACAGCATTTTCTGTTGTATTCTGGGTCATAGCGTTTTTCTTCAATGGACAAGCAGACATTGCTGCTATAGAGATCCTTACAACAAGAACCACACACTGTAAAAAGGTTGCTGTAAATTTTATAGTAATTTACACCCGTGGCCAAAAGTTTTGAGAATGACACAAATATTAATTTTTACAAAGTCTGCTGCCTCAGTTTTTATGATGGCAATTTGCATATACTCCAGAATGTTATGAAGAGTGATCAGATGAATTGCAATTAATTTCAAAGTCCCTCTTTGCCATGAAAATGAACTTAATCCCAAAAAAACATGTCCACTGCATTTCAGCCCTTCCACAAAAGGACCAGCTGACATCATGTCAGTGATTCTCTCGTTAACACAGGTGAGAGTGTTAACGAGGACAAGGCTGGAGATCACTCTGTCATGCTGATTGAGTTAGAATAACAGACTGGAAGCTTTAAAAGGAGGGTGGTGCTTGAAATTATTGTTCTTCCTCTGTTAACTATGGTTACCTGCAAGGAAACACGTGCAGCCATCATTGCTTTGCACAAAAAAGGATTCACAGGCAAGGATATTGCTGCTAGTAAGATTGCACCTAAATCAACCATTTATCGGATCATCAAGACCTTCAAGGAGAGAGGTTCAACTGTTGTGAAGAAGGCTTCAGGGCGCCCAAGAAAGTCCAGCAAGCGCCAGGACCGTCTCCTAAAGTTGATTCAGCTGCGGGATCGGGGCACCACCAGTGCAGAGGTTGCTCAGGAATGGCAGCAGGCAGGTGTGAGTGCGTCTGCACGCACAATAAGGCGAAGACTTTTGGAGGATGGCCTGGTGTCAAGAAGGGCAGCAAAGAAGCCACTTCTCTCCAGGAAAAACATCAGGGACAGACTGCTATTCTGCAAAAAGTACAGGGATTGGACTGCTAAGGACTGGGGTAATGTCATTTTCTCTGATGAATCCCTTTTCCGATTGTTTGGGGCATCTGGAAAAAAGCTTGTCCGGAGAAGAAAAGGTGAGCGCTACCATCAGTCCTGTGTCATGCCAACAGTAAAGCATCCTGAGACCACTCATGTGTGGGGTTGCTTCTCAGCCAAGGGAGTGGGCTCACTCACAATTTTGCCTAAGAACACAGCCATGAATAAAGAATGGTACAAAAACATCCTCAGAGAGCAACTTCTCCCAGCCATCCAAGAACAGTTTGGTGACAAACAATGCCTTTTCCAGCATGATGGGGCACCTTGCCACAAGGCAAAAGTGATAACGAAGTGGCTCGGGGAACAAAACATCGACATTTTGGGTCCATGGCCAGGAAACTCCCCAGACCTTAATCCCATTGAGAATTTGTGGTCAATCCTCAAGAGGCGGGTGGACAAACAAAAACCCACAAACTCTGACAAACTCCAAGCATTGATTATGCAAGAATGGGCTGCCATCAGTCAGGATGTGGCCCAGAAGTTGACTGACAGAATGCCAGGGCGAATTGCAGAGGTCTTGAAAAAGAAGGGTCAACACTGAAAATATTGACTCTTTGCATAAACTTCATGTAATTGTCAATAAAAGCCATTGACACTTATGAAATGCTTGTGATTATACTTCAGTAACAATTAGTAACATCTGACAAAAAGATCTAAAAACACTGAAGCAGTAGACTTTGTGAAAATTAATATTTGTGTCATTCTCAAAACTTTTGGCCACGGCTGTACTGGCAGCTGGATGCCAGTAAGTTACTGTAAAATTGTTTACAGTATGATTATTGTATTTTCATTTACAGTATAATTACAATATTTTCATTAAATAAAATTAAAATGTATAATTAATTATAATATATATATTTTTTATTTAAATGTTTTACCTGTAAGAAAATCAAATTGAAGCACTGTAAGCCAGACTGTTCAGACTGACGCTTTTTCTTTGCACCCTCTTTCCAGATTTTTGGCTGATGTGTGGCTTTGATTGGCATTTGGTGCCATCAGGGTTGATTCTCAGAATGAACCTGCAAGCACAAGAAAAAATACATTATTTCTCAAACCAGTGTTTCTCCAACTGTCATAACTCTGTAATGTATGTACTGAACACCTACAGGTAAAGTGCATAATTAGTCGATAATCCATCACAACAAAATGTATTTTGGGTTAGCTTATGCTACAACCCTCATTTGAAAAAAAATTAGCATTTTAAAAACTATTAAAAAAAAAATGTATAGACTCACTAATTAACCTAAAATACACGTGGGAAAAAATAGCAATGGGAGGAAACTCAGAGAAAGGCCCTAGCTGGCCAGCAGATGCATACCCAGGATGTTCTTATTCGAGGTAACAATACTTACCACTGAGCTGCCATTTTTCAGCCTAGACAGGTTGGCATTACAACAAAATCACAGTCCATTTTCTCACCAATACATTTCACATCCCTCATCTACTACACTGCCGGTTAATATCAAAATGAGAATCAGAATCAACTTTAATGGCCAAGTATTTGTACACATACAAGGAATCTGACCACAGTTTTTTTTTTCATTGCTCTCAATGTGCTTACACAGGAATTTATATTATATTTGATCAATAAAATGTATATCAGAGTGGACTGACTCTAACCCAAATTAGGAATATGAATTCTCTGCAATTTGTAGCCACACTGTCATGTAATGTCATGTAATGTAAATAAAAACAGAATGCAATGATTTGCAAATCTCATAAACCCATATGTTATTCACAACGGCACATAGAAAACATACCAAATGTTTAAACTAAGGAAATGTACCATTTCAGAAAAAAATAAGGTAATTTTGAATTAATGGCCACAATACGTCTCAAAAAAAGTTTCCATTACAGAATCATGCCTGTTTTTAATGCAGTGCCACCTGAGGGCCTGAAGATCATGGGCATGCAATATTGATTTTCACCCTTGTCCCTTGCGCACAGAGATTCCTCCAGGTTCTCAGAATCTTCAGATGATATTATGTACTGTAGATGATGAGATATTCAAAGTCTTCACAATTTTACATTGAGGAACATTATTCTGAAATTGTTCCACAAATTGTAGATGCAGTTTTTCGCAGATTGGTGAACCGCTGTCCATCTTTACTTCTGAAAGACTCTGCCTCTCTAAGATACTCTTTTTATACCCAATCATGTTACTGACCTGTTGCCAATTAACCTCCAGCTGTTTCTTTTTAGCAACACTTACTTTCCAGCCTTTTGTTGCCCCATCCCAACTTTTTTGAGACGTGTTGCTGCCATCAAATTCAAAATGACCTTTTTTTCCCTTAAAATGATACATTTCCTCAGTTTAAACATTTGCTATGTTTTCTATGTTCTATTGTGAATAACATACAGGTTTATGATATTTGCAAATCATTGCATTCTGTTTTTATTTACATTTTACACAGCGTCCCAACTTCTTTGGAATTGGGGTTGTAACAATTGGTGTTATGCTGCTTTTGAATTATTTAATGATGTACAAACCTCTGAATAAACTCCAGCGTACTGGCCACCTCTTCCTGGTACTGCACATTGAATGCATAATAGCAGCCAAACAGGACAGCTAATGTGGTTAAAAACTCTGTTAGCTCTTGCAGCTGGATGATGACTCTGCCCTCCATAGTTAGCATCCATGTTTTTGCTTGGAGAACAGAATCTCCTGTAACAAACACCATCACAGCAGCTTTTTGGTGTTGTTACAGGCTATGTTCAGCCTATGCAAAAGAGCTTAAAGCTGGTGTTGTACAGACCCACCATCTGATCATAATCTCAGCCATAGTATCAATTAATTAAACCATTTTCATAGCCTTACCAAGTGTGATTAGCCCTGGGGTGCTGGGAACAGAGAAGCTTCTCTCCACATCTGCTGGAGTTGCAGTGACCTAAATGCAGCAATTAACAAAAAGTAGGAAGAAATTAATTAAATATATAGAGAACATACTTGTCTTTCTTTACAATACTTCACAATAGGCTCTTCTATAAAGGTTATGCTTATATGTCACTATGTGTTATATCTTTTGATACAACCCCTTGACCAGTTCAAGTACAGTACCCTCCACTAATATAGGCAATATGGTAAATATGAGCAAAAAAGGCTGTGAAAATTTGTCTTTATTGTTTAACCTTTGGTCTTTGAAATTAAAATATCAGTGGTAATATACTTCAAATATATTTTTCTCATATGAATTCATAAGGGTGCCAATAATAGTTGCACACCTATATTTAACAAAGATATATATTTTTTGATAAACCTGTGTTTTGTTTGCAATTGTTTGATATCCATGAAAGCAGAGTATTTTTGTGAAATTTTCTGAACAAAAGATCAAAAATAATTTCCATGAGCTGTAAGCTGTAATCATCAAGATTAAAACAAAAAAAAAAAAGGCTTGACATATTTCACTTTATGTGTATTGAATCTAGAATATATGAAAGTTCCACTTTTTGAATTCAATTACGGAAAAAAATAACTTTTCCACAATATAAACTTTTTTTGAGATGCACCTGTACTTAGGTAGGTAGGCTGTTTCTAATTGTCTTAGTAACCATCAACCTTTCATTTTAGACTGACATAAGTGTCATTGCAATTATGACTGAAGAAGAACTTGGAAAATATATCATCAGATACGGGGACTGTCTTGCAGTCAGAGCTTTTTGCCGTCAAAGACTCATGGCCTGCGAAACTACTAATTCGACAGTACTACAGAGATTAAGAGACAAGATGCAGGAGGGAAAAGGGGGCAGTACATCTACTAATAATAGGGGGTTATTTAAAAATGCATGTATGGGAAACAGACATGCATCTAAGGAGACCAGGCGACTGGAAATAGGGTGGCTTCATTTTCATAATGGAGAATTCCACCAAGTTCGTACAAGACAGGGAGGAGGAACGCGACATCTGTCAGTCAAAAAGATGACTTTGGTTGAGGAATTAATGATGATGGGGAAAGATTTGTTTTTTCCTAAAGGGATTTCTTTGAAAGGTCCTGCTGAAAAGTACTCTTTTGAGATGCGTGATTTCAGTCAAAGAACAATTCCATTAAGCAATACAGTAAATGAACTGTATGAGCAGAGTAAACTCAGAATGCTACGATTGTATGTTTGCAAGACGGATGTAGACCTAGAGGATGCTCCCCAGGTGATTTCATCAGACTCATCGTCCTTAGATTTTATGCCTGACAAACTGGAGAGAGAGCCAAAAATGGTAAGTTGGGAATTATTTAAAAACATAATTTACAAAGGCATGTAGGCCTGTGTTGTACTGTTAGGTAATGATGAATTAAATTCAACTGAAAATTATTTGTATAGTTGTTCATAGGAAGAATAAAGAATTTTATTGTCATTTGTTTAATTTAATATTTATTATGTTCAGTTGGAAAATTGTATTTATATATAGTAGGGTGGATTAGCCTAATGTGGGACATTTTTTGCATTTCAGACTTCTGGGATGTATTGTGATATGAAGCCAATACATTAAATCCACACCTAGTACCACTCCGAAATCCCCAGGATGTGTCCTAATCAAACCAAAACAGAAAATGCAGATATCACACTCATAAAAGAAATGGTAGACATATCAGTACACTTAATACCGAGTTGTCTCAGACAATCTGCATTTCCTAATGTGGGACTGAAATTCTGTCTGAAATGTGGAGCAGTAAAAATCTATGTTAAAAGGCCTAAATCTCAGGTCAATAACACTCAAGGCTAAATGTGCAATCCCATGTTCAGTAATTTTGCTACTTACAATGTTATTGCTGTAACAAAACCTAGGCTTATAGGTGTGGATATTACAGGAAACAACATCAAACAAACAATAGACTATAATAGTTTGATGCGTTTATTAGAAATACATTAAATAGCCTATATCAGTGGTTTTCAATCTTGTTCCTGGGGACCCACAGCACTGCACATTATGTACAGTACTGTGCAAAAGTTTTAGGCACATGCAAAGAAATGCTGTAGAGCAAAGATGCCTTCAAAATAATGAAATTAGTTTCTACATTTAAAAAAAAGATACCGTAAAGAGCAGTAAACAGTTGTAAGTGAAACAAAGTCAATATTTGGTGTGACAAAAATTTTTTAAATACTAGTCTCCGGTACAATTTGTGCAGTTTTATAAGGTAATGAGCTGGTAAGTTTTATTGAGCATCTTGCAGAACCAGCCACAGTTCTTCTGGAGACTTTGACTTTCGCACTTGCTTCTTATTTTTGCAGCAAAACCCAGCAGCTTTGTCTGAAAAGTGTCTCTTACGTAATAGGCTGCTTTCTTTAATGACACAAACATTTTTCTGTAACATTTAATTTTGAAATGTTAACCAAGAAACCTAATGTTTGGGAATCTAAAATGTTTTTTGTACTGACTTGATAATGTAGAAGTCATAAAATAAAAAATCTATAACAAACTTTGTACTAAAAAAAATAGGGTGCCTAAAACTTTTGCACAGTACTGTGTGTCTCTGATATCTGACACACTCAGCTCAGTTCATGAATCTCTCTCCTAACAAGCTGATGATCTGAATCACGTGTGTTAAATAAAAGAGACATACAAAAGGTGCAGTGATGGGTCCCCAGGACCAGGATTGAAAACCACTGGCCATATCTGTCATGCAGAGAAAGCAGAATTAAATGCATAGCTAAACATTCATGAACCTGCTATATGAATTGCAAAGTTAAAATTTTAAACCGTGAAAACATTTATCCTTAACATTATCCCTGACTTTAAAAAGGCAAGGATACTCTTTTCATGCACACATATATACAACCACAAAAAAAAAAACATCATACCATTTTAACAGAGATGCAGCCACCCCAAATTATTGAATATAATTTACCCTTCATCTTAAATATCTAAAATAATGCATCAGAATACTAAAACCCTGTAAATAACCATTGTTATTGCACAATCCATGCCCCTCCACACATTTTTGCTTGACTGAAGTTCATTTAGAACTGTCCCACATTAGGCAGATCATACTGTCCCACTTTTGGAGCTTTATTTCCTAAAGCGGGAAAATAGAAAATTGGATTGAAATAACAAATATGGAGTATATTTACACCATATTATATTATTTTTTGATGAGCAAACATATCATAAACACATCCCAATAAAAACTAGCAGGATTGTTTTATTTATAAGAAATTTATTTTCTAAACACTATGTCACTGATATTTGGGTGGTTTTCACATGGGGTGCTTCCTGTCTGAAGATTGCTCCACCCTAATCTATGATTGGACATTCGAGAAGTCATGTGATTTTGATCACATGACATCACAGCTTGCATTAACCCATAGTTATATTGACTTTCGTTTGTTTGAGGAAGACCTACACCAAATAGAGCTTAGGTGTCCCACATTAGGAAGTGTCCCACATTACGGCAATTCAATGTGATCTGTGGAGTGTTTGAACAGTCTCTTTCAAAATTCTCTTATGATGTGTTGCATTCCTATGTGTAGACTGTTATGAGCGATGTACAGCTTATGTGTTTTTATAATATGGTTTTACATGGATTCTTTCAACAGACTAAGAGAACCAGAAGAACAGCAAAAAGAACAAGACAAGCCCTTCTTCAAACAAGTGACCCTGTGCCTGTCAGTCATTCAACACCCTCTGTACAGGAGGATAGCAATTCTGCCAATCAAAATTCCGAAAAGGAAAATGATGGCGCCTAGGGCTGGGCGGTATGACGGTATATACCGTTACCTCGGAATAAAATGTCTACCGTTACAGATTTTTCTATTCTGTGTATACCGCGAAATGTAAATATGTGGGCGTGGTTAACTTTGTGCATAGCACTCCTGCACGTGAGAACGATCGAGAAGCTGTACATGAGAGTAGTTGTGAGAGGAAAAACATGGAGAAAGAAAAGCACGCTAGTGAAGAAGTCCCACAAACCAATCCTGAGCAGGAGGAGGAACTCGTTATGAAAAGAGGCGCGACATCAGTGGTATGGACGTGGTTCGGGTTTACAAAATCTGACAAAGAGCAGAAAAATGTTATTTGCACACTGTGTTGCGCAAATGTTCCCGCTAGCAGCGGTAGCACAAGTAACCTGTTTTATCATCTTAAAATGAAGCATGTCAAAGCATACAATTGATTTACAGTTGATTTACCAGAATGACTATTTTTTTTACGTGATATATATTGTTAGATTATTGGTCATACCGCCCGCCCCTAGTGGCGCCTCTCTGTTTCACCAAGATAAGGACAGTTTGGATGATTTTAATGAAGAGTCAGGGCCATCTGTTGCTGTTTCCATTGATCTATCTCTGGAGGACTCAGAGATTCAGTTTGGAATTGTTCATAATCATTATGACATCCTGGATTCCACTCTTCCCTGGACTACTGAGCACGATTATACAGTGAATAACGACTCACAAAACCATTGTACGATTTCAGAACACTTGAAAATATAGAACACAATTTATCACAATTATTTTATCATTCATTTTGTTCTATCATGAGTCCCCACTCGCTTTCATTATACGGAAAAGAGCAATCAAAATTTCTTCAAAAATTACCATTTTGTGGTCATGGAAATAAGTCAAACAGGTTTAAAACAACATTAGAATGAGTAAATGATTTACATTTATTCATTTAGCAGACATCTTTATCCAAAGCGACTTACATATGAGAACAATAAGCAATAACATGAGAATGATGACAGAATTTTCATTTTTTGGGTGAATTATAGTACCTGTAAAACATTACTGTATATCTTATAATGACAAATTAATTTATTTGTTTAGTGCCAATGTGGCCTGATGCTTTACTACAACTATGTATTTAGGCTTGATAACAACTGACACAATAAATTTATAATAATAGTCTTAGTATTAACATGACTCATGAGATGGATTGGATGTGTTTCTAGGTGGTTGAAATAAAAGCCCACAGTCACACTGGCACTGTGTTCTTTAGTGCTATTTACACATGATGTAATACTATATTATTATCCTATAGGCTTCACCATTAAATGAACAACCCCCCCAATCAGATGGCACAATCTCTGAACACCATCTTATGACAGCATTCGAAGAAGCATCTGAGGGAGTGAAACAGATTAGATATGTGAAGGTAAGACGGGTGATTGCTGTTAAAGATGTTTTGGAGATCTTCATGGACCCCCAAATACTGAAAATAGCCCTGCGAATTGAATTCACAAATGAAAACGCTATTGATGACGATGGCGTGTCACGGGAACTGTACACAGCCTTCTGGGAAGATTTCCTTGCTCACTGTGAGGGTGAGGAAGAACGAGTTCCAAGACTGTGGCCAGACTACTCTGAGAGGGAGTGGTAAGCTGTTGGAAGAGTGTGGGTGAAAGGATATGTTTGGCCCTCAAGTCTCCATCAGTGAACAGTGGTGAAGTTCAACAAAACAGTCTTCATATAAAAACTGTAATGAATTTTCATGGTTTCACAACTGCTATTTGACCATGTAGTATTGGTACATTTATAGAAGGGATTTATTTGTTTATAATCGCACTATCCGGTGTCACCCAGATGAGGATGGGTTCCCTTTTGAGTCTGGTTCCTCTCAAGGTTTCTTCCTCATATTGTCTCAGGGAGTTTTTCCTTGCCACCGTCCCCTCTGGCTTGCTCAATGGGGATAAATTCATAAATTTAAAATCTATGTCCTGAATTTATATATTTCTGTAAAGCTGCTTTGGGACAATGACCACTGTTAAAAGCGCTATACAAACAAAACTGAAACTGAAACTGAACTGATACTGCTTGCCTCCAAAACAGAACATGCATTCTGCTATTTTGACAATGGCTCACAAAGTCCTCCTTCAAGAGCCCAAATTTATAATTGACTGCTTCTGCTCCATTATGCCAAGTGGCATTCTGAATCTAACCACACAATGTCATGGACCCCTAGGGGTTATTCCCCTATAGACCACTAGAGGACACCCTTGTCCCCCATGTGGAACTTCTTCTTCTGTTGTTTCCCCAGTTATTCCTGTTAATCATTCCCAGGTGTGCTTCATTTGTCTTGATGAGTAGTGCTCTATTTAAGTTCTTTGTGGTTTCTCTTTAGTTGCTGGAGCATTATGTCAAGTCAGGTTATGTTGTGTTTGAGTCCTTTGTTACTATTGTTTCTTTTGGTTTTGCACAATGTTTTGATTATTTAGTACATGTTTTTTGTTAAGGTTTATTTTACTAGTTTTCCTAGTTTTCTGTACATTCCGGATCCTAGTGTGTTTCCCCAGTGTTTTTTCCTCGAGCCTGTTTCCCATGCCAGATTCCTTGTGCCTGTTTTCCTGAGCCTACTTTCCTGTGTCTGTGCAAGTAAAGAAGTTCTGCATTTTGCATCTGCCTCTGTGACCCTCCCTTCATGACATACAAAGCATTCTGGAAGCTTATGATTCAAAGAAAGCTACAAACAAGAAAGTGGCACAAATGATTAAGCCATCAAAAGATTTTCTGAACCAGCAGGAGCAACTGACCCTTAATCATTTGCAACGCTATGTGAGAAGCCTAGACTAAAAAAAGCTCGAGACTTTCTTACGGTTCTGTACAGGATCTACTGTCATGTGTAAAGACAAAATTGAAGTCATGTTTAATGGATTACGTGGTCTTGGACGGAGGCCTGTTGCACACACATGCGGAGCAGTTCTTGACTTACCGTGTACCTACAACTCATACCCAGAATTTCGTGCAGAGTTTGAACATGTACTAATTGGAGATTGCTTTGCAATGGACATACTGTAATTGAAGAAAGTCAATGACTGTAGCTCATTTTGTTAGTTAAGCTTATTGATGTAAATTGATGTTTATTTATTATCTTTTATTATCTTTATGGAAAGTAAAGCTTTCATTTCAAAGAGTTTCCATTTCCATCCTAAGAATACGGGATCAAAATGTGGCCTGTTTATATAAAACCTGAAACTCGATTCAACTGAATGTTTTTCTAGAAAATACTACTTTGTTTGAAGTGAGTACAGTTACATATGTTTTGTGAATCAATGTTTATTGATTAAGTTTAAGGGTTAAGTCAGAATCATATCAAATACTCACATCTGTTGGACAGTTTTGTTTTTATACTGAAGAGTATACATTGTTACAATCAATCTGTTTCACCTCTGTGGAGATGAAGTTGTATTAAAGTCTGCTGTTTTGCAGAAATGTTTTATAAATCAAATGTTTTGAACGTTACAGCTGTGAAAAGCTATGCCTGTTTAATTATAATGCAAATTTAGACTCAGACAAGTTTCTTATGCACTTTGATTTTAATTCATACTGTATACTTGTCATTTATTTTATTTTATTACAGTTGACTGTAATGCTGCAAACACATGGTCAGGTCTGAGTAGCCATGTTTGTAAATGCTGCCAGTTGATGGCAGCAGTGCGTTGTCTGTGTTAACAAGATACTGACCAATAAAATTACCCCATTTTGTTCATAATCCACAAATACCTTACTGTTTTCACATGGCATTTGAAACATATTATTAAATAGCGTACATCCACAGAAAACACAGTATCCAGAAATGAAAATTCTGTCATTTACTCACCACCATGTTGTTCCTAAATCACATGAATTTCTTTATTGTGTAGGGCACAAAAGGATATGCAAGGCAGAATGTTAGGGACTGACAGCCTCAGTCACCATTCACTTTCACTGTAAAGAGAATGGATGCAGTGAAAGTGAATGGTGACTGAGGCTGCGTACGGCAGTTTTGTGACATAACGGCCATTTTACACGCATGCGCCTTAGTTTCTGGTGAGGTAATTAGCGTTTAAACACGCACGCGCAGACTCAACAGCGCGCATGAACTTGTAATTGTTTTTCCTGTTGTTATTAAAAGTGTTTTTCCACGTTGTCGTTGATATATTTCTCATGGTTTATGTGTGGATTAGCATGTCACATTTTATGCATGTCGAACGTCTCTGTTGTTCGGTTAGTTTGTTAGATGACTAAGGTTATCACATGATCTTTGTTTAGGTATATGCACACGCACACACACATACACACACAATAAACCATTACTATGTGTAACACATTCAATCATTTTTGTTAGTAGCTCTTAACCCTCCTGTTATCCTCAAATTTACTAACATCTTTTATCATTGACCCCAGCAATTTAAACCTCCAGAATATGATTTTTACCCAGGTTTATGTGTTTAAATAAAACATAACTCCCCACCCACCCACCCCGTATACAGTACATCCAGAATACTTTTTGCGTGCCTATGGAAAAATATGCAAATCACCATAAAATCTCACTGATTGACTAAGATTGGAAAGAAACATCTTTTTGGTTTTTTAATGGCTTTTCATTATTTCTAAGTACAGATTTTTGTTATGTATAACATTTGGAAAGAAGAACAATTTTTTATCAAGGATATTAACGTATTATGTTCGGGGTCAGTGTAAAATGTGAAAAAATTATCACATGTAATGTTATGACCATTCAGTCCTTCAGCCATGTCTAGTACCACCCTCATGCCCTGATTTTTTTCAGGTGCTTCCCCAGGGGATTTACCAGTGTACACTTGCATTTTCCAGGCATAGCTGGACTGTGCATCACATACTGCCCATATTATGATACTGTATTTGGCCGGTTTACTTGGTATGTATTGTCTGAAGGGACAGTGCCCACGAAATGCAACCAGACATTCATCCACAGTGACATGGGGGCTTGGAGTGTAAAGAAAGGGTAATCGCTGGACCCACTTGTCCCATACATCCTATATTGCTGTGAGTGTGTCACGCTCTCGTCGGCCCTGCCTTGTTTCTCTGTCCTCAAAATGTATGACATGGGAGAAAACGTGGAATGTCTGTAGAGACATGGTGGCTGGAAACATTGCCCTTCCAGTGTCAGCATCCCAAAAGCTTGCTCTTGCTTCTCCTTTTGAATTGTACACTCCTGCCAAAATGAGGGCTGGTCACATCCAAGTCTTTCCAATTGTTCCCAGTAACTGTCAAATAACTGTGACAAAACTTAATTGAGGCAATTTTGAATTGAGACAGAGCATAAAGAGAAATGTTTTAGAAGGCTGCTGTGCAAGTTTTTATATGTTTGCTCCTCCCCTATGTTGGGTGAACTACCAATGTCCTCGGGAGAATTATGTTTTCCCGTCCCCCACGGCGTGGGACATATCAAAATTCTCATAGGAATTATGTTTTCCCCTCCCTTATGTGCTGTGAAGGCAGTGATTCTTGCAATACTACATGTATGGTTATGTTAGGTTAGGTCCCTAAAGCAAGAGGGAAGTTTTTTGAAGATTATAAGATTGTATATTATAGTGACCTCAGTATCATCCAAAAACAGCCAAAACAAATGTATGTAAAATTTTTATATTTCTTATATGTTTTATACAGCTAAAACAGCCTGGGGTCAAAATGACCCAAAAGAACTCCAATACTACAAAATGTGTACAGGATATTGAAAACATATTATCTTGTTAATTTTATGTTTACCCAGTTATCACCATTAAATTAGGAAAAGTCATTAAATAAATAGCAAAAAAATGACATTAGCCCTCCTATTATCTTTGGGGTCAATTAGACCCCATTCAATGTTTAATGACACTGGCAAAAGGCATGAGAACAACTGATATTTCGCGAAAACTGAATAGAGATCATCAAACTATCAAAAGATTTGTGAGTGATTCAGAGCACAGACGAATTCGGTGAGATAAAGGCTTATTAAGGAAAGTTTCTGTCAGACAAATTAATGGTATTAAAAGGGCAGCTATAAAAAGCCACTGTTGAGCAGCAAACAGGTATTTGAAGCTGCTGGTGTCTCTGGAGTCCCGAGAACCTCCTGATGCAGAATCCTCCAGAGGCTGACAGTTGCGCATAAAGCTGCATTTCAGCCACCCCTAACCAAAGCTTAAAAAGAGAAACGTTTGCAATTTGCTGGGAAATACGTGAAGACTAATTTTCAAACAGTTTTATTCACCAATGAATGCCGTGCTACACTGGATGGTCCAGATGCATGGAGTTCGGGATGGTTGGTGAATGGCCACCCTGTTCCAACAAGACTGCGACTTCAGCAAGGAGGTGGTGGAGTGATGATTTGGGATGATTTGGGACTATTGGGAAGTGAGATGGCAGGCCCCTTTAGAGTCCCTGAGGGTGTCAAAATGACTACTGCAAGATATGTGGAGTTCCTAACCGACCATTTTCTACCCTGGTATAAAAAGTAGAATCGTGCCTTCCGAAATAAAATTATTTTCATGCAGGACAACGCACCATCCCATGCTGCAAAAAACACCATTGACTCCTTGGTTGCTATCATGGTTTGGCCACCATCATCCCCTGACCTCAATCCAATTGAGCACCTGTGGAGCATCCTTAAAAGGAAGATCTATGAGGGTGGGCAGCAGTATACCTCGAAACAGCAGCTTTGGGAGGCTATACTGGCATCCTCAAATGAAATTCAGACAGAAACTATAAATGGACTTACAAGTTCAATGGATGAGAGAGTTGTTAAAGTCATCTCAAAGAGGGGCTCATATATTAATATGTAACTTGAACTGTAAATAGGTTTTTTTGTTCTAAATTGTTTATTTTTTGAAAAATGATCTGTCCATGCAGCACATATGACAGATTTCTGTTTTAAGTTCATTATAACCCACTGAATGTTTTCAAATTGCATTCTGCATAATTGTTTGGAACAACGTATTTTGTGTTCTTTTCAAAATATCAATAAAGCTGTTATCATCAGATCTTTCACTTGTCATAACATCCACATTGTAATATAATTGTTGAGGATAAAAAAAAATCCTTAACCATACTGACTGTTTAGGAAAAACAAACAAAAATGCCATGTGCATAATAATTTAGAACATGGTGCACAGTTGCAATCACAATTATTCAACCCCCATTGCAAATCAGGTTTATTGTCAAAATTAACAGATTTTCAGCTGTTTGCAATGAACAAATTAAACAAAAGCAATTGAAATAGTTCAACACAACAAATGCTTCAAGTGTTTTCCCCAAATTCAACAGAAAATGCAACCTATAATGACTTCTCAAGTCTCAAAATTATTCAACTCCCTGAATAGAATCCCTCACAACAGCACAAATATGCAAAACAGAAGTTCTAATCAAGGGCTTCATTAGTTGCACCAGGTGTGCTTGAGCTGGAACACATGAAATACCTGAACTGGCTAGGGGTTTGTTGAGTGTTTGTTTGACTGCATGTTAGAAATATGGCTAGGTCAAAAGAATGGTCTAAAAAGTTAAGAGAAGAGATCATCGCCCTTCACAAACAAAAAACAGGATACAAAAAGATAGCGAAGGCACTGAATGTTCCTAGAGACACCGTTGGAAGCATAGTTCGCAAGTTCAAAGTTAAGGGAACAGTGCCTACACTACCTGGATGAGGCAGAAAAAGGAAGCTATCAACGGCTGCAACCAGATTTCTGAGAAGACAGGTTGTGAAAAACCCTCGGGTGACTGCAAAAGACCTGCAGTAAGACTCTGTGGCAACAGGCACTGAGGTTTCAGTGAGCACAGTAAGGCGCATACTAAACGCAGAAGGTTTCCATACCAGAACTCCAAGACGTACACCACTACTGACCCAAAAGCACAAGAAAGTTCTGCTCCAATATGCTCAAAATGATATAAATAAGCCACAGAAGTTTTGGGATTCTGTTCTGTGGAACCTTTCAGCATGATGAATCAGCGGTATGTCTAGAGGAAGAAGAATGAAGCATATGCTGAAAAATATCAGGAAATCCTTGGAGAAAATGCCATGCCATCTGTGAGGAAGCTGAAGCTTGGGCGTCATTGGACCTTCCAACAGGACAATGATCCCAAGCATACCTCAAATTCCACCAAGGCTTGGTTGCACAAGTAGTCCTGGAAGATTCTACAGTGGCCATCAGTCAACTGACTTGAACCCCATAGAAAATCTCTGGTGGGATTTGAAGAAGGTGGTGGCAGCACGCAAACCCAAGAATATTACTGAACTGGAGGGCATTGCTCATGAGGAATGGGCTAAGATTGGGCTAAGATACTGGAAAAATCCAGTATCTCAAAAATATTAGAATAAAGAATTTATAATACAGCAATGTCGACGTGAGAAGAGCTTTAATCAGCCAATTAACTCAAAACACGTTTTTACTCAAAACACCGTTGCTCAGTGGTCCAAAGTCCTCTTTTCAGATAAAAATAAATTTTGCATTTCACTTGGAAATCAAGGTCCCAGAGTCTGGAGGAAGACTGGAGAGGCACAGTGTCAAAGTTTCTTGAAGTCCAGTGTGAAGTTTCCACAGTCAGTGATGATTTGGGGTGCCATGTCATCTGCTGGTGTTGATCCACTGTGTTTTCTCAAGTTGAGAGTCAATGCAGCCGTCTACCAGGATATTTTATCTCATTTATTTTCTTAGTTTGGAGGACCCCAAGCCCGACGAGAAACAGTGGTTGGGGTTCCTCCTATCCCGTTTAGTCGGCTCAGCTCGCCAGTGGGCGGAGCTTCACCTCGCCAGTGGATCCACAAAGCTAAGTCCGTTTCCAGATTTGTAGAACTGTTAATTCAGGTGTTAGGGAGTCCTGAGCTTGCGCCTGACCTAGAAAAGCTCTTGGGAAGGGATCGCCTGTCTGATCGGCCCAGCCGGCCGTTCGCTGCACACTATGGGAGGGAGCTGGCCGACGTGGCGGCCAACACCTCTCAGTCACAGACCCAGGTGTGCGCGACCAAGGGCTGCATCCAACAGGCCAAACTACAGTGCCCCACCTGTGTAAAACAAGGGAGAGAAGACTCCTACTTTTGCTCGCAGGAGTGCTTTAAGGGCAGCTGGCGTGCCCACAAGCGGCTCCATAAGCGAGCACCCCCAGAGCTCCAGCCGGAGATTCAGCAGATGGTCTCCCCAGCGGAGCTCCATCTGGAGGTCAACCTGGCGACCTCCAGCCCCGAGCTCCAGCCGGAGATCCAGCCGACGGTCTCCTCAACGGAGCTCCAACTGGAGGTCAACCTGGCAACCTCCAGCCCCGAGCTCCAGCTGGAGACCCAGCAGATGGTCTCCTCAGCAGAGCTCCAACCGGGGGTCAATGTGGCGACCTCTGCTCCAGCACTGTTCCTGCTGGAGGTCCATGGGATGACCTCCGCTCAAGCCACATTCATGCTGGAGGTCCACGGGATGACCTCTCAAGCCACGTCCAGGCCGGAGGTCCATGGGATGACCTCCTCTCAAGCCACGTCCATGCCAGAGGTCCACGGGATGACCTCCTCTCAAGCCACGTCCATGCCAGAGGTCCACGGGATGACCTCCTCTCAAGCCACGTCCATGCCGGAGGTCCACGGGATGACCTCCTCTCAAGCCACATCCATGCCGGAGGTCCACGGGAGGACCACTCAAGCCAAGTCCCAGTCCATGTCCATGCTCATGTCCATGTCCATGTCTAGATTCATGCCCTAGTCCATGTTCAAGTCCAAGTCCATGCCCAGGTTCATGTCCAAGTCCAAATCCAAGTCCATGTCCATGTCCCAGTCCATGTCCAGGCTCATGCCCAAGTCCATGTCTAGGTTCATGCCCTAGTCCAAGTCCATGTCCAGGTCCCAGCCCGTGTCCCAGTCCAAGCCCCAATTCCTGGCCGGGGCTGACCAGGCAGCTTCCAAAGCCAAGCTCCCGTCCAAGCTCCCGTTCAAGCTCCAAGTTAAGCTCCAGTTCAGGTTCCAATCCAGGTCCCAGTCCAGGTCCCTGTACAGGTTCCAATTCAGGTTCCAGTCCAAGTCCCTGTTCAGGTTCCAGTTTGGATTCCAATCCAGGTCCCAGTCCAGGTCCCAGTCCAAGTCCCTGTTCAGATTCCAGTTAGGATTCCAATCCAGGTCCCTGTCCAGGTCCCAGTCCAGGTTCCAGTCCAGGTTCCTGTCCTAGTCCCTGTCCAAGTCCCTGTCCAGGTTTCAGTTCAGGTTCCAGTCCAAGTCCCTGTCCAAGTTCCAGTTCAGGTTCCAGTCCAGGTTCCAGTCCAGGTCCCTGTAGAGGTCCCTGTCCAGGTCTCTGTCCAGGTTCCAGTTCAGGTACCAGTCCATGTCCCTGTTCAGATTCCAGTTTGGATTCCAATACAGGTTCCTGTCCAGGTTCCTGTCCAAGTCTGTTATATATCAAAAATATATTGTCTGTCACAGAATGACATACAATTACAATTATATTACTGATTAACATATGCAAAGGTCACATTCATATGCATATTACTTCTACTACAGACAAAATACTGATTATTTAAATTGAACATGAAGTTACTTTGTTGTCTAAGATTGTAAGGGGGCTCTGTTAGGGTTTAGACTTTTCCCCTGCACATGCATCCAGCTCCTGTTCCTGTATTCTAACAGTCTGAAAGATAGATAAAGCAAGTCTGAAAGATAGAGTGTCAATAGCTGTAGAGTTGAGTAGATAGATAGATAGATAGATAGATAGATAGATAGATAGATAGATAGATAGATAGAGTACTGTGCAAAAGTTTTAGGCAGGTGTGAAAAAATGCTGTAAAATAAGAATGCTTTCAAAAATAGACATGTTAATAGTTTATATTTATCAATTAACAAAATGCAAAGTGAGTGAACAGAAGAAAAATCTACATCAAATCAATATTTGGTGTGACCACCCTTTGCCTTCAAAACTAACAAATTCTTCTAGGTACACTTGCACAAAGTCAGGGATTTTGTAGGCATATAGTCAGGTGTATGATTAAACAATTATACCAAACATGTGCTAATGATCATCAATTCAATATGTAGGTTGAAACACAATAATGAACTGAAACAGAAACAGTTGTGTAGGAGGAATAAAACTGGGTGAGGAACAGCCAAACTCAGCTAACAAGCTGAGATTGCTGAAGACAGATTACTATCAAAAATCATACACCATGGCAAGACTGAGCACAGCAACAAGACAGAAGGTAGTTATACTGCATCAGCAAGGTCTCTCCCAGGCAGAAATGTCAAGGCAGACAGGTGTTTCCAGATGTGCTGTCCAAGGTCTTCTGTAGAAGCACAAAGAAATGTTGAGAACCATAGACGCAGTGGTCGGCCAAGGAAACTTTCTTCAGCAGATGAAAGACACATCAGACTTACTTCCCTACGCAATTGGAAGATGTCCAGCAGTGCTATCAGCTCAGACCTGGCAGAAACCAGTGGGACCTTGGTACACCCATCTACTGTCCGGAGACGTCTGGTCAGAAGTGGACTTCAAGACTTGCAGCCAAAAAGCCATACCTCTGACATAGGAACAAGGCCAAGCAACTCAACTACGCATGAAAACACAGGAACTGGAGTGCAGAAAAATGGCAGCAGGTGCTCTGGACTAATGAGTCAAAATTTGACATATTTGGCTGTAGCAGAAGGCAGTTTGTTTGCTAAAGGGCTGGAGAGCGGTACACAAATGAGTGTCTGCAGGCAACAGTGAAGCATGGTGGAGGTTTCTTGCAAGTTTGGAGCTGCATTTCTGCAAATTGACTTGGGGATTTGGTCAGAAAGAAACTGTGTGCAAATGTACCTAGAAGAATTGATGAATTGATGCTGTTTTGAAGGCAAGGGGTGGTCACAGCAAATATAGATTTCATGTAGATTGTTCTTCTGTTCACTCACTTTGCATTTTGTTAATTGATAAATATAAACTATTAACATGTCTATTTTTGAAAGCATTCTTACTTTATAGCATTTTTTCACACCTGCCTAAAACTTTTGCACAGTACTTTAGATAGATAGAAAATGAGACAGACAGATAGATATAATTGATTAGATAGATAGATAGATAGATAGCCAACACTTGTAGAGTTGATTAGATAGATACGGTGCCAATACTTGTAGACTTGACTTGACTAGAATACCCATAACACAATTCTCCTCATTGAGCTGAGCGTTTTGATATGTCACATGTCTATGTTGCATTTTTTTTTTGTGTGATTCCACTTATTTTTTCAGTTTGAAATCTAAAGCTAAAGTGCAGCCAATACTTTTAGAGATAGACAGATAGGTTGCCAATACTTTTGGGGTCGGACAGATAGGATGCCAATATAACATATAACAGTCAGAAATTTTTAATGCAAATCAATGGGAATTTCGGCCACTTTGAACTTCCAGAGCTGTAATTCCGTAATTCTGATTGTTTAGAAAAGTCATAGCAACTCGAGTCAGGCCGAAGGTCTAAGGTCTCGAAGGCTGAGTTTGGTGCATGTAGCTTGAAAGCTCTTGGAGGAGTAGATAGTAAGTGGATAGTAAGTAGATAGTAAAGTTTGAAGTTGGCTTGACCTTGAAGTTGGCTTGAGAAAGCCAGACCAGAAATTTTGAAATGGGTGGTTGCTAGGCAGTTGCTAGGGTGTTCTGGGTGGTTGCTAGGGTATTGCTAGGCGGTTGCTATGGTGTTATGGGTGGTTGCTAGGCGGTTGCAAGGGTAGTTTTGGTGGTTGTTAGGCGGATGCTAGGGTGTTATGGATGGTTGCTAGGCAGTTGCTAGGGTGTTCTGGGTGGTTGCTAGGGTGTTCTGGGTAGATGCTAGGGTGTTGCTAGGCGGTTGCTAGGGTGTTATGGGTGGTTTTTAGGTGCTTACTAGGGTTTTATGGGTGGTTGCTAGGCAGTTGCTAGGGTATTCTGGGTGGTTGTTAGGGTGTTGCTGGGGTCTTGCTAGGCAGTTGTTAGGGTGTTCTGGGTGATTGTTAGGATGCGATAGATAGATAGATAGATAGATAGATAGATAGATAGATAGATAGATAGACAGACAGATGGATAGACAGACAGACAGATAGATAGATAGATAGACAGACAGACAGATGGATAGATAGACAGACAGACAGACAGACAGTAATAATACTTCGTTACAGTACTTAAGTATTTTTGGGAGAATCTGTACTTTACTTGAGTTTTTATATTTCTGTCAACTTTCACTTTTACTCCATTACATTTCCTAAATAAAATGTATACTTTTACTCTGATACATTTCCCCTAAGCATCTTCGTTACTACAAAATAAAATCGGAAGAACACAGACTGCAAGTAAGCAGATTTGATGAATCAGTGGTCCGATGCTTGCAAGTTAGATCACTGGTTAAATCCCATTATGCAAGTGCAAACAAGTGCTCTCAAGGCCACTGTTAAGTTTCAATTTCCACTCAAGCCTAGGAGTTGTACTCGACAATAATGACAATTATTAGCAGACAGCCCAACTCTCCCGGAAGTTCCGTCAGTGTCCTGCATTTTAATAGCACCTCCCTGACACCCACAAATTATATATTATATACAATATCCTGGAAATCAATTTTTTTTTTTCATTTTATTATTTAAAAAAATATATTTTTTAGAGCAAGTTCAACGGTCATTTCTAATGGTAGACGGGTTCTGGAGAAACCGAGAGAGCGAGTGACAGAATTGGTGAGAGAGTGACAGCGCGCATCCTGATTGGTCTCTCTTTGTGCTAACTAACCTATCAGTGTTCTCGGTAGGCAGGCTTTATAGTCGACCTTTCTCTCCAGCTCATCCATCAGTTCGGTACAGTTTAGTGTCTGCAGCGCCATGGCAGAGTGTCCAAATTTTAAAAAGAAGTACAAAACACACTTCATCCCAGACTACACTAAAGTGAACCCATGTATAATAGGGGTAAAAAAACAACGACAGTGTAGCTCACTGCACTGTTTGCAGCAGTGATTTCTCAATTGCCCATGGTGGGTTAAATGACTGTAAAAGACATGTTGAGGTGAGTTTATTAGGTGTCATTCATCCATTAGCATAGCTAACATTATTTTAACTAGCTGCTATAAGGAAATACTGTATTGCTGTCTAGGTGTTGTGGCCCTAGGTGTTGGGGGGTGGGGTGGGGGAGTATATGCAATATTAAAGTTCTGCCATACTGCAGAAGACAGATGGTCAGCCTTGACCTTGACATGACATGTTGCCCCTGACAAAGCTGCTAGAGACTGAGCTCTTTGTTCCTTTCGAGAGATTCAGCTTGAAGACTTATAAACTAACGACGAATAAACTTTTTGTATTAACAGCATTAATAAATAGATACTTTAAGACTTTTACTCAAGTAATATTCTAAAAGGTGACTAAATTCTACTGAAGTCATTTTCTGGTAAGATATCTGTACTTTTACTCAAGTGTGGCTTTCAGGTAATTCGTCCACCACTAATAGTATTATTATGATTATTATTATTATTATATCTTATATTTATTATTATTATTATAGTATTATTATAGTATTATTAGTGTATATACACACATACACATAGAGACACATTCCTACACCCGCCCTCCCAGAGAGAAGCTACTCATTATTAATCTTAATTATTTGCCAGGTGATGGTTTCCACATCCCATAGATGTTAAAAACATACACACACAATACACAATAAATACACCATCCTTCCACACACACACACACACACACACACACACACACACACACACACACATTTTTCCCTTCAAATACTTTACCTTTCTGCATAAGGAATATCGTTAATTCTTTGACTGCAACTATGGCGCTTATCCGGATGCACTGAAAAAGGTTAAATCTACTTTGGGAAGATTTTCAAAAATTTTAGAGCATGAAAATATTCAATATTGGTTATTGTACAGCCGGGTTTTGGAAAAATGAGTCGTAGTGCTTTTCAGGTTATCTGAACCCGGGTCATATCCACTGGAGCAATGCTACTGAAACCGCAACTTTTGATGAGTGTGACTGGCAAAAGTTTTGAAAATGGTGTAAGGATTTTGACTACATTGTAAGAATGGATTTCTTTTCACCAGAGGCCTACAGGTGAAAATGGAGGAGCGGTACATCTCTGCAACAGACATACCACATCAGAGCAACAAATTTCTCCAAGAACCAGGATTCACTGCACTTTTCTGTTGCTATTAGTCACATACCGGTGACTATGCAGCTCATAACAAAGAGAACTGCAAAGTGAGGTATGATCAAACCAGCTGGCATGTTCTACAATGCTACTTTAATCAAATCTATGAATTATTCTACAAATTGGGAAAAAACAACAACCCCATAGATGTTAAAAACATACACACAATACACAAAACATACCCCACCCCTCCCCCCGTAGACCCCGCACCCACCCCACCACCCGCCGCCCATCTGCCCCCCCAGACTCACACACACAATCCCAGCCCCCAACACTCAGAAGTTTTGCATTCTGGAAATCTGCCAAGACATTTCACATCTTCGAAAAATTCAGCAAAGGGTTAAAGAACTTCCGGCGCTCTCCTTCAAAACTTTAAGAGACTATGGACTTCTCAGCTGGTAAGATGATGTATTTAAAAAATTTTTAAATCATTAAATTTGAATTATATTTGAATCTTTGTCAATTACATTTTGATACGAATCGATACATTATTTTAACATATTTGTTAGAGAACCCCTCGCATGCAGAGTCGCTCGCAACGCTGTGCAAACACTTCCACATTCCATTCTCCACGCCACCGTTGAAGACTATCAGTTTGTTTACCTCCGACATGTGCTCTTTTGTTTTTGTTTGACGTCATGCCTCTGCCCCCGTTTGTCTATTGGTTCTCTGTTTTTGGTTCGTGTCATGTTTCTGCCCCTGTGTGTTCATTGGTTAATCATTTATTGTTTCATTATTAGTTACAGGTGGTTTGAGTTTCAGCTGGTTTGGTTTTATTATTTAAGCCCTGCCTTTTGTGCACTTCGTCGCGGAGTATTAGCTACCTACATACCGAAATACCTACCTACCTACCTTTTGGATCTATGCCTTGCCCTCGTGAATCTATGTTTTGCTCGTGTTTCATGGACTCTGGATTATTCTCACGTTACCTTTTGCATATATGCCTCGCTCTTGGGAATCTATGTTTTGCTTGCGTTTCATGGACTATGGATTATTCTCTCGTTGCCTTTTGGATCTATGTCTCGCCCATGTGAATTCTTGTTTTGCCTTTTGGATTATACTCATTTCAGTTTCTTTGGATTATTGTTTGTGTTCCTTTTTCCCCTGTTCAGATAGTTTTGCGCATGTTCCGTTACTTTTGCATTTGCCCCCATTAAAGTGATTTTTCCCCTGGGCATGCATCCAGCCCTTCCTCCGTATTACATAACAGGATACTCCGCCTAACATGGATGCAGCGGGGAAAATTTTGGCTAACCGCGCCAAATTTTTCGTTCCCCCACTGGACTCAATTTCCTTTCAGGCCTATCTTCCTCCTCCTACTGCCTATGATGGCGTCTCCTGGTACCCCCAGTATTTTTTATTACAGGCCTAGGGATATTTTGTGAGTTTGGAGGATCTGAAACCCAGCGAGGAACAATGGGTGATGTTCCTCCAATCCCGTTTGGTCGGCTTGGCTCGCTGGTGCGCGGAAGCCCACCTCGACAGCGGACACCAGAAGATGAACACTGTCTCGGGTTTTGTGGGTCTCCTGCTCCAGGAATACGGGCGCCCGGAATTCAATCTCGACCTAAACACCCTCTTTGGCAATGTGCGTCTGCTGGGTAACCCGACCAGTTGTTCCTGGAGCACTACGAGAGGGAGCGGGCTAACATGGCGGCCTGCACCTCTCAGCCCCGGACCCAGGAGTGCGCAACCGAGGGATGCACCCGGCCAGCCAGCCTACAGTGCCCCACCTGTCGAAAACAGGGAACAAGGAGCTACTATTTCTGCTCGCAGGACTGTTTTAAGGACAGCTGGCAAGTCCATAAGCGGCTCCATAGGCGGGAACCCCAGAGCTCCAGCCAGAGACGCAGCAGGGGGTCTCCTCATCGGAGCTGCCCCTGAAGGTTAACGTGGCAACCTCCAGCCCTGAGCTCCAGCCGGAGACCCAGCAGGAGGTCTCCCCAGCGGAACGCCACCTGGAGGTTAACGTGGCAACCTCCAGCCCCGAGCTCCAGCCAGAGGCCCAGCAGGAGGTCTCCTCAGTGGAGCTGCCCCTGGAGGTTAACGTGGCAACCTCCAGCCCCAAGCTCCAGCAGGAGGTCTCCTCAGCAGAGCTGCCCCTGGAGGTTAACGTGGTAACCTCCAGCCCCAAGCTCCAGCAGGAAGCCCAGCAGGAGGTCTCCCCAGCGGAGCTACCCCTGGAGGCTAACGTGGCAACCTCCAGCCCCGAGCTCCAGCAGGAAGCCCAGCAGGAGGTCTCCCCGGCGGAGCGCCACCTGGAGGTCAACATGGCAACCTCCAGCCCCGAGCTCCAGCCGGAGGCCCAGCAGGAGGTCTCCTCAGCGGAGCTGCCCCTGGAGGTTAACGTGGCAACCTCCAGCCCCGAGCTCCAGCCGGAGACCCAGCAGGAGGTCTCCCCAGTGGAGCGCCCTCTGGAGGTCCACGAGGGGACCTCCGTTCCTGTCCTGTTCCTGTCAGGGGTCCATGAGGAGACCTCCGCTCCAGCCCTGTTCCTGTCGGGGGTCCACGAGGAGACCGCCGCTTCAGCCCATTTCCTGTCGGAGACCCAAGAGGGGTCCTCCGCCCCAGCCATGTTCCTGCTGGAGGTTCACGAAGAGACCTCTACTCCTGTCCTGCTCATCTCTGAGGTCCACGGGATGACCTCCTTCGAAGCCAAGTCCATGTCAGAGGTCCACGGAATGACCTCCTCCGAAGCCAAGTCCATGTCAGAGGTCCATTGGATGACCTCCTCCGAAGCCAAGTCCATGTCAGAGGTTCACGGGATGACCTCCTCCGAAACCAAGTCCATGACTGAGGTCCACAGGATGACCTCCATTCCAAGTCCTAGTCCATATCTCAGTCCAGATCCATACCCTAATCCAGAGTTCTGTTCCAGTCCATGCCTCAGTTCAGACCCAGAGTCCTTTCTCAGCCCAGAATCCATTTCAGAATCCAGTCCAGTTTGTAGTTTAGTTTCCAGTTCAGGTTCAGATCCTGTTCCCAATCCAGGTTCCAATCCAGTTCCCAATCCAGGTTCCAGTCTAGGTCACAGTTCAGTATCCAGTCTAGTTTCAAGTCCAGTATCCAATCCAGGATCCAGTCCTGAATCTAGTCTAGTTTCCAGCCCTGTTTCCAGTCTAGGTCCCAGTCCAGAATCCAGTCCTAACTCCAGTCCAGTTTCCAGTTTGCTTCCCAGTCCTGCTCCCAGTTCTGTCTCCACCTCTGTCTCCACCTCTGTCTCCAGTCCAGTTTCTAGTCCTGTTTCCAATTCTGTTTCTAGTTTCGTTTCCAGTCAGGCTTCTAGTTTCACTTTCAGTCCAGTTTCTGGTTTTGTTTCAAGTCCAGTTTTCAGCCATGCAGCTAGCTTTGTTCCCAGTTCTGTTCCCAGTCCTGTTTCCAGTCAAAGTCCCAATCCTGTTCCCAATCCTGTTTCTAGCTCAGTTTCCAGTCCAGTTTCCGGTTTTGTTTCAAGGCCAGTTTCCAATCCAGTATTCAGTCTAGTTTTCAGTCCTGAATCCAGTCCAGTTTCTAGCTTATCTTCCAGTCCATTTCCAAGTCCAGTTTCCAGTCCAGGTCACAGTCTAGTTTCCAGCTTTGTTTCCAACTCTGTTTCCAGTCAGGTTTCTAATTTCATTTCCAGCTCTGTTTCTAGTTTAGCTTTCAGTCAAGTTTCTAGTTTTGTTGCAAGTCCACTTTCCAGTCAGGTTCTAGCTTTGTTTCCAGTTCTGTTCCCAGTCAGGTTTATAATTTCATTTCCAGTTCTGTTTCTAGTTTAGCTTTCAGTCAAGTTTCTAGTTTTGTTGCAAGTCCACTTTCCAGTTCAGGTTCTAGCTTTGTTTCCAATTCTGTTTCCAGTTCTGTTCCCAGTCAGGTTTTTGATTTTGTTTCCGGTTCTGTTTCTAGCCTAGTTTCCAGTCCTGTACCCTGTCCTGTTCCCTGTTCTGTCTCCAAGTCTGTCTCCAATCCAGGTTCCAAGTCTGATTCCAGTCCTGGTTCCAGTCCAAGCTCCAAGCTAAGACAAGCTCCACGCTCCAAGCCAAGCACCAGGTCAAGCACCACGCTAAGCTCCAAGCTAGACACCAAGTCAAGCTTCAAATCAAGCACCACGCCAAGCACCAAGTCAAGCACCAGGTCAAGCACAGCTCCAAGCTCCAAGCCAAGCACCAGGTCAAGCTCCAAGCCAAGCTTCAAACCAAGCTCCAAGCCAAGTTCCAAGCCAAGTTCTCGACCATGGCTGAAGAGACAACCAGACAAGCTCCACTCTGGAACATTGGACATTACCAGCCTCGGGTCCTGGGGGGCAGACATTAGGATCCTGCCCAGGGGCCCAGGTTCGCCAGAGTGGTTGGAACTTTCAGCGCTTCGGGAGCAGTGCCTTTGGGGAGGGGGGCTCTGTTAGAAAACCCCTCGCACGCGGAGTCGCTCACAACGCGAGCGGCTGACTCCTGGAGTCGTTCGCTGTGCGAACACTTCCACATTCTATTCTTCGTGCCACCGTTGAAGGCTATCAGTGTGTTTACCTCTGCCATATGCTCTTTTGTTTTTGTTTGACGTCATGTCTCCGCCCCCGTTTGTCTATTGGTTCTCTGTTTTTGGTTTGTGTCATGTTTCCGCCCCTGTGTGTTCATTGGTTAATCATTTATTGTTTCATTATTAGTTACAGGTGGTTTGAGTTTCAGCTGGTTTGGTTTTATTATTTAAGCCCTGGCTTTTGTGCACTTCGTCGCAGAGTATTAGCTACTTACATACCGAAATAACTACCTACCTTTTGGATCTATGCCTTGTCCTCGTGAATCTATGTTTTGCTCGCGTTTCATGGACTATGGATTATTCTCACGTTGCCTTTTGGATCTATGTCTCGCCCATGTGAATTCTTGTTTTGCCTTTTGGATTATACTCATTTCAGTTTCTTTGGATTATTGTTTGTGTTCCTTTTTTCCCCGTTCCGATGGTTTTGCACATGTTCCGTTACTTTTGCATTTGTCCCCATTAAAGTGATTTTTCCCCTGCGCATGCATCCAGCCCTTCCTCCATATTGCATAACAATATTAAATATTCAGAACATTGACAAGCTCCATCCACTTAATGTGCTTACATTATGTAAGCACAGGCCTACAGTACGTCCAGGGCGGACCTGAAAAGGGGCATCAAGAAGGCCAAGCACAACTACAAGCTGAAGGTGGAGGAACACTTTGGTAACTCCAACCCTAGAAGCATGTGGCAGAGCATTCAGGCCATCACTGACTACAAGCCCAGCAACTCCACATCGACAGCCATGAATGTGCCCTTCCTCAACGAGCTAAATGAATTCTATGCTCATTTCGACAAGGACAACAAGGAAAAGACTGCCAAAACCCTACCCTCTGATGACCACCAGATCCTCACACTCACCCCTACAGACGTCCATAACTCATTGAGCCAAATCAATGCACGTAAGGCTGCTAGCCTTGATGGCATTCCTGGATGTGTGCTTAGAGCATGTGCTGAGCAGCTTGCAGGGGTCTTTACGGACATCTTCAACCTGTCCCTTGCCCAGGCAGCAGTACCAGTGTGCTTCAAGACCACCTCCATAGTGCCATTGCCGAAACATTCATCGCCAACGTGCCTGAATGACTACCGCCCTGTAGCACTTACACCCATAGTTATGAAGTGCTTTGAGCGATTGGTCATGGCACACCTCAAGAAATGCCTGCCCCCCACACTGGACCCACACCAATTTGCCTATCGAAGCAATAGGAGTACAGAGGGTGCTGTATCCACAGCGCTGCATAGTGTACTCTCACACCTGGAAAACAAGAACACCTATGCAAGAATGCTGTTTGTTGATTTCAGCTCAGCATTCAACACAGTCATTCCCTCCAAGTTAACCACTAAACTTGGGGATCTTGGAATCAGTACCTCCCTACGCAACTGGACCATGGACTTTCTGACCAACAGACCTCAGCATGTTAGGTCAGGTCACAACTGCTCCACCACCATCACACTCAACACTGGCATACCACAGGGCTGTGTGATGAGCCCATTCCTCTACTCCCTCTTCACCCATGACTGCAGGCCTATGTATGGATCTAACTCCATCATCATGTTTGCAGATGACACCACGGTGATCGGACTCATCAGTGACAATGATGAGACTGACTACAGGGCCGAGGTTAAGCACCTGGCCGCATGGTGCGCTGACAATAACCTGCTCCTGAACACCAGCAAAACTAAGGAGCTCATTGTGGACTTCATGAAAGAGAAGGGAGACACACATGACCCCATCCATATCAACGGCATGGCTGTTGAACATGTCTCCAGCTTCAAGTTCCTGGGGACCCATATTTCAGATAACCTGTCCTGGACGAGCAACACCTCCAGCCTGGTTAAGAAGGCCCATCAGCGCCTCTTCTTCTTGAGGACACTGAAGAAGAACCACCTGTCTGCTGACATCCTGGGTAACTTCTACCGCTGTGCAATTGAGAGCATATTGACCAACTGTATCACAGTCTGGTATGGGAATTGCTCTGTCGCTGACCGCAGGGCACTGCAGCGGGTGTTGAAAACCGCCCAATGCATCATAGGGACTCCACTTCCTACTATTGAGGACGTCCAGAAGAAGAGATGTCTACGCCGGGCACGCAGCATTCTCAAGGACCCCTCCCATCCTGCCCACAGTCTCTTCCAACTGCTACCCTCCAAAAGGCGCTTCAGGAGCCTTCAGACCAAAACCAGCAGGTTTAGGAACAGCTTCTTCCCCACAGCTGTTTCCCTACTGAACTCTGTCCCCCACTGAACCCTCTCTGTCCACCTCCCATACCACTACACACTCCTCCTCCCTCTTCATCTCTCCAAGTGACTGTGACTGTACTCATCTATCATTCATTGTATAGCATTTTGTTATAGTATGTTCACAGCGCTTTCTCTACTATTGTATATATATTCATAGCACTCTGTATATCTGTTCACCATACATCTGTATATTGTCCATACTACACCTGTATATTTGCCCTTTAATATAGAACATCTGTATATCTTGCCCATACTTCATCTGTATATTTACCCTTCTGTATATTAATGCTAATTTATCCCCACCTCTTACACTGCTAATTTATTTATTCCCACCTGTTACATTGCCCTTATCTGTACATAACTGCTCATTTAACTTATCTGTACATAACTGCACATACTGTACAGCCGTGGCCAAAAGTTTTGAGAATGACACAAATATTAATTTTTACAAAGTCTGCTGCCTCAGTTTTTATGATGGCAATTTGCATATACTCCAGAATGTTATGAAGAGTGATCAGATGAATTGCAATTAATTTCAAAGTTCCTCTTTGCCATGAAAATTAACTTAATCCCAAAAAAACATGTCCACTGCATTTCAGCCCTTCCACAAAAGGACCAGCTGACATCATGTCAGTGATTCTCTCGTTAACACAGGTGAGAGTGTTAATGAGGACAAGGCTGGAGATCACTCTGTCATGCTGACTGAGTTAGAATAACAGACTGGAAGCTTTAAAAGGAGGGTGGTGCTTGAAATTATTGTTCTTCCTCTGTTAACTATGGTTACCTGCAAGGAAACACATGCAGCCATCATTGCTTTGCACAAAAAGGGATTCACAGGCAAGGATATTGCTGCTAGTAAGATTGCACCTAAATCAACCATTTATCGGATCATCAAGACCTTCAAGGAGAGAGGTTCAACTGTTGTGAAGAAGGCTTCAGGGCGCCCAAGAAAGTCCAGCAAGTGCCAGGACCTGCGGGATCGGGGCACCACCAGTGCAGAGCTTGCTCAGGAATGGCAGCAGGCAGGTGTGAGTGCGTCTGCACGCACAGTAAGGTGAAGACTTTTGGAGGATGGCCTGGTGTCACGAAGGGCAGCAAAGAAGCCACTTCTCTCCAGGAAAAACATCAGGGACAGACTGCTATTCTGCAAAAAGTACAGGGATTGGACTGCTGTGGACTGGGGTAATGTCATTTTCTCTGATGAATCCCCTTTCCGATTGTTTGGGGCATCTGGAAAAAAGCTTGTCCGGAGAAGAAAAGTTGAGTGCTACCATCAGTCCTGTGTCATGCCAACAGTAAAGCATCCTGAGACCACTCATGTGTGGGGTTGCTTCTCAGCCAAGGGAGTGGGCTCACTCACAATTTTGCCTAAGAACACAGCCATGAATAAAGAATGGTACAAAAACATCCTCAGAGAGCAACTTCTCCCAACCATCCAAGAACAGTTTGGTGACAAACAATACCTTTTCCAGCATGATGGGGCACCTTGCCACAAGGCAAAAGTGATAACGAAGTGGCCCGGGGAACAAAACATCGACGTTTTGGGTCCATGGCCAGGAAACTCCCCAGACCTTAATCCCATTGAGAATTTGTGGTCAATCCTCAAGAGGTGGGTGGACAAACAAAAACCCACAAACTCTGACAAACTCCAAGCATTGATTATGCAAGAATGGGCTGCCATCAGTCAGGAAGTTGATTGACAGCATGCCAGGGCGAATTGCAGAGGTCTTGAAAAAGAAGGGTCAACACTGCAAATATTGACTCTTTGCATAAACTTCATGTAATTGTCAATAAAAGCCATTGACACTTATGAAATGCTTGTGATTATACTTCAGTAACAGTTAGTAACATCTGACAAAAACACTGAAGCAGTAGACTTTGTGAAAATTAATATTTGTGTCATTCTCAAAACTTTTGGCCACGGCTGTATATATTGCACTTGCTGCTCTTGCACTTCTGATTGGATGCTAAACTGCATTTCGTTACCTTGTATTTATACATGTGTAATGACAGTAAAGTTGAATCTAATCTAATCTAAAAATATTGTCTCAACTCCAGAAATCACTCAGGAACATAGACCATTATCTTCTTACGAAATGATATTAACCAAAGTCTTACGCGGTTAAATGACAGTCTGGTTAACTTAACCGACCCCCATGTCAATGTTCCACAAAACTTGGGAATTGTTAATGAGCACGGCCCTGCATTGCCTGATGTTCAAATGGAAAACATGCCATCTCCTAATATTCAAAATGCGGAAATGGATAATGATGAGGAAAACATGCCATCTCCTAATATTCAAAATGCACAAGTCAGTAACAGGTTAGATCCTAATATTCAAAATGCAGAAATGGATAACAATGAGGAAAACATGCCATCTCCTAATATTCAAAATGCACAAGTCGGTAACAGGTTAGATCCTAATATTAGAATAATTAATCATGACAGATTCAATAACACTGAGATTAGGAAAGAGTTCATTTTTCCTTGATCGCTAATGTCAACAGCTTTGCGGAATTTTATAATTATGTTTTAGAAATTTTAAAAAGTTTGATAAATATGATGAAATTATTTCACGAAAAGATGCTGTTACAGTTGAAATTAGAGGTGATACGATCAATTTGTTGTCGTGCATTCAATTACTCAATGGAGCCATCGAATTGCAGTCTTTTCTATCCATGCTCGAACATGCCATTCAAAGTAACCGTGAAATTTTTACACTCGAAATAGTAATCCAAATAGTCCAACCATCTCGCGGTCGTGCAGCTAGAAGGAAAGTAGGTAAAATGTTCAGTTCAGAAGCTGTTCAGAAAAAATGAGGTATCTATACATCTTTCACAACAGAAACATGTGCTTTGCATTATGCATTACCCAACTTTTGAACCCTGAAAAAAATGATTTTCAAATTGAAAAGATCGCTAAACAAATCGGTTTTACTTTTTTTGCATGTTATGCAAAAGCATGTTTACATTCACAGCATTTTTTAACTATATTGTTACTCTTTTGCACTACTGTTATACATTTCCATACTAGAACTGTGTACTGATCGACGCTACACTGTCACTTCCTGTACTGTCTTGTGTTGTTTGCATGTGCACTTTATGTAAAAATGTGTAGGTCTTAGATAGTTCTATGTCGTCTCATGTGGTTAGTGTGTTGTTTTATGTAGCACCATGGTCCTGCAGGAATATTGTTTCGTTTCACTGTGTACTGTACCAGCTTTATATGGTTGAAATGACAATAAAAAGCCACTTGCCTTGACTTGACTTCTTTCTTTCAAACCAGCAAGACAACCACTATTATGGGGTTAAAAGCATCACTGGTCTTTTGGGGTCTAGTTATGTCTGTCGTTACTGTCACTCAGGGTTTGATGATTCACGGAAAAACCAATGAGAATTTAGCTGTAACGTTTGTTGTGATCCTGAATGTTACAAACATCATAAAAATGTATGTAAGTGTCCAGATTGCCAGAGATTATGTAAATCACGATATTGTTTTGAGAAGCACAAAGCAAAGCTTCAGTTGAGCGAAGGTGAATATTCTATGTGTGAATCAAGTTTCTACTGCACTAAATGCAAATGCGTGATAGCACAGAACCCTTTGAACCATAAAAAAAAAAAACACATGTGCTCTAAGGGGGTGTGTAAACTCTGTGGTGAAAAAGGTGATACAGATACTGAACATAGTTGTTTTATACAACCGGTTAAGAAAGAACCAATGGATGTGAAATACATGTTTTATGATTTCGAGACTAGACAGGAAACAGGAACTCATATAGCTAATTTCTTATGCTGTATTGATTTTCACAGAAAGATGTGGGTGTTCGAAGGGGAAGTGTACATCCTTGACTTTTTTAAGAAGTTCCGTCGTAACAAATTCAAAGGCTATACTTTTAGTGTACATAATGCTAGAGGAATGAATGAAGGTATCAAGTTGGATCTAAACCGCATTATCGTTAATCCCACCAAAACATCCGTGGCTAAAGTCACGCTAAATTCATTGTGGGGTAAGATGTTTCAAAGGCCAGACAGATCAAGCACAACTTTGATCAACAGTCCTACTGAGTTTTTTACAGTTCATGTTCTCAGATATTTACAACGTAAACCAGTTCTCTTTTTTGAATGATGAGGCTGCAATGGTGCAGTGGCGTTATGCCGACAATAGACTGATTAAATTTGGGAATGCTAATGTATTCATCTGTATTTTCACTACAGGATATGTTAGACTTGAACTGTACAATTTGATGGATCGATTACATCAGCGTTGTTTGTACACTGACATCAACAGCGTCATTTTTAAAAGTACGGAAGGCAACTTGATGCCACCTTTAAGTGTGTTAATAAGTGTGTTTTATTACCTGATTTCACAACTCTCCTTATGGTTATTAAGACTTTTCATGTTTATATGTACAGTACTGTGTGAACGTTTTAGGCAGGCGTGAAAAAAGCTTTAAAGTAAGAATGTTTTAAAAAATAGACACGTTAATAGTTTATATTTATCAATTAGCAAAATGCAAAGTGAGTGAACAGAAGAAAAATCTACATCAAGTCAATATTTGGTGTGCCCACCCTTCAAAACAGCATCAATTTATCAATTCTTCTAGGTACACTTGCACACAGTTTTTAAAGGAACTCGGCAGGTAGGTTGGCCCAAACATCTTGGATAACTAACCACAGTTCTGTGAATTTAGGCAGCCTCAGTTACTTCTTTCTCGTCATGTCATCCCAGACAGACTCGATGATGTTGAGATCAGGGCTCTGCCACCACTTCCAGGACTCCTTGTTCTTCTTTATGCTGAGGATACTTCTTAATGGCTTTCGCTGTAGGTTTGGGGTCGTTGTCATGCTGCAGAATAAATTTGGGGCCAAGAAGATGCCTCCCTGATGGTATTGCATGATGGATAAGTATCTGCCTGTACTTCTCAGCATTGAGGAGACCAATTAATTAGGAGACCGATTAATTATGACCAAATTCCTAACTCCATTTACAGAAATGCAGCCCCAAACTTGCAAGTTTGCCCTTCAGCAAACAAACTGCCTTCTGCTACAACCAAATATGTCAAATTTTGATTCATCAGTCCAGAGCACCTGCTGCCATTTTTCTGCACCCCAGTTCCTGTGTTTTCATGCATAGTTGAGTCTTTTGGCCTTGTTTCCAAGTCAGCGGTATGGCTTTTTGGCCCAAGTCTTCCATGAAGGCCAATTCTGATCAGACTTCTCCGGACAGTAGATGGGTATACCAGGGTCCCACTGGTTTCTGCCAGGTCTGAGCTGATGGCACTGCTGGACATCTTCAGATTGTGAAGGGAAGAAAGCCTGATGTGTCTTTCATCTGCTGCAGTAAGCTTCCTTGGCCGACCACTGCATCTATGGTCCTCAACGTTGCCTGTTTTTTGTGCGTCTTCAAAAGAGCTTGGACAGCACATCTGGAAACCCCTGTCTGCCTTGAAATTTCTGCCTGGGAGAGACTTTGCTGATGCAGTATATCTACCTTCTGTCTTGTTGCTGTGCTCAGTCTTGCCATGGTGTATGACTTTTGACAGTAAACTGTCTTCAGCAACCTCACCTTGTTAGCTGAATTTGGCTGTTCCTCACCCAGTTTTATTCCTCCTACACAGCTGTTTCTGTTTCAGTTAATGATTGTGTTTCAACCTACATATTGAATTGATGATCATTAACACCTGTTTGGTATACTTGTTTAATCATACACCTGACTATATGCCTACAAAATCCCTGAATTTGTGCAAGTGTACCTAGAATTGATGCTGTTTTGAAGGCAAAGGGTGGTCACACCAAATATTGATTTGATGTAGATTTTTCTTCTGTTCACTCACTTTGCATTTTGTTAATTGATAAATATAAACTATTAACATGTCTATTTTTGAAAGCATTCTTACTTTACAGCATTTTTTCACACCTGCCTAAAATGTTTGCACAGTACTGAATATATGTACAGTACTGTGCAAAAGTTTTAGGCACCCTATTAAAAAATTTTTTTTTTTGCTATAGATTTTTTATTTTATGACGTCTACATTATCAAGTCAGTACAAAAAACATTTTAGATTCCAAAACATTAGTTTTCTAGCACAAAATTAAATGTTACAGAAAAATGTTTGTATGTCATTAAAAAAAAGCAGCATATTACGCAAGAGACCACTTTTCAGACAAAAACACAATGAAGGCTGCTGGGTTTTGCCGCAAAAATAAGAAGCAAGTGTGACAGTCAAAGTCTCCAGAAGAACTGTGGCTGGTTCTGCAAGATGCTCAATAAACTTACCAGCTAATTTCTTTATAAAACTGCACAAACTATACCGGAGACTACTATTTTTATTTTTATTTATTTTTTGTCACACCAAATATTGACTTTGTTTCATTTACTACTGTTTACTGCTCTTTGTGGTATTTTTTTTTAATGCAGAAACATTTAATTTCATTATTTTGAAGGCATATTTTATCAAAATGTTGTTGGAAAACTGTAAAGAGGTAATGTCAATAGTCCATGAAAACATTGTCTGGTGTTATATGTGTTGGCAACCTCTGTACGATGAACTGATGACCAGAATAAATATAAATTTTCTGCAAGGAATCACTGATTCTTTGTGTGATGACGAACTATTTCCACCCAGCAAAACAACTGGCATTGGTAATCAATGACTTGATGGAATCTGCCAGTAAGAATGATGAAGCAGAAAAGGCTTTTATAAAATACACCCAAATACACAGAAATCTGAACATCATCTATCTCGTTCAAAATTTGTTTTTTCATTTTTTATTTTTAATAAATTTGCAAAGATTTCAAACAAATTTCTTTCACGTTGTCATTATGGGGTATTGTTTGTAGAATTTTGAGGAAAATAATGAATTTAATCCACTTTGGAATAAGGCTGTAACATAACAAAATGTGGAAAAAGTGAAGCGCTGTGAATACTTTCTGGATGCACTGCACATGTAAAAAAAAAAAATCATCACTAAGGCACTAGCTCACATAACAGAAAAATTCATTCATTCAGATCAAACCGGCTTTATCAAAGGTAGACACGCATCCAGTAACACACACAGACTGTTTACTTTAATGTATTATTCATCATTACAACAAGCAGGTACCATCATAGCCACGTTGGATGCAGAAAAGGACTTGTGGATATGTCTCTTTACAACATTACAAAGATTTGGCTTTGGAGAATCATTTATTAATTTGGTCAAGATTTTGTACACCGCTCCTTCAGCCACGGTTATCACTAACGGACAAACCTCACACAGCTTCACACTGCAGAGAGGGACTACGCAAGGATGCCCACTCTCTCCTTCTCTATTCACCATTTTCATTGAACCTGTAGCTGCAGCCATTCATCAGAACATCTACATAGAAGGTATTCAAACTCCTAAAACACATCATAAGATCTGCCTCTATGCAGATGATATACTGTTATTTCTACAAAATCATTTTCTAATATCTCTGACTACTCTATTAACTGGAACAAGTCTTCCATCCTTCCACTACATAGTAATAGCTGGAATGTGGCAGCCCATAAACCACCTATCCCATTATGTACAGATCATATCACGTATTTAGGCATCAATGTTTCCCCCAGGCTGTCAGAGCTGTTCAGACTCAATTTCACTCCACTATTCAAAATAATAAATGATGATCTTCATCGCTGGATGAACTTAACACTAACCATTTTGGGCAGAATTGCTAAAATGACAATACTTCCTAAAATAAATTATCAGTGATTCCAACCCAACCCACCCTCACCTGGTTCAAATGTTTAGATTCAAGTATCTCCAAATTCTATTGGAAAAACCAAACACCGTGAATTAAACTGGCCACTCTACAGAAACCAAAAACACAAGGATGGAAGCTCCACATTTTTACCACTATTATCTAGCAAATCAGCTTCAATGCATATATAAATGGATCCACCCTAATCAATCAGATAATACAAGGTTAGATATAGAACAAACAGTTTGCAAAGACATTCAGATTTCAGATATACCATTTCTCAGCCAGACTATTAACCACCATCTTTATTTCAAAACGGTAACAATAGCTGCGACTCTGACAGCCTGGTGGAAATTCCATAAAATCACAAACACCACTTTTTCACCATCTAATCTTACTCCCATCTAGAATAATCCTGATTTTGTAAGTAACAAGAAACCACTTAACTTCCACACATGGTCAGAAAAAGGCATCACACATCTTTTCCAAAATAATATTCTGGTTTCATTCTCCTACTTGGTCCAAAGGAACGGTATTCAGAGTAAACAATTTTTGGAATATCTACATACATCTATTCATACAAAATTAAACGTTAGGGCCACCAAACTAAATCATCCTCAATCAGTTTCAGATTTAATTAACATTTCATCTTCAAAAAAACTCCTTTCCAAAATATATATTCAGTCTGATGAAACACTCTCTATACCATCAGTAAAATGGGAACTAGACTGATCACTCCCGATGTCGGATCCTGGAACCAAATTTGCAAAAACATCTACTTCATGTCCAAAAATGCCAATCTACAACTCATACAGTAGAGTTGAATTCACTCATAGAATTCACTACACTGGAGAACATTTTTTTAAAAATGGGATTCTCATCAGAAATCTGCTCACATTGCGATCAAAACAACCCGGATAGCTATGTTCTCGCCACCTGGTTCTGCACACCCATTAAAAAATTTTGGAATGAAATTACTGAATCACTATCCCTCTTCCTGTGCTGCCACATCCCATTATCCCCCACACTCTGCTTGTTAGGAGATATATCAACAATCAACCTGAACAAAACAAACAGCTTTTAGTAGCGAGTAGCTTACTCCTCTTGCCTCTAACTATTGCAAAGAAAACTATCCTCATGAACTGGAAATCAAGGAACACCACACATATTGCACACTGGAAAAATTTACTTATAGATTACATCTCTATGGAAAAAGTATCCACCTCAATCCAGAACACTGCAATTGAACCCCACCTTCTTTGTCATCTTTCATGGATTTTCTACAAACCTGATTTCTTCTTAATTGGTTGTTGTTAGGTTTTTAAAATATTGAATCTCCGGGTTACAATTCCTAAGAAGAGAGAAAGTGAGAGTACACAAGAAAGACGGCGCCCTGAGCCCACCGCACACTTCCTGCACCAAGATCTTGGGAGAGTTTGCCAAATGACACACAGACACACAAAGTTCAAATGGCAGAATGTCTCTTTATTCAAAGAAAAGGCAGCATATATATCTGGCTTGGCACACAACAGAGACAAGGGGTTATCTATTGATTGGTTCGGTGGAGAATGTATTTGCATAAAACAGGAAGCCTATTGATGTAAGACCATATATGGTTTCTAGGAAGTAATGAAAGGACAACAGATGTTGTTTGGGGAAGAATGTAAAAGCATGCAAATGGTATTTGGGGAGACAGAGGAATACACAAATGGTGAGGGGCTTCATCTGTCTGTACCTGAGTCAACAGAGAAACAAAGAAAAGAGGTGCCAACACAGGAACCAGGAAACAGAGAAGGGAGGGGGAGTTCACAGAGAGGACAGGAGGGGAAAGTGTTAATAAGATTAATACTAAACAGTGTTCACATTAAACTCTATCAGTTGTTTTTGGAAGGGAGGGCTGCTTTTACTGTTAATGTTTTTTTTGTTTTTTTTTAACTTTCTTGCCTTACTTTTAGTGTATGGTCATTGTCTCTTTATATCTATGGTTCCATCATTTGTGTATGCACACACACACACACACACACACACACACAAACACACATACATACACATGCACACACTCACATACACACAAAAATACATAGACACATTCATTTATACAAGTCATTTATTGATATCACGATGTTTGTTGCTGCCCATGCACTTTCCATGTTGGGTGTTGGTGGTAGTGTGGAGGGGGGTCTGGTATATTGGGGGCACGGACGGGTGCATCCATTTGGGGGGGGGGGGTGTTGAGGGGTCTCCGGTCGCCGGCATGTGATCTCCTGAGGCAATGGACTTTCCGTCTGTAGGGGCCATGCTCGACCGGGGCCTGCAGAGGCTCCTTCTCCAGTTCCTTCCTGTTCTCCTCTCCAGCAAGTGCAGTTGCGTCGAACGAAAGATACGAGTGCCCCAAGCAACAGTAATGCTTTAGTAGAACATGCTCGTTGTTAGGATGCTTCTACCGAGTGCACAGAAACCACCGATGATGATTATGAGATGCAGATAGTTGAAGAGCTGCACCTGGCCCACTCTATCAGACAACTGCATGTATCGGTGGAGAAGGGTGGGGGGGGGGTCTGTCATCTTGGGGGAGCAGTTGCTGGTGGTAGGGGACTTTTTGGCATTTTACCCTTGGGTACCCCAATTATTGTTATTGTTGTTATTGTTGTTGGAATTGTTGTTGATGTTGATTTTATTGTTGTGTTGGTGTTATTGTTGTTGTTGTTGATATTGTTGCTGTTAAAAACAAAACAAAACGCAAAATTTTGTTTCCAGGGTATCTTTTCCATAGTTGAGAAGACTTTCAAAGGTAGTGCGGTATGGGTATGTACTGCTAGAATGAGAAATAAGACGATCCCCAAGCATTACATCCACTTGTGAAAAAAGTGATGCTATAGGACAGTTAACGACCCCCACCTTTGCATCATTAGCTATGTTAGAACCATCACAGTTCACGATTTTACACGTTAGAAGTAAAAAAGTGTTGTTCAAGGTAATCCTCACCATTTCCAGCCATGTAAAACTCCAGGAGGCCATTGTCCATCAGAGCAGAAAGTGGAGGTATTTCAATGTACAGTATCTCACAAAAGTGAGTACACCCCTCACATTTTTGTAAATATTTTATTATATCTTTTCATGGGACAACACTGACGAAATGACACTTTGCTACGATGTAAAGTAGTGAGTGTATAGCTTGTATAACAGTGTAAATTTGCTGTCCCCTCAAAATAACTCAACACACAGCCATTAATGTCTAAACCGCTGTCAACAAAAGTGAGTACACCCCTAAGTGAAAATGTGCAAATTGGGCCCAATTAGCCATTTTCCCTCCCCGGTGTCATGTGACTCGTTAGTGTTACAAGGTCTCAAGTGTGAATGGAGAGCAGGTGTGTTAAGTTTGGTGTTATCACTCTCACACTCTCTCATACTGGTCACTGGAAGTTCAACATGGCACCTCATGGCAAAGAACTCTCTGAGGATCTGAAAAAAGAATTGTTGCTCTAAATAAAGATGGCCTAGGCTATAAGAAGATTGCCAACACCCTGAAACTGAGCTGCAGCATGGTGGCCAAGACCATACAGCGGTTTAACAGGACAGCTTCCACTCAGAACAGGCCTCGCCATGGTCGACCAAAGAAGTTGAGTGCACGTGCTCAGCATCATATCCAGAGGTTGGCTTTGCAGAACAGACGTATGAGTGCTGCCAGCATTGCTGCAGAGGTTGAAGGAGTGGGGGGTCAGCCTGTCAGCGCTCAGACCATACGCCACACACTGCATCAAATTGGTCTGCATGGCTGTCGTCCCAGAAGGAAGCCACTTCTAAAGATGATGCACAAGAAAGCCCGCAAACAGTTTGCTGAAGACAAGCAGACTAAGGACATGGATTACTGGAACCACGTCCTGTGGTCTGATGAGACCAAGATAAACTTATTTGGTTCAGATGATGTCAAGCGTGTGTGGCGGCAACCAGGTGAGGAGTACAAAGACAAGTGCATCTTGCCTACAGTCAAGCATGGTGGTGGAAGTGTCCTGGTCTGGGACTGCATGAGTGCTGCCGGCACTGGGGAGTGTACTGTGACATGTACTGTGACATACTGAAGCAGAGCATGATCCCCTCTCTTCGGAAACTGGGCCGCAGAGTAGTATTCCAACATGATAACGACCCCAATCACACCTCCAAGACGACCACTGCCTTGCTAAAGGAGCTGAGGGTAAAGGTGATGGACTGGCCAAGCATATCTCCAGACCTAAACCCTATTGAGCATCTGTGGGGCATCCTCAAACGGAAGGTGGAGGAGCGCAACGACTCTAACATCCACTAGCTCTGTGATGTCGTCATGTAGGAGTGGAAGAGGACTCCAGTGGCAACCTGTGAAGCTCTGGTGAACTCCATGCCCAACAGGGTTAAGGCAGTGCTGGATGCGGTTGTTTGGTGTGGGGTGTGAGAATGGGATTTTCGAACTTGCAGTAAAACACATTCTGTCCAGTTGATTCTCTGAAGAGAATCCCAACTATAACACTTTTCCCCCTTCTGTAAATAATGTACTTATATAGCCTACGTAAATATATGTTAATCTATGTGTTAATAAGTAAAAACTACCCCCCACCCCCCAATTCCCTGTCTCCGAAAGATCTTCATAAGTTCACCAGCCGTCAGGTGCCGTCACCTGCCGTCACCCTTTCCCCCAAGTGTACCTATGTCACATTTTGTAACCTCGAGTACCCTGAAAGCTAGTTATTTGACTGGTGTAAGTGCGATGACTAGTTTAATTTGATTGGTCCAACACTGTCAGCAACGCCGTAAATTCTTTTATAAAAAAAATTTATATTATTAAATACAACACACACACACACATACTTTATTTATTTATTTATGTATGTATGTATGTATGTATGTATGTATGTAAGAAATAGGCCACTACTTCATATATGCTCTTGATTGAAAGTTTACATTTGTCTAGTTTTGGTAACATTCCAGAAATTGCACGAAGGCTTGAGGAACAGCGGAATCCGATCCAGCAGGATGTTTTCATTTAAACATCCCAAATTTTCTCCAAAGCTGAGGATGAAACTTAGCAAAAAGTTTTGTTTTTTGGATGAAGAACAGGTATAATTTCATACTGTTTGCATTGTTCAACAATTTATATAATTAAAATAAGTTTGTGTTTGTTTATTTATGTTGTACCTTAAGAACACAAGACTGTACAGATGGATAAGAAAATATATGTCAGACATTATTTTAACATCTCATGTTTCATTGAAACACATACTGTCAATGTAGATTTTCTACAGAAAAATTTGAGAATTACGAAATTATTTTACAAATTGTAATACATTTTATGTATGTAAATGTAATGTAAATATGTTAATATGTACAAATTTAACAAATGTTTTGCTACAGACAGAGAGGATAATTGAAAGAATATACACAGTAACACAACTGCCCAGAGTTTCCCTGGACAACACAATTTACGTTCTTGAAGTTTTGACCCCTGAGGTATATACAGACACTTTGATAAAGTACATGGAACAATATCATTAAATGCACTGTACATATATCTTTCAAAATTGTGTTTTTTTAAAGCTAACACTGTTAATGCTGCAAAAGACTGAGGGCTTTCACAGGTTTCAGCAGAAACAGTCAAACATTGCTTTGGAGTAAGTCTTTCTTTTACTGTTGTTGTTTTTTGTTCATCCTTAAAACATTTCTGAAAAGCATATACCCGTGTCCTATTTCTCTTTTAAAGGGTGAAATGTTCAAATCCACCATGGTTTTGATGGCACTTCATCAGTAGGAGTGTCATCCTGTATGATAAGGGAGGCCCGCTACAACTGAACAACTGTACTTTTGGCCCAAAAGCAGGGGAGGCCCACTGCAAAATCTGTTCTAATAGCCCTGTCCCCAAATTCTTTCATCCAGTGGTTTAAGATCAATAATATCATTGACATTCAAGACTGTATGTAAACACTGTTATTGAAATATTGATTTATATATAGTACTAGTGTGGACACATTACTATTTGTAATGTTTTTTAAATAAGTCTCTTATGGTTATCAAGCCTGCATTTATTTGATCAAAAATACAGAAAACAGTAATATTGTGAAATATTGTAAAATTTTCTATTTTAATATACTTTAAAGTGTAATTTATTTCTGTGATGCAAAGCTGAATTTTCATCAGCCATTACTCCAGTCTTCAGTGTCACATGATCCTTCAGAAATCATTCTAATATGCTGATTTATTATCAATGTTGGAAACAGTTGTGCTGCTTAATATTTGTTTTATAACCTGTGATATGTTTTTCAGGATTCTTTTAATGAATAAGAAGTTCAAAAGAACAGCATTTATTTAAAACAGAAATCTTTTGTGACAGGCGCATATATCTGTGAGAGGTCGAGTGGCAGGCGCGTATATCTGTGACAGGTCAAGTGGCAGGCGCGTATATCTGTGACAGCTCAAGTGACAGGCGCATACATCCGTGACAGGTCGAGTGGCAGGCGCATATAGCGGTGACAGATTGAGTGGCAGGCGCATATATCCGTGACAGGTCGAGTGGCAGGCACGCATGTTCGTCGCAGGTCGAGTGACAGGCGCGTATATCCGTGACAGGTCGAGTGGCAGGTGCGTATGTTCGTGGCAGGTCGAGTGACAGGCGCGTATATCCGTGGCAGGTCGAGTGGCAGGTGCATATAGTGGTGACAGGTCGAGTGGCAGGCACGTATATTCGTGGCAGGTCGAGTGGCAGGCGCATATACCCGTGACAGCTCGAGTGACAGGCGCGTGTATCCGTGACAGATCGCGGGGCAGGCGGGTATATCCGTGACAGATTGCGGGGCAGGCGGGTATAGCCATGACAGCTCGAGTGACACGCGCTTATAGCGGTGACAGGTGGAGTGGCAGGTGCATACATCTGTGACAGATCGAGTGACAGGCGCATATAGTGGTGACAGGTCGAGTGGCAGCTGTCACTAGCAGTGACAGGTCGAGTGACAGGCGCATATAGCAGTGACAGGTCGAGTGGCAGCTGTCACTAGCGGTAACAGGTCGAGTGATAGGTCTCAGTGGCAGCTGCCCCTGCCACAGACAGATTTTACTCCCTCTCTAACGATTGAGGAATAAAACCTCTGAAAACAATACACTCTATACTTTAAATCCTGCATTTAATTGCAAATTATCGAACAAACAATGTGAAATGTACCTTATGCCGATGGAAAGTAGATAATAACACTACAAACTAACACACACGATGATAAAGCACACACTACCCGCTCAATGCAGCAACAAGAGAAAACGTCATGATTTCGCACATGCGCGCTGAAGGTGAAACAGGGAAACTGAACTCTGCCGATTTGTGCTACCTTGTCAAATTTATGTAGTGTTTTTATGGTATAATGCATATACTTAACCAAGTTTGTTGTGGATTTTG
>CM042572.1:12677500-12685000 GCA_023630585.1 Cranoglanis bouderius
TGACTGGCCAGCAAACTCACCACACCTGAACCCCATAGAGAATCTATGGGGTACTGTCAAGAGGAAAATTAGAAACAAGAGACCAAAAAATGCAGATGAGCTGAAGGCCACTGTCAAAGAAACCTGGGCTTCCATACCACCTCAGCAGTGCCACAAACTGATCACCTCCATGCCACGCCGAATTGAGGCAGCAATTAAAGCAAAAGGAGCCCCTACCAAGTATTGAGTACATGTACAGTAAATGAACATACTTTCCAGAAGGCCAACAATTCACTAAAAATGTTTTTTTTATTTGTCTTATGAAGTATTCTAATTTGTTGAGATAGTGAATTGGTGGGTTTTTGTTAAATGTGAGCCAAAATCATCACAATTAAAAGAACCAAAGACTTAAACTACTTCAGTCTGTGGCATTGAATTTATTTAATACACGAGTTTCACAATTTGAGTTGAATTACTGAAATAAATGAACTTTTCCACGACATTCTAATTTATTGAGATGCACCTGTATATGTATGTATGTATGTATACAGTGAGGGGATGTTTGCCCACTGACAAAGAAATGATTAGTCTATAATTTTAATGGTAGGTGTATTTTAACAGTGAGAGACAGAATAACAACAAAAAAATCCAGAAAAACGCATTTCAAAAAAGTTATAAATTGATTTGCATTTTAATGAGTGAAATAAGTATTTGATCCCCTATCAATCAGCAAGATTTCTGGCTCCCAGGTATCTTTTACACAGGTAACATGCTGAGATCCTAATCTCAGCTTGTTACCTGTAAAAAGACACCTGTCCACAGAAGCAATCAATCAATCAGATTCCAAACTCTCCTCCATGGCCAAGACCAAAGAGCTGTCCAAGGATGTCAGGGACAAGATTGTAGACCTACACAAGGCTGGAGTGGGCTACAAGACCATCGCCAAGCAGCATGGTGAGAAGGTGAGAAGGTGACGACAGTTGGTACGATTATTCGCAAATGGAAGAAACACAAAATAACTGTCAGTCTCCCTCGGTCTGGGGCTCCCTGCAAGATTTCACCTCATGGAGTTTCAGTGATCATGAGAACGGTGAGGAATCAGCCCATAACTGCACGGGAGGATCTTGTTAATGATCTCAAGGCAGCTGGGACCATAGTTACCAAGAAAACAATTGGTAGCACACTACGCCATGAAGGACTGAAATTCTGCAGTGCCTACAAGGTCCCCCTGCTCAAGAAAGCACATGTACAGGCCCGTCTAAAGTTTGCCTGAATGATTCAGAGGAGAACTGGTTAAAAATGTTGTGGTCAGATGAGACCAAAATCGAGCTCTTTGGCATCAATTCAACTCGCCGTATTTGGAGGAGGAGGAATGCTGCCTATGACCCCAAGAACACCATCCCCATCGTCAAACATGGAGGTGGAAACATTATGCTTTGGGGGTGTTTTTCTGCTAAGGGGACAGGACAACTGCACGGCATCAAAGGGACGATGGACGGGGCCATGTACCGTCAAATCTTGAGTGAGAACCTCCTTCCCTCAGCCAGGGCATTGAAAATGGGTCGTGGATGGGTATTCCAGCATGACATTGACCCAAAACGCACAGCCAAGGCAACAAAGGAGTGGCTCAAGAAGAAACACATTAAGGTCCTGGAGTGGCCTAGCCAGTCTTCAGACCTTAATCCCATAGAAAATCTGTGGAGGGAGCTGAAGGTTCGATTTGCCAAATGTCAGCCTCGAGACCTTAATGACTTGGAGAGGATCTGCAAAGAGGAGTGGGACAAAATCCCTCCTGAGATGTGTGCAAACCTGGTGGCCAACTACAAGAAACGTCTGACCTCTGTGATTGCCAACAAGGGTTTTGCCACCAAGTCGAAGGGGTCAAATATTTATTTCACTCATTAAAATGCAAATCAATTTATAACTTTTGTGAAATTTGTTTTTCTGGATTTTTTTGTTGTTATTCTGTCTCTCACTGTTAAAATACACCTACCATTAAAATTATAGACTGATCATTTCTTTGTCAGTGGGCAAACATACAAAATCAGCAGGGGATCAAATACTTTTTCAAATACTTGTGTGTGTGTGTGTGTATGTATGTGTATATATAATTACACTTACACATATGTATATGTAAGTACCAAGGGCATAGGTTTCATTTTGACATTGGTGGGGACATAAAGGAGTCTGTAGACAGCAACATAATATATATTAATATAACCAAATAAAAAAAAAAAAGCCTTATTCAAAAAGTGCAAGTGCCTCATCATCCTCGTCAGCTATGGAGCCTGTCTATGGTCCTGCTGCTGAAAATGAAGAGTATATTTTAGTTTTACAGCCATTAACTACACATTAGGGTAGATACTACGCTTACAATTTTTAAGGAGCACTTGTGCTCCTAATTACAAAAACCTAAGAGCAAAATCAAAATTGTCGGAGCACAGTTGAAGTAAATTTGTTTTCAATATGATTATATTTTTACACATTTAACACTCGACTAGTGTTGAAGTTTAGAAAATGTGATAATTGTTTAGTTTATCGCGTTAAGTGGACAAATTAAAACCAAAAGGGAAGTAAAAATCTGTCTCAGATTTTACCTCAAGCCACCTCACAAGTCTCTCGTTTGTGCGCAAATTAACAAAACAGGGCATTTAATTATGAAATTAAGTTTGAAAGACATAAAAATACAACACATTCCACACCTAGAGTGACTTTAAACGTTACATGGGAAAAATTTATGAATAAAGATAGATTTATAGTGCTTACCTTTTCCTCAGTGTCCGTCTGTCAGTTTGAAATCAGCAGTCACTGGCAAAATTAGCGCAAGCGCAGTAGACCAAGGGTATAGTATTATGAATAATCACCATTTACCGTTTCTGTACCATTAGCCAAGATATGTATAAAAAAATAAATAAAAAGGGAACTTTACTATGATGTGGTAACAACGTTAATAAAATAATATCATGCTGACGAAAAGAGACTAACTGGCAACGTCATCAGAACGTACTGTGTTTGCTGGGTACAAGCCTAGGCCTCACCTGTGACCATACAGTACATCAGCCTAACATTTGTCACAATCCTGAATCTCCCTACTAACATATCACCATGTCACTGTTCGACTTCACCTGTGACCCTGCCTCTCTTCCTGCTCTATCTGAGCTACTACCTGGCAGCACTGCTTCTGTCAACTGACCTGATAAAATAACACATTGATGCATGACCTATGACCATTGAGGAAAAACATGTATGGCTTAGTTAAGTATTATTACCATTATTGTTGACTCTACACATTAGCAATTGAAAAAAATATTTTAAGTGGTTTACACTTTACTGATTTACACTTTACTGTATATTAGCTCCTAATGTCCACTCGTGTGTGTGTGTGTGTGTGTGTGTGTGTGTGTTTGGCAGTTAGGCAGTTAATTTGGTGATGTGCTGAGTCAGGATGCCAGCCAAAAAAGAAAGGTGGACATTAGGAGCTACTTTACAACAAGTCAAAGTATACACACACACAACATTTAGGCTTGCCACTCATCCCATTATGGGATTGTCACATATTGAAAAAATGAACCCTCCCTGAATCAGCATAAGACATGATTGATTTGTCCCGTGTTTTCGTGCACAGAACAGAACTGTTGGTATAAGGATGGTCTTCCTCACATACAGGTAGCCTTCATCATGTGCATCCAGTTGATGGAGCTTTGGCGCTTAGTACAACTGGATGTAGCTACAACCTCTCACACGTTAGCAAGAAGCGGCAAAGCCAGTCCTATTAGCGACGTGGGTTAGGAAGGCTGGTCTCGTAGTAGAGAATGAGATTTGTCAACTGCTTGTGTACCACAAATTGTGCTACTCCCTGTCTTGGCCAGGAAGCTCTTGTAAAAGAGATTCTTAGTCTCAATGAGACTATTCCTGGTTAAAGAAATAAAGATAAATAAAAACCACAAGACACCTACGGAAAACATTGGTTATATATAAATAGCTATATTTTAATTGTTTGATCACAATTATTGCTAGGGACAATTCAGTAGTTGCTGGATATTGGTAGGGACATGTCCTTAGCATCCCTACTAAATTTGACACCCCTGTACAGTACTGTGCAAAAGTTTTTGGCAGGTGTGAAAAAATGCTGTAAAGTAAGAATGGTTTCAAAAATAGACATGTTAATAGTTTATATTTATCAATTAGCAAAATTCAAAGTGCGTGAACAGAAGAAAAATCTACATCAAATCAATATTTGGTGTGACCACCCTTTGCCTTCAAAACAGCTATTTGGCAGGTAGGTTGGCCCAAACATCTTGGATAACTAACCACAGTTCTTCTGTGGATTTGAGCAGCCTCAGTTGCTTCTCTCTCTTCATGTAATCCCAGACAGACTCGATGATGTTGAGATCAGGGCTATACAGGGCTATATATACCGTACAGCTGACTGAGAAACACAAAGTGGGTGAATTAAGAAACCGTTACTGAAACTCTTGTGTGATGAGGAGGAGGGAGGGGCCAGGCTGTGAGGGCACACGCCTGGCACTGAGTTGTCAAATAAGTGGGAGAGCGTGATAAAGGAGTGGCTGGAAGCACAGGGGGGTGAGAGGGAGAGAGATTTTGCGTGTTGTGTTGAAGTTTTGTTTGTGTGCTTTATGTTGTGTTTGAGTTCTGTTTGTTATTAAACTTTATGTTGATGTTCAGCCTGTTCCCGCATTCTCCTTGCCTGTCCTTGAAGTTTGTTACGTTGGTGCTGAAACCCGGGAAGGAGGAGGGACGTGCTGTCAGAGAGCCCTTTCCACTGTGGGAGGAGTGCTGAGGTTGCCAGGGAGGACTGAGGAGTCACTGCCATCCGCTGGGAGGCAGAGGAACCACTGCTGTCCACCTGAAAGGGGAGGAGCGGTTGCCATCCGCCAGGGGACGGAGGCATGGCTGCCGTATGCCTGAAAAGAGGAGGAGCCATAGCTGTCCACCAGGAAGTCCAGTGCCATCACCCGGCGTCGTGGGGGATCGCTTCCCAGCTGGCTGAGGACCAGTTGACTGCGTGTCTGGGGACCGGGGAACCAGGTTTTTTTTTTTGTTTGTTTTTTCCCCCTTCCTTCTCTTTCTCTCCCTCTTTCTGTCTCTCCAGCTCCCCTGGTAACCGGTCCAGCACCACCGCCTCACTCTTCCTTGACGCCGCAATCATTCTTCCTGGGTTTCGGCACCAACGTAACAAACTTCAAGGACGGGCAAGGAGGAGGCAGGAACCGGCTATACATCAACATAAAGTTTAATAATATACCGAACTCAAACATAACGTAAAACACACAAACCTAACCCCAACACAAAGTGCACACGCGCATTGCTTGTTTAAACAATAAATAGCTCTGAACATCTACTCTTGGTTTTAGCCTTCAGTTTCACCTGTGAAAACTGCATTTGTTGTTAAAAAGGATAAGCCAACATGAAGATCAGAGAGCTGTCTATAGGAGAAAAGCAAGCCATTTTGAAGCTGAGAAAATTCCAGAGGGATATTTTGGAATGTCCTGAAAAAGAAAGAAACCACTCGTATATTGAGCAACAGACACCAAATGGGTTGGCCAAGGAAAACAACAGCAGCTGATGACAAACATTGTTAGAGCTGTGAAGAAAAACCAAAAAACAACAGTCTGTGACATCAACAACCTCCACAGGACAGGGGTGAAGGTATCACAATCCACCATTCAAGGAAGACTTTGAGAGCAGAAATATAGAGGCCATACCACATGGTGCAAACCACTCATCAGCAGAAAGAATCAGAAAGACAGATTGGAAATTGCAAAGAAATACAGAGATAAGCCACAAAAGTTCTGGAACCAAGATTAACCTCTACCAAAGTGATGGAAAGGCCAAAGTATGGAGAAAGAAAGGATCTACTCATGATCCAAAACATACAAAATCATCTGTGAAACATAGTGGAGGTAGTGTCATGGCTTGGGCTTGCATGGCTGTTACCGGAACAGGTTCACTAATCTTTATTGATGTATCTCATGGTTGTAGCAGCAGAGTGAATGCAGAAGTTTCAGGAGCATTTATATGCCAATTTACAATGAAATGCATCTAGATTAACTGGGAGGAACTTTGTCAGGGGGAAAAGTGGAAGGTTTTAGACTGGCAAAGTCAATCACCAGACTTTAATACAATTGAGCACACAATTTACTTCCCGAAGAGGAGACTGAAGGGAGAAACCCCCCCAAAACAAACAACAATTTAAAGAGGCTGGAAAATCACCACAAAATAAGAAACCAACAATTTGGTGCTGTCAGTGTGTTGCAGGCAACCAAATATTAAGTGTTAATTACTTTAATTTACTTCAAAAAATATGTTCCTATACTTTTGCTTGCCTAAACATTGGGTGGTCTGATTCAAAAGGATCTATTTTTATGTTGTTTAACATATCTAGATGTAAATACAAGGAAATAAAAGCTGAAATCCTAAATTGAAATTTTATTTCTCACACACATACAACCATGCACAGTACACGTAGTGAAATGCTGTTTGTGACTGTCAATGACATAAAATAGAATTTATTTGTATGCAGTTAGAAAAGGAAAAGTATAATGTAAGGATATAAAGATGGTGGCATCAACAGTCTGACTATGAATGGGCTAAAGTGCAGATATGTGCAGTTATTTGTGCATTATAATGCTGTGCAACTTTAAGCTGAGGTAGCTGTATTGAAATTGGCCACATATATGATAAATATTTTTAAATACAGGGTAATACAGGATAAAGTGGTTACTGAAGATGAATGAATAGATGTATTCAAGAAATGAATGTAGGTGGTAGGGTATTGTGAAAACAAGTCCAAGTTCTAGTCCTTGGTGTTGTCCTGGTTGAGGGCCCCGAATGTCCTGTGGGAAGAAGCTCCTCCTCATTTTCACTGTGTTGGCCTTCAAGGAGTGGAAGAGCTTCCCTGACCGCATCAGAGAGAAGAATCCATTGTTTGGATAGCTGAGGTCCCTCAATATCTTCCTGGCCTTGGTCTGGCACCGCTTGCTGTAGATTGACTGCAGGTCAGGGAGCTCAGTGCGGATGATGTGCTCAGCTGATCGCACAACCCTCTAGAGAGCCCACCTATCCTGCTTGGTGCTGTTCCCGAACCAGACTGTGATGCTTTCCATTAGGATTCTCTTGATTGTGCTGGTGTAAAAGTTCCTTAGCACCTTAGAGGGCAGTTTTAAGTCTCTTATGTGTCTAAGGTGGCAAAGACGCTGCTGGGCCTTCTTCACCAGTGTGTTGATGTGACAGGACCATGACAGGTCCTGTGTGATTTGAACACCAAGGTACCAAAAACTGCCCACTCTCTCCACTGGGGTCCCATTGATCTTAAGAGAGTGGTAGCTCCTCTCCTGATTCATGCTGAAGTCAACTATCAACTCATTTGTCTTGCTGATGTTCAGCAGGGGGTTGTTCTCCTGGCCTGAGGGTGAAGGAGGGTGAGACATGGGTCTGCCCACCCGTACTGCTTGTGGTCTGTCTGTAAGCTAGTTGGAGATCCACTGACACAGGGACGGA
>CM042572.1:12692500-12797500 GCA_023630585.1 Cranoglanis bouderius
TGACCACTCTTTGTCATAAATTCCTGCAACTGCTTCAGAGTTGCTGTAGGCCTCCTGGTAGCCTCTCTGACCAGTTTCCTCCTGGGTCTTTCATCCAGTTTGCAGTGACGTCCTGATCCAGGGAGGGTCTGTGTCATACCAAATACCTTCCACTTCTTAATAGACTTCACTGTGCTTCTAGGCATTGATAAAGCCTTTGAAATTTTTTTGTGTCCATCTCCTGACTTGTGCCTGTCCACAACTTTATCCCGGAGATCTTTTGACAGTGCCTTGCCACCCATAGTTGATTGTTTGCTTCAGTTGCACTACAGAATGCTCCAGGAAAGCTCTTTTCATGCTGAGCTAATCAAAATGACCACAGCTGATCACAGTTGAAAGTCAAATGGCTTTGTGTGCCATTGAGAAGGTGATTAGCTACACCTTATTGAGTTTACAAGTCATTTTTAGGAGGGGGTAATCCTTTTTCCAACTCGGTGATTCTGGGTTTTTATTTTTTATTTATTTTTTTCCTGACATGTTGGTGTTATATCTTTCACTCAGATGTTATACGTTGCACTGAGTAAATACAGCTGGATAAAACAAAAACTGTGTCTGTCTTCATTTCAGGCTGAAAAGCAATAAAAATGTGATTATTTTAAATAGGGCTGATTCTTTTTTATACCCACTGTGTGTGTGTGTGTGTGTGTGTGTACACACAGAAATACATAGTTATAAATGAAAACAGACAAACTAGATTTCCCTCTCAATACTTTATTAAAGAGAATGAATAACTGGCTATTGGAAAAACTCAAGAACAATCTTACAATTGGCAAGCAACTAATTCAATGTGCCACATACAGTGGGTACAGAAAAGAATCACCCCCCCTTTAAAATAATCACATTTTGTTGCTTTTCAGCCTGTTCCAGACCATGAACAAGCCAGAGGCGACGGTGGCAAAGAAAAACTCCCTGAGACGATATGAGGAAGAAACCTTGAGTTTCATGAACATGAACTAATTTTTCTGCGTCCTGTAGTGACATTATATTTCTTATCTTGGCAATATTTCTGAGGTGAAGGCTATCCTAGTAATATTATCTACATGGGCATCAAATGAACGACTGGAGTCAATAATCACAGCAAGGTCTTTTACTGCTGCACGTGATGAAACAGAAGGGCCATCTAGAGTTACTATGTAATCAGAAAACTTACTTTTGGCTGCATGTGGTCCTAGTATATGTACTTCTGTCTTGTCAGAATTAAGTAAGAGGAAGTTAATAAACATCCACTCTCCAATGTCCTTTACACATTCCTCAACTTTATTAAGCTGGTGTCTGTCATCTGGCTTTGCTGAAACATACAACTGTGTGTTATCAGCATAACAGTGGAAGCTAATTCCATGTTTACGAATAGTTTGACCCAGAGGTAGCATATATAAAGAAAAAGCAGTGGGCCTAAACCAGAACCTTGAGGAACACCAAACTTTACCTCAGTATGCATCGAGAATTCACCATTTACATCTGCAAACTGATAACGATCAGTCAAATAAGACCTGAGCCAGAAGAGGGCCGTTCCCTTAATGCTGACAACGTTTTCTATTCTACCAAGGAGAATAGTATGATGAATTGTATCAAAAGCTGCACTAAGGTCAAGCAACACAAGCATGGAGACACAACCCTGATCAGAGGCCAATAGTAGGTCATTTACCACTTTAACCAATGCTGTCTCTGTGCTATGATGAGGCCTAAATACTGACTGATACATTTCATGAATGTTATTCCTATGTAGGTACAATCATAGCTGCTGTTCTACAGCCTTTTCTAAGATCTTGGAGATAAAGGGGAAATTTGATATTGGCCTGTAGCTGGACAATTGACAGAGGTCGACATCAGTGGTTTGATTACTTCTGGAATAATCTGTTTGAAGAAACATGTAGGTAAGGGATCTAGTATACAAGTTGATGATTTTGATGAAGAAATTAATGAAATTAGTTTGGTCTCTCTAAGGGGAGTAAAACATTCTAACCGTTGATCTGATATTGCTATATTATCTACAGGGTTAGTTAGAAGACTGTCTGGTTTTAAACTAATAGTCTGAAGTTTTTGTCTAATATTTTCAATTTTGCCACTGAAAAAATTCATGAAATCATCGCTGCTATATAATGATTGTGTGCCTGTTTCTGTGGCAGTTATATTCGTAGTTAATTTTGCTACAGTATTAATAAGAATCTAGGATTGTTTTTGTTGTCTTCAATTAAGGTGGAGAGATAGACTGATCTAGCAGCACTAAGAGGTTTCCTATAGTTCAGGAGGCTCTCCTTCCATACTGTTTGAAATACTACCAATTTGGTTTGACACCATTTACGTTCTAATTGTCGAGTGGTCTGTTTTAATGCGTATGTGTGATTGTTATACCAGTGTGCTAGCTTTTTCTCTCTAATTATTTTTCTTTTAAGTGGAGCTACTTTAGTGTGTAGCGGAACGTTGACTCTAAGCACTCAGTCGCCTGATCAAGTTCTTTGGGATCAGATGGTGATCGAAGCATAGCTGATATCTCTGGGAGGTTATTGATAAAACTCTGTGCAGTAGCTGACATGAATGTATGTTTGACACGGTAGCATGGCAAGGTGCATATATTATGATCAATACGCAATTTACTGATGATCTGAGATAGCTTCAGACTGCAGAAATGTGACTATATTTTCCATGTTTAATCCATATGTTAGTATAATGTCAAGAGTGTGACCCCCATTATGAGTGGGTCCTATTACATTCTGATTGACCGCTACTGAATCTAGAATAGACACAACCGCTGTTCTCAGAGGGTCTTCCGGGTTATCAAAATGAATAGTAAAGTCACCAACAATTAATGCTTTGTCTAAAGAATCAACTATGTTTGAGATAAAATCTGCAAATTCACCGTGAAACTCAGAATATGGCCCTGGAGGTCTGTAAATAATAATGAGTGGAATTGACTCGGTAGACATATTTTTTATGGCTACATATGTTATACTAGTATGACGAACTTCAAATGAGTTGAACTTATGACTAGGTTTTTGTGTGACGCCTAGATTATGATTATAAATGAGTGCGACACCTCCTCTGCCAATTAGATGGGGCTGATGTATATAACATTTACATTTGTGGCACTTAGCAGACGCCCTTATCCAGAGCAACGTACAAGAGTGCTTTAAATTCTCCATCAATTAATATTTCATTTCTGGTTCGTACGATTACAACGAAGTTGAAGAAGAAAACACTAACTATCAAGGGGTAAGTATTTAAGAAAGAGGTATGTCTTTAGGCGTTTCTTGAAGATAGCCAGTGACTCAGCTGTTCTGACATTGATGGGAAGTTCATTCCACCACCTTGGTGCCTGAACAGAGAAACGTCGTGAGGCAGATCTACCTTGTATCCTGAGAGAGGGTGGGACCAGTCGAGCAGTGCTTGTTGACCTGAGGGAGCGTGGTGCGGTGCGTGGAGTGATAAGAGCTCTAAGATAAGAGGGTGCTGTTCCACTTTTGGCTTTGTAGGCAAGCATCAATGTTTTGAATCTGATGCGTGCAGCTACTGGAAGCCAGTGAAGGGAGCGCAGCAACAGGGTGGTATGAGAGAACTTGGGGAGGTTGAAAACAAGTCATGCAGCTGCATTCTGGATCATCTGTAGAGGACGGGTGGCACTCAAAGGTAGACCTGCCAGGAGCGAATTGCAGTAGTCTAGTCTGGAAATGACAAACTGCACAAGCAACTGAGTGGCCTGTGTTGTTAGAAATGGACGAATCCTTCTAATGTTGTAAAGGATAAACCGACAGGACCGTGTTAGATTAGTAATACGTGATGAAAAGGACAGTTGATTGTCCACGATTACCCCAAGGTTACAAGCAGTAGTTGAAGGAGAGATCATGGAGTTGTCTAAGGAGATCATGAGATCCTGGCATGGGGACGAATCTCCTCGGATGAAGAGCAGTTCAGTTTTGCTGGGGTTGAGTTTCAGCTGATGAGCTGCCATCCACGATGAAATGTCCGTCAGATATGCTGTGACCGGGGCAGAAGCAGTGGCGTTTGAAGGAGGAAAGGAAAAGATAAGTTGAGTATCATCAGCATAGCAGTGGTAAGAGAACCCATGTGAGGAGATGACTTTGCCAAGAGAGTGGGTATAGAGGGAAAAGAGGAGAGGACCAAGTACTGAGCCTTGTGGGACACCAGTAGAGAGTCTGCGAGGTGCAGATGTTGATCCACGATAACCTGATATGAACGACCTTCCAAGTATGAAGCAAACCATTGCCATGCTGCTCCGCAAATTCCAAGACTCTTGAGGGTAGTCAGGAGAATCTTGTGGTTGACTGTGTCAAATGCAGTAGACAGGTCAAGCAGGATGAGGACAGAGGACAGTTTGGCTGATCTGGCAGCAGGGTTATTCCCTGTCAAATCATCCAGATTTTGGAAAATTTTCCAGATGACCCCCTCAGAATGCCTTGAAAAAATTCACGTGCACATCTATCCATATAATGAAAAATTGCCAAAGATTAGATAAATATCTCTAATAGTTTCTGATTTACAGCCCTGTAAAATTTAATTTTTAATTTTTTTATTTTTGGCGAATTCTTTTTCGGGCAACTTTGGCTGCTAAAAGCTGCAAGAGTAATGGTGGTAGAAGGCTGAAATTTGCTACACTGACTGAATTAATCCCACAGAATTCAAAAATGGTCTCAAACCAAGTTTATTAAACCAAGGACAGTCTCTGTGGAGTGTGCTGCTTTAAAGCCAGACTGGTATGGATCTTGAAGGTGGTTCTGCGAGAGATAAAGACAGTTGATTATATATGGAGCGTTCAAGTATTTTAGAAAGGAAAGAGAGAAATGATACCGGTCTGCAGTTGCTGATATCTGAGGGATCCAGTGTAGGCTCCTTCAGGATGGGAGTAACCCGCGCTTTCTTGAAGGAAGCCGGAACTTGGCCAGATGACGGAACCGTTGATGATTGTAGAGATGAAGGGCAGAAGGTCAGGCAGGATGGTCTGGAACAGTGTAGAGGGAATTGGATAAAGTGGGCAGGTGGTAGGGTTGCAGAACAGGATGACTTCTTGAATCTCCTGTGTTAAGTTTATCTCTCTTAGGGTTTGCATAGTGAGGCTGTAAAATCACCTGAAAACCCAAAAATCGTAAAACACATTGGTTTATTTAATAAGCCATAGCTCTAAGAATTAATATGATACAAAGCTGAATTTTTTTTTTTCAAATTTCCTATGACATATCAGTTGATAAATCAGCAACTGTTGTAATTAAGTCTGTTAGATCTCCTGTGAAAAAATTTAGCTGCATGCAACTTTTTATGAGTTTGCAAAAAATAGCCCTACTTCACGCTACAGTTTGACCATGTCACCAGTTATTCAGCCTTTTCATATTTTTACCATATATTTTTACATCTCTGAATGATATACAAAAAAAAAATAAAGTCAAGATCGTGTTCAGCCTACTTTTTGAGTTATAATTTTTTGAAGTATCCTCTGACCATACGTTTTTTTATTAAAAAAAAAAATCAGAATTAATTTATTGTGAAAAATAATAAATTAACAGGCAGCCTAAATAAAATTTTGACACACACAATCTGATAATATAACAGAGAGAATAAATGTTCAATTCATAAAACTGGGACTCAATAATCTGACTTCAAAAAATTATATTTCCACCCTAGATATATAGAAATATTACAATTTACTTACTTTTTTGCATGGATGTGCTGAGGGTCAGCACAAAATCTTTGCTCATTTTCATAGCAAGTGAGGAACATCTTCTCATGATGAAAACACACTGAATCAATATTATTCTGTTGAACATCTGATCTCCAGGTTAAAAGTGTTATTTCTTCAGTGGAAAATGAATCCAGTCGTTTTAGTCCAGTTTTACGGTAATACTTCTTTAAGTGACATGGATCAGCAAAATGAGTTCCTATACTGCACTCAGGTAAATCATGCATACCCTCCATCTCAGTGGTCATAATGGTCTGATGACCCCTGAGATTACGCCACTTGGTTTTATACTGATCCATTGTTGCGCAATAAACTAGGATTATGTCATCATCAAAATTTCTTGAATTTTTAAAAGAATCTAGCCATTCTTGTGCAATGTAACCAAATGTGTTTGGACAGATTTGTAATGTTTCAGGATGATGTAAGAAAAAAAGTCACTGGTCATACAGTATTTGATAATTAATTAAATTAATATTGCAGATGTATTGTTTATCTGAAGTTAAACTAATATCAGCTTGCTGAGGAATAGGCAAATACTTTTGGTACTTTTCCCCATTGAGCTTTACTGCTTTTATATATTCAGTTGAAGTGAAAGTTTTACCAGACGTGAATTTTTGTGTAAAACATTAATTGAGTAATACTGAAGCAATCAATAGGACCATGGTTTCCTACACCGACTGCAGAAATAAGATCTCAACATTCCCAAACAACCTTTTTTTTTTTTTTTTTTTACAAATATGTAATTCAAATAAATCAATTATTTTATTTAGGCTGCCTGTTAATTTATTATTTTTCACAACCTTGATTTTTTTGAAGATCATGTTCAGAGATGTAAGAATATATGGTAAAGGCTGATTAGAATATTTCAATGGGATTCATAATTTTTTTCAAAATTGTATGGATATATTTGCACACAGTAACACACCTGAATTGAAGTTGTTGTTTTTTTTTCCCCAAGTAAAAAATGTATGGTCAGAGGATACTTAAAAAAAAATTATAACTCAAAAAGTAGGCTGAACACCATCTTGATTTTTTTTTTGTAGATCATATTCAGAGATGTAAGAATATATGGTAAAAATCTGAAAAGGCTGAATAACTGGTGACATGCTCAAACTGTGGCCTGAAATAGGGCTATTTTTTGCAAAATCATAAAAAGTTGCATGCAACTAATTTTTTTTTTTTTTTTTTTTTACAGGAGATCTATTAGACTTTTAATTACAACAATTGCTGGTTTATCAACTGAAATGTCATAGGAAATTTGAAAAAAAAAATCAGCTTTGTATCATATTAAGTTTTAGAGCTATGGCTTATTAAATAAACCAATGTTTTTTTTTACGATTTTGGGTTTTCAGGTGATTTTACAGCCTCACTATGCAAATCCTAAGAGAGAGAAACTTTTGGGATGCGTCCATTGGCCATATGGCAGAGCTGAGGTAAATAAACTTTTCAACCACTTCCAGGGTGTGGTCGCCGATGGTAATTTGGGGAGAGCAACTGACATCCTGGCCCATGATGTTGGTCTTTTTCAAGCTGATGGTGAGGCCGAACTCGGTGAATGATTCCGCAAAGCGGGTGATGAGCCTCTGAAGTGCTTCCTTAGTGCGGGCAGTGAGGACTGGTAAGAGCACCTCCCTGATAAGGACTCTGTGCACCTTCATCTTTGTTCGAAAGCGGGCCAGGTTGAAGAGGTTCCCGTCACTCCTAGAGTGGAGAAAGGTGCCGTCTTCAGACTGTTGAAAGGCATAGCGCAGCAGCAGAGAGAAGAACACGCCGAAGAGTGTCGGAGCCAGGACACACCCTTGCTTCACACCGCTCTTAATTCGGAAGGGGTCTGAGGATGAACTGTCATAGTGAACGATGCCAGTCATGTCATTATGAAAGGATGTTATCATCTTCAGGAGCTTCGGTGGGCATCCAATTCTATGTAGGTGGGTGAAGAGGCCGGTTCGTCTGACCAGATCAAACGCCTTGGTCAGGTCGATGAAGGCAAGAAACAAGGGACGTCTCTGTTCACGGCACTTCTCCTGTAGCTGCCTGAGTGAGAACACCATGTCGATTGTTGACCTTGCAGCTCTAAATCTGCATTGTGACTCTGGATATACGCAGTCGGCGAGTAGTTGGAGCCTGTCGAGGACGACTTGGGCAAAGGCCTTTCCCACGATGCTGAGGAGGGAGATCCCGCGATAGTTGTTGCAATCACTGCGAAACTTGTTTTTGTAGAATGTGATGATCTTGGCGTCACAAATGTCCTTGGGTATTGTGCCTTACTCTCAGCATTGAAGCAAGAGGTTGTGCAGGTGGCCAAGGAGGGGAACTCTCTCTGCCAGCCTTGATGATTTCCGATGGGATTCCGTCGCTTCCAGGTGCTTTACTGCTGGCTAGCGAGTCGATGGCCTTTCTGAGTTCTTCGATGGTGGGTGGTGTATCGAGCTCTTCCATGGTGGGCAGGGGAGTGGTGTTCTCAATGGCTGTGTCGGTGACTATGTTCTCTCTGGAGTACAGTTTCTGGTAGTGTTCTGCCCATCTCTCCATCTGCTTGCTGCGGTCTGTAATGATGTCGCCTGAGGTAGATTTAAGAGGAACGATCTTGATGGTGCTAGGACCAAATGTTTTCTTCATACCCTCGTACATGGCGCGGGTGTTGCCACAGTCCGCAGAGGTCTGGATGCCACGGCACAGGTTCAGCCAGTAATCATTGGCGCACTTGCATGCAATCAGTTTTGCGTTATTGCGTGCTACTCTGAAGGCGGTCAATGTTCCCTCGGAGGGCAGTCTTTTGTACTCAAGGAGTGCGGCACGCTTGGCAGTGATTGCAGGCTCCATCTCCTTGATCCCCGCATCGAACCAGTCTTCATTCTTCCTCACTCTCTTCCCAAAAGTGTCCGAGGCGGCCTCATACACGGCATCCTGGATGTGGGTCCATCGTGCTGTGACGTTGTCTGTTGGGCAGTCCTCAAGGGCCTCGTGACGTTCTGGCTGTGTTGATATGAGGACGGCCCTTTTGTTTGGGTCGATGGATTCGTTTGGGTCGGAGACGCACCTTGCTGCTTAACAGGGAGTGGTCGGTATCAGAGTCAGAATTGTGGTGAGTGTGAGTGACAAGCACGTGGTTGAGGATGGGTCTCCTGGTGATGAGGAGGTCCAGCTGGTGCCAGTGTTTGGACCTAGGGTGCCTCCAGGACACTCTATGGTGTGGTTTGGTGGGGAAGAATGTGTTTGTGATGCAGAGGTCATGGTGGGAGCAGAGCTCAAGTAGTCGTGTCCAATGCATCGCGGCCAGGAGCTGTGGTCTGAGCCCACCCAGGCGTTTAAGTTTCCAAGCAGGAACATGTCTTCTTTTGGAGGGATCTCTCTGATTTTGGCCTTGAGCTCTTCATAGAATGCATCTTTAGCCTCAGCTGTAAAGCAAAGTGTGGGGGTGTAGATGCTGAGGATGTTTGTGATACCAGAGGAGTTCGTGAGGTGAAGAGAGAGAATTCGAGCGGTCCCCTGCGAAGGAGGTTCAACTGAAGACAGGAGGGAATTGTGTACTGCGAAGCCAACCCCATAAAGTCGGCGCTCATCTGGCTCCAGTCCTTGCTAGAAGAACATGTAGTCCTTCTCCTTGAGACTGCCACTGGAAGGGAGGCATGTCTCCTGGAGGGCCGCGATGTCGATGTTGAGCTTCGACAGCTCGCGGTCAATGATGGTGGTTTTCATGGCGTCGTCAATTTGCTGTGGGTCGTCAGAAAGGCCAGGACTCATTGTTCTGACGTTCCAGCTAGCCAGCCATAGTGCTGATGGTTTCTTCCTGTTACGTTGTTTGCCTGGTGCAGGGTTTAGCAGTCTGCTCTTCGGCTTTTGTCCTAAGTTCCAAGGACCCATTGGAGCAGGCAGACTGTGGCAGGTCGACACCTTATTGACTGGGGGGTGCCCAGCTTGAGGCGGGCGGTAGTTGACCAGTGAGACATGATGATCTCTCCCACCGTCGGAGGCAACCCGTAGCACCCGAGCTTACGCCATTGAGCTCTGGGCCTATCACTCGTAACTGTTGTCTCCCATGTTGGTTTTGTCGCTGGGACAGCGGCACTGAAGTGACCTCTGCAGGGCGTAGGCCTGGGCAGAAAGTTTTGGAGATCCTGGGGTGCCCATTCACCAGGATCCCCCTCTCGGCCTTGCTGGCAGGGTCCGACGGAAAGGACGAGCCGAGACGCTCGGTGTCAGCGCAGCTGCAGGAGTTGCCGGAAGGTGTCACAATGTTCAACCAACTGCCTTAGGGGCTCCACTCCGGATTTTCTGTCTGGGTTTACTCCCATAGCCTTTGCTTCTCCCGAAGCAGCCACAAGGCAGTGTAAAGGGAATTTCGTCCCTGTAGCTTTAGCCTGAGCGCGAAATGCGCCCAGTTACCATGTGTCACCGCGTGGAGGCACTACAATAGGACTTGCTGGGGAGAGGCTATGTACTGGCAAGGGGAGACTTGCGCACTCGTCACCCCCTTTCGTTCCACTGAGGAAGCTAGCCAGCGGTGGAGGCTGAAGGCGAGGGGTGACAAGCACACGGACGCTTCGCAACCACACTAGACGCATCACACCAGCCATTGGGCACACAAGCCATTGTGCTTGCCTAAGACCCTAAGATTACCTGCTATGTCCGGCGCCCTGGCTCCCGGTATACACCTAACTAAAGCTGCTGGAGACCCTAAAGGCCTAGCTAATTTCATGTGCCTTAAGATGGAGTCTCCTATAACCAGAGCTCTTTCAGGTTTCTCAGCGGGTGCTTCACTGAGGAGAGCAAACCTGTTGGACACGTGAAGCGGAGAGGAGTGGTGCTCCCATGGGCGATCCTTAGCGTTAGCTTTGGCTTTGCGATTATGCCGCTGAGTCATCACCCATTCGCCCCGCTGTGAGGGCTCTAATGCCAGAGTTGGGGGATTGATATATCTGCCTGAGGCATCCAGACTTTCCCCTACAGAAACTACACTGCTCTCACTCTCACTAACCCTCTCTAGAGTTTGGATGCGCACCTATAATGCTGCAATCTTCTCCATCAGAGAGCTAACTAGTATACTTTAGTCAAAGAAACAAAAGTGCTCTTCGAAAAAAAAACTTAAAATACGACAGAAGGGAAAGTGAAACTATAACATATATTGCGCCTTATATATGGCGCCTTTTACAGCCATGCTAGACTAAATTTCCATTTCCCAGACATTGCTTCATCTTCACCATAATGTCAAAGTGAGTGACAGGAGCACTGCTGCCAACCACTTTTATTGGAAACTTGCTAAATGTCACTAGATGATGGCACGCTAATTCGCATATTCATTATGTCATCGCGTCATATTTGTATTCTGCCTTGTCAGCCCTTTACATCTGTTTGCTCCTCTCCTATTCTGTGCTCACATACTGTATTTTAATGCAGCCAAATTCACAATAAAGCTGTTCTCATTTACATATTTTTCTGTTTCTGTTGTGAGACAACGGAACAAGTATGAAATAGTATGATCACTCAGAGAGAAAGTTAGAAGCGAATGCCACTCACTGAACAGAGTAGCCGCAGAGAGAGGTGTACCTGAAGCGGGAAAGCAGGACCTTATGCTCGCAGGGCAGTACTGGCAACTCTCTTCTATGGAAGTAGCTAAGGTTTGCCCAAAAAGTCACTAGATTTGTCGCTAGGTGCTTTTTTGAGGGTGAAAAAAAGTCGCTAAAGGAGTCTGAAAAGACCGGAGCGGTCTCTGTCGAATGAGTGAATAGCAGGCGGAGAGGGAGGGGCTGCAGCGGGAAGTCATATTTTGAGTGAAAGGATTGTATTCGTTCTCAAAAATAAAGACTAAAGTTATTTAGCTATTCTGTATTTATTGACTTTATAATTCAAGCACTTTTTTAAGCACCATTAGATAGAAAATGGCTATTTTCAAGGTTTTCCAGTACTTAAATTTCAAAAAGCCCAATTCAAGAATTTCAAGCACCTTGCATGATCCCTGATTTTCATATTTAGACAGAGTATTTAGCACCCTTTTAGTCAATACTTTGTGCTACTTCCCTTTGCCAAGATAACAGCTCTGAGTCCTCTCCTATAATGCCTGATGAGGTTTGACAATACATGGCAAGGTATCTGAGACCATTCCTCCATACAGAATCTCTTCAGATCCTTCAGTTTTCGAGGTCCACGCTGGTGAACTCTCCTCTTCAGGTCACCCCACAGATTTTCTATGGGTTTCAAGTCAGGGGACTGGAATGGCCATGACAGGATCTTGATTTTATGGTCGGTAAACCATTTTGTGTTGATTTTGATGTGTGTGTTGGATCCAACCACGGACCATTTTAAGCTTTCTAACAGAGGCAGTCGGGTTTTCCTTTAATATCTGTTGATATTTGGTAGAATACATGATGCTATGTATCCTAACAAAATGTCCAGGTCCTCTGGCAGAAAAACAGCCCCAACACATTAAAAATCCACAACCATATTTAACAGTGGACTTGAGCTACTTTTCCATGTGGCTACCTTTCTGTGTGCACCAAAACCAACTGGTGTTTATTGCCAAAAAGCTCTATTTTGGTTTCATCTGACCATAGAACCCGATCCCATTTGAAATTCCAGTAGTGTCTGACAAACTGAAGATGCTTGACTTTGTTTCTGAATGAGAGTGGAGGCTTTTTTCTTGAAACCCTTCCAAACAACTTGTGGTGATGTAGGTGACTTCGGATTGTAGTTTTGGAGACTTTCTGACCCCAAGACGCAACTAACTACTGCAATTCTCCAGCTGTGATCCTTGGAGATTTTTTGGCCACTCAATCCATCCTTTTCACTGTGTGTTGAGACAATATAGACATGCGTCCAATTCCAGGTTTATTCATAACATTTCCAGTTGACTGGAACTTCTTAATTATTGCCCTGACAGTGGCATTTTCAATACTTGTGCTATTTTCTTATAGCCGCTTCCCATTTTGTGAAGCTCAACAACCTTTTGCCACACATCACAGCTATATTCCTTGGTCTAAACCATTGTTATGAATGACTAAGGGAATTTGACCTATGTGTTACCTCATATTTATACCCCTGTGAAATAGGAAGTCGTGGTTGAACAATTTCCTGTCACCTAGGTGTACTAAAAATGTAAAATAGCAGTGGGAATATATTTCAAATATATTTTTTTATATGAATTCATAGGGGTTGTGGCAGTGGGGACATTGTGCCATAGTGTCCTTGCGGTTTGCTTTCATTTTTCTTCTCTTCTCACTTTGTGTGTTTGGGGGTGGAGCATTTAAATTATCAGTGGACGGAAAGAGGATATAGGGAAGTGAGTCATACCTGACAGTAATTGCGTCATCTGTAAAAGTTTGCAGTAGTGTGGGAGTGATTGTTCTGAGAACCCTGCGAAGTGGAAAGACGGCTGTTTATCAACACGGTTGCTTTTCGTGTGAGTGATGTCTGGTGTGTTGTGAAGTGCTAAATTACTTTTAAACATGGCATTGCCAGATCGTCTGCATTTAAAGTGTTTTGAAGACAAGTATCGGCTGCTCACCCACCTCTCCTGGAGCTTGAAATCCCGCTACACTCTCCAGTTTCTGCCATGACTGCAAACTTGTGTGACGCAATTCCTATGTGGACCTTAAAAAAACTTATTTTGAACTGTTTTTTTTTTCATCTGCGTATTGTTTTTTTCCTTTGTTGTTTTATTATTGTTAAAACAAGTATTTTTCATTTTTTGCCATGGACAAAGGTGGAATAAATCTTCCCTTTGAACAGTATTATATTCTGACTGTCTATGTGATGTCTATGTGACTGTTAATGTTGTTATGTGTTTTAATTTGCTATCCTGGTTAATTTGAACTTTGTCAGGGTTAAAACCTGACTGGCGCCCGAATATTTTCATTAATAGAGTTTATTTATGCTAGGGAAACTGCCACCGTTACAGGGTGCCAGTAATTGTTGCACACCTATATTTAACAAAGGTTTTTTTTTTATTTTTATAAGCCTGTGTGCAATTGTTTCATATCCATCAGAGCAGAGTTTTTTTTGTGAATTCTTTGAACAAAAGATCAAAAGGTTAAACAATAAAGACTTTTTCACAGCATTCTTTGCTCATATTTACAGAGGGTGCCAGTATTAGTGGAGGGCTGTGCTGTACACACACACACACACACACACAGTACTGTGCAAAAATAAGCAGGTGTGAAAAAATCCTGTAAAGTAGGAATACTTTCAAAAATAGACATGTTAATAGTTTATATTTATCAATTAACAAAATGCAAAGTGAGTGAACAGAAGAAAAATCTACATCAAATCAATATTTGGTGTGACCACCCTTTGCCTTCAAAACAGCATGTTGAGATCAGGGCTCTGTGGGGGCCATAGCATCACTTCCAGGATTCCTTGTTCTTCTTTATGCTGAAGATGGTTCTTAATGACTTTTCACTGTCATTTGGAAACCATGGACATCGTGTCCTCTAAACTAAAGAGGAGAGGGAACAGCTAGCTTTTTATTAGCACTCAGTTCAAAAGCATGCATCTCTGATGGCATGGGGGTGTATTAGTGCCTATGGAATGGGCAGCTTGCACATCTGGAAAGGCACCATCATTGCTGTAAGGTATATACAGGTTTTAGAGCAACATATGCTTCCATCCAGATTCCATCCCATCTTTACTTCTGAGAGACTCTGCCTCTCTAAGATATTTTTTTAATACCCAATCATGTTACTGGCCTGTTGCCAATTAACCTAATTAGTTGCAAAATGTGGAACTTTTTCAGCATTTTCCAGGATCCACAGCATATCCGTAGCATTGCCATCCAAAGGTATTTACCATAAAAATGCCATATAAAATGTGTACTCTGGTTTCTACAGGCTTGACCGTGGTCTGAAGTGGGGGTCAAAATCAACTCCTGTGAGCTCAACTTGATGTAAGTCACACTCAGTCTAAAAATGCTTCAAATACACGTCCTGTATTGTGCTGGCAGTGGTGTAACCAGAAACTAATTTTGGTGGGAAGAAGAAATATACAAAGTAAAATTATGATTGGTTTTCTCATCTATACAACTATAGTGTTAAGTGTGACATGCTTGTGCATTTCAGATAGATGTCAGAGAGCAGTAGGAGTGATGACTGATGCCACAAATTTGTTATTTAGCCAAATAATTTAATCTACCATCAAACAATATTTCCCAATTAATAGCATTGCCATAAAATACCCTTATGACACTGAAAAATATATATTTTTAATTCAGTTCAATATTTACATGCACAGCTCTTTTAACAATGGACACAAAGCAGCTTTACAGAAATATATCAATTTTAAATGCATAAGTTTGTCCCCAATGAGTAAGACGGACAAGGAAAAACTCTGAGACGATATAAGGAAGAAACTTTGAGAAGAACCAGACTCAAAAGGGAACCCATCCTCATCTGGGTGACAATGGATAGTGTGATTTATAAATAATTCCCTTCTACAGGTGCATCTCAATAAATTAGAATGTCGTGAAAAAGTTCATTTATTTCAGTAATTCAACTCAAATTGTGAAACTCGTGTATTAAATAAATTCAATGCACACAGACTGAAGTAGTTTAAGTCTTTGGTTCTTTTAATTGTGATGATTTTGGCTCAAATTTAACAAAAACCCACCAATTCACTATCTCAACAAATTAGAATATGGTGACATGCCAATCAGCTAATCAACTCAAAACACCTGCAAAGGTTTCCTGAGCTTTCAAAATAGTCTCTCAGTTTGGTTCCCTAAGTAAGCCATAAACATTCATTGCCAAAGAAGCTGGCTGTTCACAGAGTGCTGTATCCAAGCATGTTAACAGAAAGTTGAGTGGAAGGAAAAAGTGTGGAAGAAAAAGATGCACAACCAACCGAGAGAACCACAGCCTTATGAGGACTGTCAAGCAAAATCGATTTAAGAATTTGAGTGAACTTCACAAGGAATGGACTGAGGCTGGGGTCAAGGCATCAAGAGCCACCACACACAGACGTGTCAAGGAATTTGGCTACAGTTGTCGTATTCCTCTTGTTAAGCCACTCCTGAACCACAGACAACGTCAGAGGCGTCTTACCTGAGCTAAGGAGAAGAAGAACTGGATTGTTGCCCAGTGGTCCAAAGTCCTTTTTTCAGATGAGATCATGTTTTGTATTTCATTTGGAAACCAAGGTCCTAGAGTCTGGAGGAAGGGTGGAGAAGCTCATAGCCCAAGTTGCTTGAAGTCCAGTGTTAAGTTTCCACAGTCTGTGATGATTTGGGGTGCAATGTCATCTGCTGGTGTTGGTCCATTGTGTTTTTTGAAAACCAAAGTCACTGCACCCGTTTACCAAGAAATTTTGGAGCACTTCATGCTTCCTTCTGCTGACCAGCTTTTTGAAGATGCTGATTTCTTTTTCCAGCAGGATTTGGCACCTGCCCACACTGCCAAAAGCACCAAAAGTTGGTTAAATGACCATGGTGTTGGTGTGCTTGACTGGCCAGCAAACTCACCAGACCTGAACCCCATAGAGAATCTATGGGGTATTGTCAAGAGGAAAATGAAAAACAAGAGACCAAAAAATGCAGATGAGCTGAAGGCCACTGTCAAAGAAACCTGGGCTTCCATACCACCTCAGCAGTGCCACAAACTGATCACCTGCATGCCACGCCGAATTGAGGCAGTAATTAAACCAAAAGGAGCCCCTACCAAGTATTGATCACATGTACAGTAAATGAACATACTTTCCAGAAGGCCAACAAATCACTAAAAAGGTTTTTTTTATTGGTCTTATGAAGTATTCTAATTTGTTGAGATAGTGAATTGGTGGGTTTTTGTTAAATGTGAGCCAAAATCATCACAATTAAAAGAACCAAAGACTTAAACTACTTCAGTCTGTGTGCATTGAATTTATTTAATACACGAGTTTCACAATTTGAGTTGAATTACTGAAATAAATGAACTTTTCCACGACATTCTAATTTATTGTGATGCACCTGTATTTATCATACAATAATTATAAAAATCTTCATAATTGTTTTTATCCACAAATAGTAATTCTTTTTCATTATGATGTTTGCAAGATTTGCTTTGCTTTTTGTCTGTGAACTAATTGACTTGTCCTTTCCCCAGGTTTGGACTGCTTCTGAAACATTCTTCTCAGAGACTACGGTGTGCAGGGTGTTTTGTGGTGCCATGTGTTTAAGTGGGCAGCCTCTGTGCTCAGGCAGGGGCCATGTGCGGCCTAACTCCCCCTCTCATGAGGGCAGCAGCTCAAGCTCTCAGTATGCATTCTGTGCCCTGGGTGTGGGCCTGGTGGCGCTTGGAGTTGTCATGATTCTGTGGAGCGTGGTGCCACTGGAGGTGCGTTGGAATAACACAGGTGTGCAACATGGTGGTGTTGCCAATGAGGATACCAAGCAGAAGACCTCAGCTGTGGCTTTTGTGCTGGTTGGGGCTGGACTGGCCTTGCTGCTATTGGCTGTGTGCCTGGGAGTGAGAAACAAGCACAGAAGGAGCAGGGGGACAACTACAGCCACTGGTACTCAGTACACAGACCGTATGCCTGAAGAAGCAGGAGAGACGTGAGCCCTTTACTACATTTTCAACTAATTCAGTTGAAAAACTTTATTTATTCCCAAAGGGACAGTTGGTTGCTGAGCAAATTGATTGCAAACGAAAAAAATTACAAACAAAATAGAAGACATACATAAAATTAATCACACACTACTATGGCAGAAACAATGTAAATTAAATATAAGATCCAAAAAAATATATGCTCAGTAGTAGTCCTCTGGTAGCCTCTGGTGGTCCTCTGTTTCTATTGATGGATGGGGTAAAGGGGTGTTGACCAACTGTAAAAAGTAACAGATGTGCTAGGGTCAGTAATTGTATAACTAAAGTATACACCTACTGTATATTGTAAGCGTCCAGTAAGTGTAGCAGTAAGGTGGCTGCACCTAATGGACTGACAACAAAATGTATATATCCTACATAGAGTATGAGGAGGGAAATGGTAGACATAATGGTTAGTTAATGTGCTGGCTGTAGCCACAAATGTTCATAGATCCAACAGTTCATAGATTAGGTAGTTGTGTAAATGACATAAATGTAAGTCGCTCTGGATAAGGGCGTCTGCCAAATGCCATAAATGTAAATTATATTTATTAATGTTATTTAGCTTTTTAGGTCATATTATAAACCCAGACCACTAGTGAACTGTATATTTGTGTAAATAAAGTTGTTTGATTGACCTGCTTTTCCCGTGTGTTTGCTGCAGCTTGGCACCTGCCCCAAACTATGATGTGCCTAGCTATGATGAGGCTGTGACTAGTGGGCGTTATCCTATCCGCCAGAGCAATCTGCGCCAGAGTACCTCACAGCTCCCTTCTTATGAGGACCTGGTTGCTGCAGTGGAGAATGAAGAAGGACCAGGTGCTGCAAGCGGTCAGAATGCTTCTTCTCCTGTTCCTCATGTTGGCCCCCCAGCAGATGAAACAAATGCCCAGCCAGCCCGCAGCAGCAGCCGAGCTAGCTACATCCTTAGACCCCTCCGTGTGCGCAGGATTAAATCAGAGAAGCTCCATGTCAAAGATATTCGGCTGAACATCCAGAGCCCTCCACAGGGAGGACGAGTGACCATTGAGCCCCTGACACCTCCACCACAGTATGACGACAAAGTGCCCGAGTTCCCCACAGAACCAATGTGATGGAGCGAGCTGTGTATGAACACTGTCTTGGCGGATATCTTTCTTCACCTGTGCTGTTACTGCACTTGGCAATGCCTATGTCTATGATAGAGTGGTATAGGTCTGCTTCAAAGAATTGTTGTAAAGAATTGGTGTAATTGTGAAATGGTATGAAATTTAATACTACTTTTGAATGTGATAATCCACAAGCCCTGTGCTTCTTCCATGACAAAACGCTAAAGAGTTTTTATCTACAGTCCCCTCTGAAACTATTGGAACGGCAAGGCATATTAATTTTTTGTGGTATACGAAGACGTTTGGGTTTGAGATCAAAAGACAGATATGAGATCAGAGTTGAGGATTTAATCTTTTAGTTCCTGGTATTTACATCTAGAGGTGTTAAACAACATAAAACATAGAACCTTTTGCCCAGACTACCCAATTTTTAGGTGATGGATGAAAGTATAAGAACAGATAAGTCTTGAAGTAAATTAAAGTAAATAACACTTAATATTTGGTTGCATCAAGCCTGCGACTCATTGACATCATCAAATTGTTGGTTTCTTCTTTTGTGATACTTTTCCAGGCATTTACCGCAGACTCTTTTGTTGTTGTTTGTTTTGGGGGGTTTCTTACTTTAATCTCCTCTTCAGGAAGTGAAATGCATGCTCGATTGGGTTAAGGTCTGGTGATTGACTTGGCCAGTCTATAACATTCCACTTTTTCCCCCTGACAGAGTCCTTTGTTCAGTTGGCAGTGTGCTTTGGATCATTGTCTTGCTGCATAATAAAGTTCCTCCTGATTATTTTGCATGCATTTCTCTATAAATCAGCAGACAAACTGTTCCTGTAAACTTCTGAATTCATTCCGCTGCTACTGTCATGAGTTATATCATCAATAAAGATTAGTGAGCCTGTTCCAGCAGCAGCCGTGCAAGCCCAAGCTATGACACTATCTCCAACATGTTTAACAGATGAGCTTGTATGTTTTGGATCATGAGCAGATCCTTTCTTTCTCCACACTTTGGCCTTTCCATCACTTTGGTAGAAGCTAATCTTGGTTCCATAACTTTTGTGGCTCATCTCTGTATTTCTTTGTGAATTCCAATCTCTCTTTCTGATTCTTACTGCTGATGAGTGGTTTGCATCTTGTGGTATGGCCTGTTTATTTCTGCTATCAAAGTCTTCTTTGAACAGTGGCTTGTGATGCCTTCACCCCTGCCCTGTGGAGGTTGTTGGTGATGCCATTGCCTGTTTTGGGTTTTTCTTCACAGCTCTCATTGTTTGTCATCACCTGTTATTTTCCTTGGGTGACCCATTTGGTGTCTGTTGCTCAGTACACCAGTGGTTTCAAACATTTCAAATTGTTGTACTGAATATGCCCAATGTTTGTGCAATGTCTGATTGAGTTTCCCTCTTTTCTAAGTTTCAAAATGGCTTGCTTTTCTCCCAAAGGCAGCACTCTGATCTTCATGTTGGCTTACCTTTTTAACAACAAATGGAACATTCACAGGTGAAACTGAAGACTAAAACCAAGAGTAGATGTTCAGTGCTATTTATTGTTTAAACAAGCAATCAAACAGGACTCACTTGGGTAACAAGTAACACCTGTCAGTCACATGTTCCAATATTTTTGCTGACCTACAAATTGGGTGGTCTGATAGATCATAGCACACTTTGTATGTCATTTAACACATCTACATATCTAAATACCAGGAAATAAAAGCTGAAATTCTAAACTCTCATCTCATAATCATCTTTTGATTGCAAACCCAAATATCTTTTGTGTATAGCAGAAAAAATATGAATTGATCTTCTGTTCCAATAGTTTCCGAGGGGACTCAATGGATTTATTTGGATTCAAATATAATGTTCTTTGGCGTTGTGTTGCTGATTTAGTAGTGCTTTGTGATCAAGTCAGTATATCATCAAAAAGAGCTCTGTTATCATGGCTGTCTACCTGTCTGTCCTTATACATCCTCTGGTTATAGGATGAGCTTGAACAAATATGTTAATTTGCTGAACAATGAATGCTATTAGCATGGTGTCATTTGCATAATGCTAATTAATGGCTGTTCAGTTTAATTGTTAGCAACATTAGTATTATGGACAATCGTTCATTAACTGGAAAAGGGGCAGCATGGGTACACATTAACAGACCATTATGTAGGTTACATATGACACTTGGTTGGTAGGGGGTCTTATGTGACCGTCTTTATTTCAGAAATATTTTCACAATGTTTTGGGTCTTTTATGTAATAATAAATGTACGTGTTTTCCCCCTATTCTTTGGGTTTTTTAAATCTTTCTTCCAGTAATTGAAACTACCCTACTTACTAACCCCATTTCCATAAAAGTTGGGATTTTTTCTAAAATGCAATAAAAACTAAAATCTGTGATTTTTCAAGTCTCTTGAAACTTTAATTAACTGACAAAAGTACAAAGAAAAGATATTCAATGTTTTCACTGACCAACTTAATTGTATTTTGTAAATATAAACAAATTTAGAATTTGATGCCTTCAACACACTCAAAAAAAAGTTGGGATAGAGACATGTTTACCACTGCGTTACATCACCCTTCCTTTTAATTACACTTTTTAATCGTTTGGGAACTGAGGATATTAATTGTTGCAGTTTTGCAAGTGGAATTTTTGCCCATTCTTGCTTGATACAAGACTTCAGCTGCTCAACAGTCCTTGGTCGCCATTGTCTAATTCTCCTCTTCATGATGTGCCATAGGAGAGAGATCTGGACTGCTGGCAGGTGTAGTGGAAATTTTTAATGTTCAATGATCATGTATTCTACAGTGAGGGAAAAAAGTATTTGATCCCCTGCTGATTTTGTACGTTTGCCCACTGACAAAGAAATAATCAGTCTATAATTTTAATGGTAGGTGTATTTTAACACTGAGAGACAGAATAACAAAAAAAAAATCCAGAAATATAAATTGATTTGCATTTTAATGAGTGAAATAAGTATTTGATCCCCTATCAATCAGCAAGATTTCTGGCTCCCAGGTGTCTTTTACACAGGTAACGAGCTGCGATTAGGAGCACTCTCTTAAAGAGTGGAGGAGTGCTCCTAATCTCAGCTTGTTATCTGTGTAAAAGACACCTGTCCACAGAAGCAATCAGTCAATCAGATTCCAAACTCTCCACCATGGCCAAGACCAAAGGGCTGTCCAAGGATGTCAGGGACAAGATTGTAGACCTACACAAGGCTGGAATGGGCTACAAGACCATTGCCAAGCAGCTTGGTGAGAAGGTGACAACAGTTGGTATGATTATTCGCAAATGGAAGAAACACAAAATAACTGTCAGTCTCCTTCGGTCTGGGGCTCCATGCAAGATCTCACCTCGTGGAGTTTCAATGATCATGAGAACGGTGAGGAATCAGCCCAGAACTACACGGGAGGATCTTGTTAATGATCTCAAGGCAGCTGGGACCATAGTCACCAAGAAAACTATTGGTAACAAACTACGCCGTGAAGGACTGAACTCTTGTAGCGCCTGCAAGGTCCCCCTGCTCAAGAAAGCCTGTCTGAAGTTTGCCTGAATGATTCAGAGGAGAACTGGGTGAAAGTGTTGTGGTCAGATGAGATCAAAATCGAGCTCTTTGGCATCAACTCAACTCGCCGTGTTTGGAGGAAGAATGCTGCCTATGACCCCAAGAACACCATCCCCACCATCAAACATGGAGGTGGGAACATTATGCTTTGGGGGTGTTTTTCTGCTAAAGGGACAGGACAACTGCACCACATCAAAGGGATGATGGACAGGGCCATGTACCGTCAAATCTTGGGCGTGAACCTTCCCTTAGCCAGTGTATTGAAAATGGGTCATGGATGGGTATTCCAGCATGACAATGACCCAAAACACACAGCCAAGACACAAAGGAGTGGCTCAAATAGAAGCACATTAAGGTCCTGGAGTGGCCTAGCCAGTCTAACCATTCAAAACATTCCAAACCCACAAACAAAAAAGCAGCTAATGTCATTTTCAGGAATGTCATTTATGGAATTTGTGTTGATATACCAAACTGTTATCATTTAACACATCAACAAATTTGATGGTGTTATGCCAAAACGATTCTGAGGCTGTGTCTCTGCAAGGCTTTGGCATATTGACACCAAACTTTGTGTATCATTGTGACCCCACACTGACCACACCGCAATGTAGTTACAGTGCCCCCTATTGGTCAAACATGATAAACAATTAAATAAACCATTTTGCCTAAAATCATATACAAATGTCTAAACTTGCTCTTTTTTACAGTTGGACTTGATGCTTCCTGTCATGCTTGTTTAGCTCCTCATTTAGCCTCTTTTGTACTTGGCCCCTTAATCGCTTCTTGCAGCTATATTTATTATTATTATTGTTATTATTATTATTGTTGTTGTTGTTGTTGTTGTTGTTAGTGGTCCTTGCGAAGCAAAGCATCACTATTGTAATCTCACATACTAATTATATATATATATATATATATAAGTTTTGAGAATGACACAAATATTAATTTTTACAAAGTCTGCTGCCTCAGTTTTTATGATGGCAATTTGCATATACTCCAGAATGTTATGAAGAGTGATCAGATGAATTACAATTAATTTCAAAGTCCCTCTTTGCCATGAAAATGAACTTAATCCCAAAAAAAACATGTCCACTGCATTTCAGCCCTTCCACAAAAGGACCAGCTGACATCATGTCAGTGATTCTCTCGTTAACACTCTCACCTGTGTTAATGAGGACAAGGCTGGAGATCACTCTGTCATGCTGATTGAGTTAGAATAACAGATTGGAAGCTTTAAAAGGAGGGTGGTGCTTGAAATTATTGTTCTTCCTCTGTTAACTATGGTTACCTGCAAGGAAACACGTGCAGCCATCATTGCTTTGCACAAAAGGGGATTCACAGGCAAGGATATTGCTGCTAGTAAGATTGCACCTAAATCAACCATTTATCAGATCATCAAGAGCTTCAAGGAGAGAGGTTCAACTGTTGTGAAGAAGGCTTCAGGGCGCCCAAGAAAGTCCAGCAAGCGCCAGGACCGTCTCCTAAAGTTGATTCAGCTGCGGAATCGGGGCACCACCAGTGCAGAGCTTGCTCAGGAATGGCAGCAGGCAGGTGTGAGTGCGTCTGCATGCACAGTAAGTCGAAGACTTTTGGAGGATGGCCTGGTGTCAAGAAAGGCAGCAAAGTAGCCACTTCTCTCCAGGAAAAACATCAGGGACAGACTGCTATTCTGCAAAAAGTACAGGGATTGGACTGCTGAGGACTGGGGTAATGTCATTTTCTCTGATGAATCCCCTTTCCGATTGTTTGGGGCATCTGGAAAAAAGCTTGTCCGGAGAAGAAAAGGTGAGCGCTACCATCAGTCCTGTGTCATGCCAACAGTAAAGCATCCTAAGACCACTCATGTGTGGGGTTGCTTCTAAGCCAAGGGAGTGGGCTCACTCACAATTTTGCCTAAGAACACAGCCATGAATAAAGAATGGCACAAAAACATCCTCAGAGAGCAACTTCTCCCAACCATCCAAGAACAGTTTGGTGACGAACAATGCCTTTTCCAGCATGATGGGGCACCTTGCCACAAGGCAAAAGTGATAACGAAGTGGCTCGGGGAACAAAACATCGACATTTTGGGTCCATGGCCAGGAAACTCCCCAGACCTTAATCCCATTGAGAATTTGTGGTCAATCCTCAAGAGGCAGGTGGACAAACAAAAACCCACAAACTCTGACAAATTCCAAGCACTGATTATGCAAGAATGGGCTGCCATCAGTCAGGATGTGGCCCAGAAGTTGACTGACAGCATGCCAGGGCGAATTGCAGAGGTCTTGAAAAAGAAGGGTCAACACTGCAAATATTGACGCTTTGCATAAACTTCATGTAATTGTCAATAAAAGCCATTGACACTTATGAAATGCTTGTGATTATACTTCAGTAACAATTAGTAACATCTGACAAAAAGATCTAAAAACACTGAAGCAGCAGACTTTGTGAAAATTAATGTTTGTGTCTTTCTCAAAACTTTTGGCCACGGCTGTAGAGTATGTGTAGAACTTTTATTATATTACAAGTGTATGAAAACACAAATTAACCTGTTTTGTTATTGTATCACACTATACAGTGTCCTCCAGTTCGATTTGACATTTCAATTATTTGATGCCTCTACCCCACAGTTATACAGGCTGAGAGAGAGAGTACAGAGTCGAGTTCCATTTAGCAGCAGGTCATAACAACAAGCTTCATGCTTTATTACTGCTTTTAATCTGTCTATGAATTACAACAAACTCATTTCTGACACAGCTCTGTCATTGTAACTTTTTTTCATTTTAATTCCTAAAATGAAAAAAAAAAAAAATCCCTATCAGCAGGGTTTATGATATTTATTACATTAATTTAATTCAATTCAATTAAATTTTATTTGTATAGTGCTTTTAACAATAGTCATTGTCCCAAAGCAGCTTTACAGAAATATATACACTCAGGATATAGATTTTAAATGTACGAATTTATTCCCAATGAGCAAGCCAGAGGCAATGGTGGCAAGGAAAAACTCCCTGAGACGATATGAGGATAGTGCTATTATAAATAAATAAATCCCTTCTATAAATGTGCTAATACTACATGGTCAAACTTCAAGAGGAAGTTAATAAGCATCCAGTGTCTAATGTCCTTTACAGATTCCTCAACTTTATTAAGCTGGTGTCCGTCATCTGGCTTTGCTGAAACAGACAACTGTGTGTCATCAGCATAACAGTGGAAGCTAATTCCATGTTTACGAATAATTTGACCCAGAGGTAACATATATAAGGAAAAAGCAGTGGGCCTAAGACAGAACCTTGAGGAATACCAAACTTTACCTCAGTATGCATCAAGAATTCACCATTTACATCTACGAACTGATAACGATCAGTCAAATAAGACCTAAGCCAGGAGATGGCCATTCCCTTAATTCCGACAACGTTTTCTAGTCTACCAAGGAGAATAGTATGATCAACTGTATTAAAAGCTGCACTAAGGTCAAGCAACACAGGCATGGAGACACAACCCTGATCAGAGGCCAGTAGTAGGTCATTTACCACGTTAACCAGTGCTGTCTCTGTGCTATGATGAGGCCTAAATCCTGACTGATATATTTCATGAATGTTATTCCTATGTAGGTACGAGCATAGCTGCTGTGCTACAACCTTTTCTAAAATCTTGGAGATGAAGGGGAAATTTGATATTGGCCTGTAGCTGGACAATTGACAGGGGTCGAGGTCAGATTTTTTAATCAGGGGTTTGATAACTGCTAGTTTAAATGATTTAGGTACATAGCCAGTGCTAAGGGAAGAACTGATTATTTTTAGAAGGGGTTTGATTACTTCTGGAATAATCTGTTTGAAGAAACATGTAGGTAAGGGATCTAGTATACAAGTTGATGATTTTGATGAAGAAATTAATGAAATTAGTTCGGTCTCTCTAAGGGGAGTAAAACATTCTAACCGTTGATCTGATATTGCTATATTATCTACAGGGTTAGTTAGAAGACTGTCTGGTTTTAAATTAATAGTCTGAAGTTTTTGTCTAATATTTTCAATTTTGCCACTGAAAAAATTCATGAAATCATCGCTGCTATATAATGATTGTGTGCCTGTTTCTGTGGCAGTTATATTCGTAGTTAATTTTGCTATGGTATTAAATAAGAATCTAGGATTATTTTTGTTGTCTTCAATTAAGAAGTACATTTCATATTTTACATGAAGTTCAAGACTGGAATCACCAAATGCTAGTGTTTAGGGGTGGGCGATATGACTACAATCTTATTTAAACAAGACTGTTTCTCAGGTAGGTCTGTCAGTAGTATTAGACATATACAGTGATTCTTATTATATTACTGAAGTTATTCAGCCAAATGAGAGAGAGAGTGTTTTTTTCTTTGTCTTTTGTTATTTGATTAACATTAATGACACAGACACAGCAGGTTTATTAGACTGCTGTCACTTTAAGACCTAATGCACAGATCCAATATACTTTATTGACACACCTTCAAGTTTTTCCCAACTGTTAAGACATAACCGACTGTGTTTACATGAATACTCAACCAGACGTGTATTTTGACATGATGTGTATTTATTTGACCATCCAAGCATAATAAGCTGCTAAAGAGAGCTCATTTCGGTACTTGCATGATGAGGTGGCTTTCTGTACGTGCGCTTCAAACGTGTGCACCCCCTGGTCAGGCTGGGAGACAATCATTAATTTCTTATTATCTTAATTTTGTGTTATTTATTTTTTATCTTTCTTTTCATGTTACACATGACCAGGGTCTTTGACTGAACTGTTAATCATCCGTGGCTAAGCCCAGATTCTTCTCCATTAAAAAAACTTCAATAGAAAAAAGAAAAACGTAAATAGACTGTTAGCATGCAGTTTTTTTCTTGCTTTTAAGGGCTAAGTGAAAATTGGACAAAAAGTTGGATTTGTCATAGAACTTGCCTCGGGTGTTATCACTGTTTGCAGGACTACCAGACCAATAATTGATAATTGAGAATTGAGACTGTCAGCCAATAAGACACAAGTATTTCCACGTATTTTCCTGTAAACCCTGTCTGATTGGTCTCGCCTCCGTTCACTGAAGATATATAATTACAGGCTGTCTCCTTTTACTGACGTTCAGTCATGTAGTGACAAACCGCTCCAAGTGGAGAATTATTCGGGGCTAAAGAAAAACTCTTCTACAGCCCCTAATGCCCAGGCCAGGTTACCCCCCTGCACATGATGTGGACCCGACTGTACTCTGAAAAATTTCTGAGTCCAAAATTTCTCAGTCCGTGTCAAGTTTGAGTACAAATTTCCCCGAGTGCGTGACAAGTCTGAGCTTGTTCATAATTGGACTCGAGTCTATGTCCAGGATCGAGTAAACCAACTCTACCTACAGGCCTCTTTTGCATCAGTAAAGGTCACTGTTCATGACTCCACTATCAGAAAGACACTGGCCAAAAATGGCATCCATGGAAGAGTGGTGAGGCAAAAACCATTACTAACCCAGAAAAACATTAAGGCTCGTCTGAATTTTGCCAAAACACACCTTGATGATCCTCAAACCTTTTGGGAAAATGTTCTATGGATTGATGAGTCAAAAGTGGAACTGTTTGGAAGACAGGGATCCCGTTACATCTGGCGTAATCCAAACACAGAATTCCACAAAAAGAACATCATACCTACGGTCAAGCATGGTGGTGGAAGTGTGATGGTGTGGGGGTGCTTAGCTGCTTCAGGGCCTGGGCAACTTGCAATAATTGAGGGAAACATGAATTCTGCTCTCAACCAGAAAATCCTAAAGGAGAATGTCCGGTCTTCAGTCCAGTCAGTTGAAACTCAAGCGCAACTGGATTATGCAGCAAGACAATGATCCAGAGCATAGGAGTAAGTCCTAGTCCTAGAAGTAAGTGAAAGATTGATCTCCAGTTTGTAACAACTCACCTCGTAGAGGCACTGGTTACAAATATGATCCGGGCTCTAACAGCATATAAAAAAGTAAGTCAAAAATCAAAAATTGTGTATAAAACAAATGCCGAACACCAAATATATTCAAATAACCCACACCCATAGTCTCTCTTGTGGATAAAAAGTCTTTTTAAGACATAGATACAATGGATTAAAGTCCTTCTGTGATGATGTAACTGGTGCTGAGTCCACATAGAGTCTCATGATAACGTGAGCATGGAACCAACCACAGTGTGGATGATGGTAACCAGACAGTGCTAATGGCTAATGTGCTATAAATTAAAATAATTAAGCACACAGGTATTTAAAACATGGACATTATGTGGCAGTGCTACATAGACTACACCCTCCACCCCACCCCACCCCCCACCACCAGACTATGGCATCGAAGATGACAAGGCACCATTTTAAATTCACCACATTACCAGGTCTTAGGTGGGTTGCCCTATCGTACCACGTAATTTATTGGCCCTAATTTTTTAATTACTTATGCAGGTCCCACCCACTTGGGCGCTAGCTTTGCAGAGAATTTGGCAGTGGCACTAGAAAGGGGGTGTTATTGGAGCCAGACTAGATCTCCGGGGTGAAAGTGCACATCTTTTATCTTGACATTATAACATTTAGCTTGTCTCGCCCGCTGTAACCCCATCCTTTGCTTAACCTCCTCTGTCATTTTCTTTTGTTTTTCTACCACCAGATAGGCGACTTGGTCTGGCATTGGGGGTCGATGTATTAATATCTCCAGTGGTCCTTTGAGGGGTCTTCCGGTCATGAACTTGTCTGGCGTTCTCCCGGTTGGCTCATGCTGAGCTGTGTTGATAACAAACCTGAACTCAGGATCCACTGAACCCAACTGTCATGCTATTCTCCCACGTATGAAGAAATCATGACCTTCAGGGTTCTGTCAACCCTTTCAGTCAGGTTTGTCTGTGGGTGGTAGCTTGTGGGGAGTTTTTGTATTACCCCCAACTTTTTGCAGAGTTCTCTCAGTAACAATGACCTAAACTGGGGCCCGCAGTCGGAGACCAGGTATTTGGGTACTCCCCATCAGGTAAAGATCCTCTTCCCTGAGGACTTTTAGGATCTTAGGCGCCTTGCTGTCTCATAGATAAAACATCTCTACCCACTTAGTAAAGAAGTTGATGATTACCAGCAGGTAAGTGTTTCACCTTCTACTGGTCCCATGAGGTTGATTCCCAAGGTGTGCCCAGCCTCTGGCACCTCGGTGGACTGCATGAACCTGGATGGTTTGTTATTTTCATGCTTGTACAGTTGCAATCAAAATTATTCAACCACCACTGTAAATCAGGTTTACTGTCAAAATTTACAGACTTTCAGCTGTTTGCAATGAACAAATCAAACAAAAGCAATTGAAATAGTTCAACACAACAAATGCTTCAAGTGGTTTCCCCAAATTCAACCACTGACATCAGCCATCAGCCATCCAATGACGCCCAAGCTTCAGCTTCCTCACAGACCACGTGGCGTTTTTCTCCTAGGATTTCCTGATAATTCAATGAATCCATCTTGCCTTCCACACTCTGTAGGTTTCCAGTGCCAGAGGATGCAAAGCAGCCCCAGAGCATCACCAAGCCACCACCATGCTTGACTGTGGACAGAGTGTTCTTTCTGTATTCTTCTTTCTGTATTCTTCTTTCTCCAGACATACCGCTGATCCATCATGCCGAAAAGTTCCAGTTTTGTTTCAGTACTCCACAGAACCCAAGACTCCTGTGGCTTATTTATATGATTTTGAGCCAACCTTTCTTGTGCTTTTGGGTCAGCAGTGGTGTATATCTTGGAGTTCTGGCATGGAATCCTTCTGTGTTTAGTACACGCCATACTGTACTCACTGAAACCTCAGTGCCTTTTGCGACCAAGTCTTGCTGCAGGTCTTTTGCAGTCACTCGAGGGTTTTTCACAAACTGCCTTCTCAGAAATCTGGTTGCAGCCATTGATAGCTTCCTTTTTTCTGCCCTGTCCAGGTATTTCATGTATTTTCTGCACCTAGACAGTTCAGGTATTTCATGTCTTCCAGCTCAAGCACACCTGGTGCAACTAATGAAGCCCTTGATTAGTTGCATCAAGTGTGCTTGAGACAATACCTGTTTTGCATATTTGTGCTGTTGTGAGGGATTCTATTCAGGGAGTTGAATAATTTTGAGACTGGAGAAGTCTCCAGTCAATCCGCTTGAAGCATTCGTTGTGTTGAAGTATTTCAATTGCTTTTGTTTGATTTGTTCATTGCAAACAGCTGAAAGTCTATAAATTTTGACAATAAACCTGATTTGCAATGGGAGTTGAATAATTTTGATTGTAACTGTATTTCTGACAGGTGGTACACAGTTTCACATACTCCCAGACGTCTTTTCACACCGTTGGCCACCAGGCTACTTCCAGAACCTGTAGCAGGGTTTTCAGCCATCCGAGATGGCCACCGTGGGCTGGAGTGGAAATAGTGCAGGAAACTTTGGATCAAGTTTAGTGGCACTACTAGTTGGTCATCAAAGCTGATCATCGAAGCTGAATGTGTTCTTTGATGTTGTAGTGTAGCTTTTAATTGTGTCATGGTATCATCTTCGTCCTGAGCTTGGGTGATTTCAGCCAAGGAATGGGGACTGTCATTTTGGTGGTGGTGGATGACATTCAAGCAGAGAGCCATATCCATGGAGGGAGGTTTGAAGTATTTTTCGCATGTTCGGTGACCTGTAATTGGTAAAATGGGTATGGGTTACTTGTATATATTTGGTGGTCGGCATCTTGTATAATACACAACAAACTTGGTGAATGTTATTGGTGGTTTTTGGTATGCTTTTTCTATATGCTGTTAGAGCCCGGATCTTAATTATAACCAGTGCCTCTATAAGGTGAGTTGTTACAAGTTATCGGGAGCGTTTGGTTGCAGTTATTGCTGCTAAAGGTGGCACAAACAGATTTTAAGTTTAAGGGAGCAATTAGTTTTTCACATTGGTGATAGGTGTTGGATAACTTTCTTTTTCTTCAATAAAAAAATAAATAAAAACTGTTGTGTGTTTACTCAGGTAGCCTTTGTTTTATGTTGTATTTCATTTGAAGATCTAAAACTATTTATTATGACATGTACACAAAAACAGAAGAAATCAGGAAATACTTTTTCCCAGCACTGTATCTATCTATCCATCACCAAAATATCTCCTCCTGCAGTTTTTGAAATATCTACAACAAACCAATTTTTGCATGTCTGGTCTGATCCAGAGAATTGTGCTTGTACAGTATAGAGGTCTATGGAAATATTAATCCTTTCTCCCACTACACAGATTTTAAACAGTGGCTTTGATGACCTCTCATCAGGAGTCCTGAGACTGAACCCAGTTGTAGCTCAGTTCCCTCTGGCGGAAACTGTGGAGTTCACAAAAACCTGAACTCATAGGTGCTACAACTGGTTTCAGTCTTTTCTTCCTAGATTTTCTTCAGAGATTTCCTTTATTTCTGGTGTTCTTGGGTTTTTGGATAATAACCAGTATGTATGGTCTGGTACCAGTAAGTTTTATACTATCCACTTGTTGTCTTTAAAGAGCAGTGGCCACTGTGGAGCTCTGGTTCGGCTCTGTGTTGGCCCGTATTTCTCATGCTGCTCAGAATCCTCAGTTTGCTCAGAATCAGTCCCTTCCATTGAGAATTGTTTTGACTGAAAGGGCCAGTCAGTAGCATGATTTGTTGCATGAGTAGATGACAGAAAAACAGAGTTTTTCTGGCTTAGTAGAGCTTGGTCAGACTGATCTGATGGACTTAGTTCTGGATTTTCCCTTGGACTGAACACTATACTGATATAGTTTGAAACTTTCATGGATTTTCCAGAGCTAATGGTAAACATGGTCATGTGTTATTTTATTCCTCTCCTTATTAGGGGCTCACTCTGGATACCTCTATGTAGGTTCTGGTGCTGACAAAGTGCCCTCCTATCCTGTGAACCCCAGCCACCACTGGAATGTCTGTTGACAGATTTGTCTTGAATGTAGGCTTCTTCTGAGCCATGCTTGGCTTTTGTCTGGCCCTTCTTAGAAAAACCTTTCCTTGGGATGTGTGAGATGACTAATGTCCTTAAAACATCCCCAGATCTGGATGCGCTATTCCATTTCATTGTTTGAGTTGTTCTGTTCAAATTTACATGATGGATGATTTTCTTCTTAGTACATTAAGATATTGATGTCAAGACCTCTAAATGACAAAAACAGAGGGAACACAATAGATAGTGAATGGTGAGTTTGTCTAAATGCTAACATACACCTTTCCAGTGACGGCATTGATAGCAACATGAACAAAGTTGGATGCTTCCTCCATACAGAGGGCTGACGTGTACAGGTTTGAGCTGGGAGACATGGAAGGTGGGATGTATGTGGAGGGACCTAGGGAGCTTGCGTTTCACTGCGGTGTGATTGATTATGCTCTCAATAGTGAAGGGCCCTAGGTAGCGGAGGGAGAGTTTCCTGTCCTCAGATTTGAGGGGAATGTCCTTGGCTGCCAGCCACACCTTTTGGCCTGGCTGGTATTTGGGGGCTGGGACCCAGTGGTGGTCAGCCAGGCGACAGTTGGGCTCAGAGGAGTGGAGTAGGGCGGAGCGGGCTTGTCTCCAAATCTTGCAGCAGTGGTGGAGATGTGCTTGTACGGAGGTGTAACGAATGCAAAGGCATTACTAGCATTATTCTTTTCCACCAGAATAATGAAATGGATCAACTTTAAACATGAAACGAAAACAGAAGCGAACGCTTGGATTCAACGCACCTTTTTAAAGGAGACGAGTTTTAAAGTGTGCCCGCATTATCTACCAGAATGTGTAGTAACTCGGATGAATCTGCAACGTTTAATAATATTCTCCACCAGTTACAATTCATGTAACAAATTAAAAAAAGATGTTTTAACACGTTTAAATGTATTCTCCAATTTATATGAGGAATTAGCTCGATTGGCGTGAAATATATCTATATATCTAATCAACGCGTGTTGTGACCAGTTATAAATATACATCAGCCATGAAAGGGAATTCATGTAGGTGCACATATACATATAGATAATTAACTACAACAGATTATAATTAATTATGACTATGTATGTGACCTAGATCAGCTTTATGAACTATAAAGAGTGAGTTTATCCTTCTGGCCAGGAAGAATTAACTCACGAAGTTTGTTATTAAAGATTAGAGCGAGTAATGAGACCTTATGCAGCGTTTAAGGGACTCATCATGTCAACAAAACAGAGAAAATCAAGCGTGGGATAATAGATTTTAATAGCTATATGTGACTATGGATACACACGACTAACTCTAAGCAAAACATACATATATACACATCTATATACAGGGAGAGAAAAGGGATAGAGAGAAAATAAGGAAAGAAAGGGAAGCAGACAAAAACACAACTATTTAGCCTTTTTCAAAACCAGCACGAAATTAATTCTCCTGTAACACAGGGGTCCAATCTTAAACGCAGATATAGATCATTAACTATACTTGCATAGCCTCAAGGTTGAGAGTTTGCGCGAGGTCGTGTAGAGTTCGCTGGTTCGTTGTTGTTTGAAAAGGCGTGAGCCCGGAGGTAGTTGCATCTTGTGTCTGGAGAGAGAGAGATCCTGGCTTCCTCTACATACCAAATTCGATGGACTTGTAAAGAATATTATGAATAAAACCTGGTTACAGACATTTAAAATGATATGCTAGATTAAAACTATCTAAAGTCATTAAGGTTAGTTGCAGAAACACACAATATACGTAAACAAGATAACATCACACTATTTAGACATCGAATAATTACATATAATTACATGTTACATTGAAGAGAGAGAGATTTTTCCATTGTGTGTGTAAGGTAAGCGTGTGTGTGTGTGTGTGTGTGTGTGTGTGTGTGTGTGTGTGTGTGTGTGCGCACGTGTGCGTGCACGTGTGTATGTCCAGAAGAGGGGGCTGGTGTTCTTCTAATGTCCCACCGGTCCTTGGTCACCTCAGGGTGACCTTTAGGGAGGACGTTTTCTCCTCTGGCCTGCTAATCCTGAGGCTAAATCATGTTACAGAGATTAGATCAGAGATTTACAGGCCCTTCGGTGGAGTTTTGGTGGACACCTGCTGATGAACTAATCATGAAGTTTCCCAGACGTTCAGTCATCAAAGGTTTCTTTTATTGCAGGGGTAGGTCCTGTGTGGGTCCCAGAGAGACTTTTTTGCATTCCAAAGGGCATCTGGTCAAAGGAGGCCTCTCGGGGTTACTCTAGGTCACCTGAGTGGTGAAACTTTCTATGTTTCGTTTGGGTTAATTTAGAAATCAGTTTGGGCATAGTCATACGCTACAGAGGGGACAGCAATGTCATCCTCCTGGGCTAGAAATAGTGGGGGCTGGTAGCCCAGGGAGCACTCGAAGGGAGACAGGCCGGTGGCAGTGCTGGTTAGGGAGTTGTGGACATATTCCACCCATGGCAGCTGGGAGCTCCAGATGGTGGGGTTGTTAGTGGTTATGCATCACAGGGCAGCTTCCAGTTCCTGGTTAGCCCCTTCAACCTGGCCAGTGGTTTTCGGGGTGAAACCAAGAGGATAAGCTGGCCATGGCTCCCAGGGCCTTACAAAAGACTCTCCAGACTTATGAGATTAACTGGGCCCTCGGTCCGAGATAATGTCCCGAGGAATGCCATGCAGTCGGAACACGTGGTTTATTAGGAGGTCGGCTGTTTCATGGGCCGTAGGGAGTTTAGGGAGGGCCACGAAATGGACCGCTTTGGAGAATCGGTCAATGATGGTCAGGATCACAGTGTGGCCTTGAGAGGGGGTTAAAATGGTGACAAAGTCGAGGGCTATGTGTGACCAAGGGCGACTGGGAACTGGAAGAGGCTGGAGTAACCCGGCTGGTGGTCGGTGTAGGGGCTTGCTATGGGCGCAGACTGTACAGGCTGCAACGAAGGCCCAACTATCAACATCCATGGTCGGCCACCAGAAGTGTCATTTTAATAGACCCAGGGTGACAGGCAAACCGGGAACAGTGAACCCACTGGAGGACCTGGGAATGCACGGTATCAGGGACAAACAAGCATCCTGGGGGCCCATTGCCGGGATCAGGTTGGGTGCGGTGGGCTCTCCGGATGGTCGACTCAATCTCCCATGTAACAGCCCCACATAACAGTATCCTCTTCTCTGGAAAATTGGTGGGAGAGGGCATCAGGCTTACCATTCTTCGAGCCTGGACAGTAGGTGATCGTGAAATTGAACCACCCAAAAAATAGGGCCCAACGAGCCTGGCGGGAGTTGTATGTAGGCACATGGCGGTCTGGATGTATGCCTGGTTTTTATGGTCAGTCCAGACGATGAATGGCAGCTCAGCCCCCTTGACCCAGTGTCTCCACTCCTCCATGGCCAGTTTAACAGCCAGCAACTCTGGAGCTGTTTAAGGGTGGTAGGCCTGGGCCACTCGACTATGGCTCGGATCATCTCAGGGTCGGCCTTAACTCGTCTGCTTTCAATGATGTACCCCAGGAAGGTGACTGATGGGGCATGAAACTCTAACTTCTTGGCCTTCACAAACAGGTGGTTTTCCAGGAGTTGTTGTAGGACTTGTCGGACATGGTGGGTGTGCTTGGAGGGGTTATGGGAGAAGATTAGGATATTGTCCAAGTACATGAAGACAAAGTGGTTCAAGAAGTCCCAGAGTACATCATTGACTAAGGCCTGGAAGACAGCTGGAGCATTAGTAAGGCCTAATGGTATGACCAAGTATTCAAAGTGGCCCAATGGGTTGTTAAATGCCATCTTCCATTCCTCCCCCTCTCTGATCCTGACCAGATGGTACACGTTCCACAGGTCCAACTTGATGAAAATGTGGCCCCATGCAAGGGCTCGAAGCCGGAGTGGAGAAGAGGTAAGGGGTACTTATTCTTTACCGTGATGTTATTCAGGTCTTGGTAATCAATGCAGGGACGAAGAGACTTATCCTTTTTGGCCACAAAGAAGAATCCAGTGCCCAGGGGTGAGGAGGATGGCCGGATGATTCTGGCGGTGAGGGAGTCATTAATGTATTTCTCTCTCTCTCTCTCGGGACGGGACAGGTTGTATATGAGGCTGGACGGAAGGGTGGCTCTGGGAAGAAGGTCAATGGCACAATCGTAAGGCCGGTGAGAGGATAGTGAGAGGGCCCGGTCCTTGCTAAAGACCTCTCCCAGGTCATGGTACTTTGGCACAGATAAGAGGTCGGGTGGCTCAACGGTTGAAGGAGGAGTAGCAGCAGTAGCGGGGGGGAAGGCCGACTTCAGGCATGACGAGTGACAGAAGGGGCTCCAGGTGACAACCCTCCCTGCCACCCAGTCAACCTGGGGGTTGTGATGCCTCAGCCAGGAGTAGCCCAAGACCAGTGGTGTACCTGGGGAGGAAATGATGTTCAGTCTGACCCTCTCATGGTGGTTGCCAAAGATGACCAGGAGCAGAGGGGTGGTGCGATGGGTGACCCGGGACAGGAGTCTACCATCCAGCACATTGACAGTCACAGGCGGTTCCTGTAGTTCCAGGGGGAGGTCAGCCTGGGAAGCTAGCTCCTGATCAAGGAAGCTGTCCTCTGCACCAATGCCAATCAGGGCCAACAAAGGGAAAGAGGTTTGCTTGTGATGTAAGGTGGCTGGAATTTGGAGTCGGGACTGGGAGTTTTGGAGGGTGAAGGGGACATGTGGCGATGAAGTGGCCTTTAACACCACAGTAAAGACACACCCCCTACAAGAACCAATGGTCGTGTTCGGCTGGGGTTAGTCGGGCCCGGCCCACTTGCATGGGTTCTTCAGTGGAGGGGGAAACTTTCGATGAGGCTGGAGGACTGGGTGGAGGTTCCTGGACTGGGTGGACAGGCAAACAGGAACTTGGGGCCGGCCAGCCCTCTCTCGACACCTTTCTTGCATGCGGTTGTCCATGCGGATGGCGAGAGAAATCAGGGAGTCGAGAGAGTCAGTCTCATCTCTTGCAGCCAGTTCATCCCTTAACTGCTCGCTGAGGCCATTTTGTAACACCCCCATGAGTGCTTCCTGGTTCCATCCGGACTCGGTGGCTAGGACCCGGAACTCCACCGAGTACTCTGCCATGCTACGGGATCCCTGGTGGAGAGAGAGCAGGCAATTGGTGGCCTCCTTCCCCTGGAAAGGATGGTTGAACACTCTTCGGAGTTTGTAGGCCGCAATGGAGATTGTTAACACTGGTTGCTTGTCCCAGACCACTGTGGCCCAGGCTAGAGCATTTTCCCAAAGGAGCCCCATGATGTAAGCCACCTTGGACTCATCGGTGGCATAGGTGAGGGGACGTTGGGCAGCACACTGTGGGGGATTTGAGGGGGAGACAGGAAGGGGTGCTAGGGTGGCCTGACTCGAGTTAGGAACAAATGATACCGGGGCCAGTTGGTTGAGCTGCTCCGTGAGAGTACTAATCTTCTGGGACATGGTGTGGAGCTGTTGGTCATGTTGGCCCAGGAGTGTTCCTTGCCAGAGCAGTCTGCGAGGGAGCTGGTTCCGCTGGGTCCATGGTGGCCAGATTCAAACTTGAGAAAGAGATAACTTGAGAGTTGGGCGATTAGTAAGTGTAAGTGTGCCACAGGGAAGGGAGCATGGGGCTGAGCGAGAGCGGGCTTGAGTGTTGTTGAGGCCAGGACTTGAACTCGGGTTGACAGTGTGGAAGCTGAGTGCTGAACTGGAGAGCCACTGGGGAAGGTGAGGTGAGGTGAGGCTGGGCGTAGCAGGAAGTGAACTGGGAGCGGACGGCAGAAAACTCGAGCGGTGAATCTGGGAACATGAAGAAACAAACGAGATGAGCACAGGGTAATGCACTGGGGGAAAAACAACACAGAATACTGCCAAGAAATATAGTGTATTTTCATATTTAACCTTTTAAATCAGTTATGATGTAACCAACCACTTGATGAAATCAATTTTGATGTAATCAACCACTTGATGAAATTAATCAGGAAATGAAACCTTTTAGTATAAGGTAAAAGGCTTAAAGGCCTAAAAGCAGGCCAGGTTAGTGTATGACCTCAGTCTGTGTCAAACTCACCATCTGTACCACTCTGTATTGTCTTTATTTGAAAGTGTATTCTTTTTGTGCGACTGAGCATGATGACATTGTGCATTGTTGAAACCAATGAAGTTCATGTCATAAATCAATTAAATGAAACCTTTTTTAAAAAAATAAACTGGCGGACCTCGTGCCACAGTTATTGATGAGACCCATAGAATTAAACTTAATTGTGGCGAGCCGCCAGAGGTGTGATTAAAGAAAAAATGGGGAAACCCCGCCTAAATGAGATCATTGCTTCAGAAATGTATAAAAACTGGTGCATTGATTGTACTTGTCAGATGGTCTGCAGTCATCTCGGCTTTATGGTGTTTCAATAAAGTCTGATTTTGGACATCTTAAACCCTGGACTCTCGAATAATTTTTTATAGCTTAACCAGGACATTTTCCACAATAGAAATTGGCATCACGATAACAGGATTTGACAAGGAGCCAGAGAGGAGTGGGAGGCCATGCAGGGCTGCTCCGTGGTGGGACACACAGACAGGCCAGCTAAATGAAGGTAAGCAATTTTGCTTTTGGTAAAGTGTTTGTGTGCTCCACTGTGGTCAGTCTGAGCGGTAGGAACACTCATGTGCTTCTTCAAATAAAGAACCAAATCGGGCAGAAGGGGTTTTTGATCTCAAAAAGATGTAAACTGCATGCAGAATATATTTTGCTGTTAAGTGGGCCTTGATGGATAACAGTGGAATATATATATATAGGGTAGAATATATTTCATTGCTGAGTGGGCCTTGATGGACAGCAGTGAAATATATAAATAGGTATTTTTGCTGATAAGTGGGCCTTGAAGGATATCAGTGAAATACAAGGGAAAAGTGAAGAGAAGCGCTAAATCCTACTAAGAGGGCACGTCACTCAAGAGGAGTGCACGCAAGAGGCGTAAAATCCTGCTAAGAGGGCAGGTCACTCAAGAGGAGTGCGCACAGGAGGCGCAAGTACACCCTTGTGGACGGGTGTTACCCTGGGGAACCACTCAAGAGGCGTGGGCGCAAGCGGTGCACACTTAAGTGAAAGACAAAAAATTAGTAGCGCAAGAGGCGCACACTTAAGTGAAAGACAAAAAATTAGTAGCGCAAGAGGTGCAAGGAATTGATTAAAAACACCGCAAAATTTAGGACACTGCTTGTGAGTCCGCTTTATATGTCATTTGTTTGTCCTGATAAAAGGAGCTTTACTCTGTGTAAGTAATTGTCTATCTTCTGATTTCTTAGGTGTTGACCCTGGTTTAAGGGCTCTGGAGAGTCTTGTCTCTTTCCAGGTGAGTTCCTGGTGTGTTTGGTTTGCCTAATCTCAAATCACTCTCAGCGCTGGCTGTGAGGCTCTGTGAATCTCCTGTCACTGATCTAGGCTTGTCAGCACCACACCGATCTAGCAAATTGGACGGACCAATTTAACCATTCAGTGTGCCACTCGTTGGGCACTGAGTGCTCTGTTTTGTGTATTGTCCATTTGTGTTAAAGATCTCGGTCTTGTGGTGTCTGGTACTGCCAAAAAGTGTGGTGCATAGGAGTTGGAGTTTTCTCAGTTGTGTGACTGGGTGTGTGAGGTGGGTATCCTTGCCTGGCTAGTTCCACTTGGTGGGGGTGGCTTGTTTGGAGCCCGACAGAGGGAGTCTCTATTATGTAGATAAGCATAAGTGTGTCTTGGTATGAATGTATGAATCAAGACCGTTTTATTGGAAAAAAGAAGTGAGTAAAAAGGGTATATATGCTGTCGTGTGTGCAAATATGAGACAGAGGACTCATATGTAATAGAAAAAACTGCAGTTGCTGTGTGTGTGTTGAAAACTACAGAACAGCCCATAAACTGGTTTTGTAGTTATTTTGGCCATTTGCCTAATTTTATTCGTTGTAAGCCAGACCAAGAGTTGTCTGAGCGTTCCTCCCATAGGTGGTTTTGTAGATTTCTTAGACACCCCTCTAGTTGTCAGTGTTATAAAGTGGATAAAAAGAGAAAACACTGCATGAGTGACTGTGAGAGTGATGAGTGAAGGGGGTCCCCGTGTGTGAATGTATGTCCGAACGAGTGAGAAGGCCTCTGTTTATGTAAATGTGCCTGTGTGTCTGTGTGAGCGAGGAGAGTGTGCACATTCTTATCTGTGTGCATGTGTGTGAAAGAAGAGAGAGGAGCACTGATGTTTGCATGAGTGGGTATTAGTGTTTGATCTGAGCCAGCTGGCACACAACTATAAGGTTATTCTTTTTACTACTATTTCTTAAATTTTGTTTTATCTCTTTATTTACTCCTTCTCTCTTTTCCTCCTTCATGCCAAGGAGGAGTCCTGGTAAAAGGAAGCGGAAAAGAAGTTCAAACCAAATAGAACAATTGATAGCTTTGATTAATATTTTTGAAGTGCAAGGTGGTCCCAGTCCAGATTTCAGAGTACGTGCCCATCTAACATCATATAGGGAGTTTACACACCCATGTGGAATCAGAGTAGTGAGGGCTAAACTACATGTGATAGCAGAGGATCGGGGAAATTGGTTCACAAATAACCATAAAATAAATGAGTTTCATTTGGGAGATCACATTATTTGGACGAATTTTGAAGATATAAGCCCAGTAAGTCGGTTTGAGTTGATGCTCCCAAATGGTATACTTGTTGCTGTGGCATGATCTTGTATAGAGTTATACATGATGGAATGTGTGACCTTGTGTTTATGGGTAGGCCTAGGAGTTTGTTTGCTTGTGTGTGCGTGCGTGCTCACTGTTGAGGCTAATAATAACCAGGAGAGAGTTGATTCTGCATGTGTGGTTAATAGAAACCTACCTAGAAATTGGTTCTGCAGATTGTTTGGACATTCTCCTAATTGCTGTCGTTGTGACCCAGATGCAGAGACCCAATCCTTGCTGAGCAATTTGTAAATTAGTACATGTCTGTTTCTCATCCTCACATATTTTATTTTTCATTTCCATTTTATTGGGATTACCAACCACCACTGAGACAGTTGGGGTTTAGAAGTTTTAGGTTGGAATATACAACAAATCATCCTAGGGTAGAGGAATTTGGTCCCTTAACAAATAAAATATTGAAAGAAGCATTTAAGAAAGGAAAAAGGATTAATCTGTGTAGAATAGAGTTTTATTTTTGTGGGCACCAGGCCAGGGATCACTACGGTTATATAAGCACATATGAGAATAGGAGACATCACGTTTTCGAAATGTGCCGTTCATTCAACTATACAAGCACATTGAATTAGAAAACTAAAGGGTTAATGAATGAGAGAGTGCTCCAAGCTGTGTTGGAGACAAGGGGAATTAGCAATCACTTTTGGAAGGAGGATTATTATCTGCAAGAGGGAGCTTTAAGACATGAGCTAACAGAACAAAAAAAGAATGAACTCCTAGTGCGAATAACTAGAATACAAAACATAGCAGAAGTACAAAACAAGTGGCCCTACACTAATTGGAATAGGGTTGTAGGAACATATTATAACATAGATTTATTGGGAACTCTACTGGATGAGTTTTGTTCTGAGAATTCCTCAGCGTATTTTTATAGATTACCTATTGGTCATCTGATTGAACTCTACATAAGGATAGGGTTAGAGAGAGGATACGAGTGGGGAAAAGGAGAGACAGGCAAAGTTATTACAAACCCTGAATTGAGATATCTCCAGTACTGAGAAGAGTAATCTGGGCTAGACAAAAAAAGAACAGTAGAGGGAAACTTTGTATTCGAAGAACACACCACCCTAAGAGGACTAGTAATAACCATCATACCAGAGAAGCGAGAAAATAGCAGGGAAATCTTCCTCTTCAGAACAGTATCTCGGACCCTAGAGCCTGAGGGAAATAAAGGGGCATAAGACACACACACACGTTTAGTACACTTTGAATGGAAGTACAAGAAGAAAATATAGAACAGAGAAGAGTACGGATAGAACAGGAAACAAAAGGGATAAGAACACACTTTTGGAAGGAAAATTGTTATGAGGATTTATTAGGGAGAAGATATCCATTAACTGAGGAAAAGAAAAACTCATTGTTAAGAAGCATAACCCAATTTACTAACTTGGAAGAGGTGAGTGTAGAATGGCCATATGTTAACTGGGAGGCCATAGTGGGAAGAAATTGGAAAGCGTCCATTCTAGGTGACACACTTCTGGAGCTGACAGAGTCAGATCAATTACATTGGGTAATTATTCCAATAGGAGCGTGGGTGAATATCTATCTAAATTGGGGAGTACAACTTGGATTCGAAAGAGGTGTAGGAGTAACTGGAAGACGGCTGAATAATCCTGAGATTGAAGTCTCTGTGGTACTAAGAAGAGTTAATTGGCATTCAGTGGACAGTTCAGACAGACCTCACGTAATAGGACTGATGTTACATAGAATTCTAGTAACTTTTATTCCTGACTGTAACAGCGAACCATCTCCTAGGAGTAGGAAGCACTAGAATACAAGGACCATAAAAAGCATATCATATCATCTACACCAGTGGAGATACTAGGGTCTAAACACCCTGTGTGCAAAGAGATTGTGGAAAAACTTTCAAAAAAGTGGGAAAAAAGAACAAAAGATCAGAGAACAAAATGGCCAGAAGGAGGGACATTTGATCTATCGGTGTGTGGAGAAATGAAAACCTTGATAAAAAAATTGCAAGGAGAAAGACAACAGCAAAAAGAGGAAAAGAACAAGAAGTGCTCGCATTACACAACGCAGAAGGAGAAAACTCGTGGAAAAGCATGAAACAGGCAAGGAAAATACTGAAAAAAAACCAACAAAAAGACAGAAGAAAAAATGAGAGAACTCTTCGCTGATCCACCTCCATACATTCCTGGCTGCAATATGCCACAAAATCCATATCCACCGCCCACAAATCAGTTCCCTGTAGTCTCGGGAGAAGTGAGAATTAAGGGAAAAATAGACATAAAAAATGATGAAGGGGAAGAGGAGGAAGAATATAATTGCCACGAGAGCTCCTTAAGGGAAGAACAGGTTGTGGTACGGCCAAAGAAAGGAGAAGGGACATTAGATGGATACTCCCATCTGAGCGCAATATTAAAACAAATGGCAGGAGGGAAACAACAAGAGACACTTGAGGAGAAGGACAAGAGTGAAGAAGACAGCATAAGAGAAGCAGACAGGGAACTGGCACAAGCCAGCAGGTATTTAGAGGGCCTACATCGGACAATAGAGAAAGAGATTAGATTAAGACGCCATTCACTAGATATAGGAAACCTTAGAAGAGGAGAATACAAACAAGTAACAGGCAAATTGTATCTTGAGGACGAGTTAGAGGTAGAAGCACCAGAACAACGATGGTCACGAGAAGATGGAGGAAAACAACTCAGACCAAGAGAAAGCATATGTCCACCTGAGAAGTATATAAATGAGTATCCTATTTTAATTAAGGGCACAAGAGGGCAGTATGTGCCCTGGGCCACACAGGATCTCGATGGGCTGGTTGCTCGCCTCCCTGACATCCACAAAGGAGCTGGGAAGTGGATTAGAGTCTTTGAAGAAGAGACAATGGGCAAATTGCTCGGAGTAGGAGACATGAAAGCTCTTCTAGCCAAATGTGTAGGAGGCACTAAAATGGAGGAAATCCTCAGAGCGACTCACCTAAATGCAGCAGTTGGGAACCCACAAAGAGATGGAGCCCCCTTTGACCCAGGTCTATAGCGAACACTGCGAAATGAATATCCATCTCAAATGGACCCTAAGTCTCTGAAAGGTGAAAAAATGGGGGAAACTGAGCACCTCACCGCCTATGTGCAGAAGCAACTGAAAAGATGGAGACTGGAATTGGAAAGGGATCCTGAAGAAGATGTTGTAATGGCCCGGATTGTTTAGAAGTGCAATACTGGACGCAATGCCACCATCTGTAAAAACGAAACTGGAAGATGTCGGTCTGTATTCCAAAACACACAAGGAAATCTGTGATCATGTGACTCATGCTGTTGAGCAACACAGAAGAAATGAGGAAAAACTTAAAGGACAAGAAAGAGAGTTGCAGAGAAAACTGGCACAGCTACAGCTTGAAGAACTCACAAACAAAAGAAAAAGATCCAAGCTCCAGTGAAAGACAAAGACAAAGATAAAAACTAAGAGGCCACAACAACGGTAATGGCTCCTCTAAGTACACCTCCTGCACCTCCTCAACCTGTAACTCAGCCAAATGTACCAGCTGCTCCTGGAAGACCGCCACAGCCTACTGCACCCATTATTAATGTCTACCAGCAGCCAAACGATATGAACTGGCAGAAAATGCCACCACAAAGAGGCAGAGGCAAAGGAAGAGGACGGTTCATTCCTGGTCCTCAAGTTTGCTGGGGATGTGGACAGCCTGGCCACAACAGACATAACTGTCCCACTAATCCATGGCAACAGTTCCCGGGTGGTGAAGGGAGTGGCGCAGTCCAGCCCTATCGACAACCTCCACAAGGCCCAGCAAATTCATATAATGGGCCATATCAGGGATACTAGGGATGCCCAGAGAATCCTACTGGGAAGGGTCAGTGTCCATTGCTAACAAGCGATGCTGATCAAGAACCTATGCTGCAGGTCAAAATAGAAGGCAAAGTTACACCCATGATGGTAGACACTGGAGCAACTTACACATGTGTAAGTCCAAATTATGCCTCTCACCTTCCCATGTCAGGAAAATTTGACAGTAGGATTCTCGGGACAAACGCAGCTAATTCCAGTGACTGCTCCAGTCTGTCTACAAACCAAAAACAAAAGTGTAAAAGTTCCTATTTTAGTATCAGATCAAGCTCCTGTCAATTTGTTAGGGAGAGATGCACTATGTAAAATAAATCTCCAAATTTGGTGTTCTCCTGATGGGGTGTATATAGAAAGCACGGGAACAAAAATGATGATGATTTCTGAACCACAAGCTAATGTATATTGGTTGAGGGACTTAACCAATAGGATGTAGAAAAAACCCTCAGCAAATGGGGAAAATTTATTAAAGCGCAAATCCCTGAAGCACATGTGACCAAATCTGAATTTCACTGCACAATGATCTATGATCCAAACTGTAATGCTAAAATTGAAATGAAATGGTTGAATGGCACGAAAGAGCAAAAAGTCCCTTTGATGTCACAATACATCATAATAGGGAATCAAGGAGCTGCTTTGCAAATTGATAATTGTGAGTTTATTGATAAATGGTTTCACGTTCCAAATTCAGTTCCACATGTAATACTGTATGTCAACAAGGGGTGGGAGTCAAAAGATATAGGACCACTAATGAGAAAGGCAGAAAAGGCTGAGTGGAGGGCCACAGAGCATCCCTTAATTTTCCACTCAGCTGACAAAATGTACATCAAAATTTTGTGTGCCACGCTAATGACAGGAATTCCACAAGAAGTGGTACTCAATCAGAAAAAAAAAATGGATTTAACTTTAATACCTGTAATTGAATCAAAAACAGAAGAGCTCCTGAAAGAAATGGAGACCAAGGTACCAGCAGAATTGTAGTCTCAGCATGATACTGATGTGGGCTTAGTTAAATCCGCAAGCCCAGTTAAAATTTAAATTAAGTTAGGAGCTTGATTACCCAGAAAACCACAGTATCCATTGTGCCCTGAAGCTGTTGAGGGTATCAGGAAAGCAATTGAGGGACTAATCTCTGCAGGGGTGTTAATTGAAACTTCTAGTTATTGTAACACTCCCATATTGCCTGTTGCTAAGGCTGATGATTCAAAGTGGCATTTTGTACATGATTTGCGAGCAATCAATGAGGTGGTTAAAGATTGGCCAGCAGAAGTTCCCAATCCTGACACAATGTTGACCAATGTACCCCCTAATGCCAAATATTTCACTGTGATTGATTCTGCATTTTTAGCATCCCTTTGGCAGAAGAGAGCAGACATCTCTTTGCCTTTACTTATGAAGGTAAACAATACACATACACTAGGATGCCACAAGGTTTCAAACATTCGCCACGTGTTCAATCAAGTTCTTAGGTCTGATCTGGAAGAATTAATGTTGGAAAGCACATTGCTTGAGTACGTCAATGACATTTTGATTTGTTCATCATCACTTGAACAATGTCATAGAGATTCTATTAAGGTGCTGACCAAATTAGCCCAAGGAGGACATAAAGCCTCAAAAACTAAGTTACAATACTGTCAAACACAGGTTGAATACTTAGGAAGACTAATTGCACACAAAACTAAAGCCATAGCACCAGCCCAATTGGAAGGTATAAGCAAAGCACCATTACCACAGACTGTAGGTCAAATGATGACATTTTTAGGGATGACTGGATTTAGTTCTGAATGGATAGAGGACTATGCTATAAAAACTGCTCCATTGAGAGCATTAATGCAACAAGCAGGACAGCAAAATAGAAGGGCACTGTTAATGTGGACTAATGAAGCCTTAGTAGCTTTTGAATCAATAAAGAAAGAACTTCAGGTTGCACCAGCTTTGGCAACCCCAGATTACACCAAAGTGTCCCATCTGTATGTAGCCAATAGAACAGATGGCTATGCATCTGCAGTGTTAATGCAAGACACCTGCAGTGGTATGAAAAAACAGCCCATAGTGTATTATAGCACTAAGCTTGACAGTGTAGCACAAGGCTACCCACCGTGTTATCAGCAAGGTCTTGCTGCCCTGTACTATGTGTATGAGAAAGCGTCTACACTAACTATGGGGTATCCAGTAATCATTTACACCCATCACAAGGTAGTAGAGCTGTTAGACCGAGGGAGATTTGCTTTCACGCAGGCTAGGTGTTTGGCTTATGCATCTCTTCTAACCTACCCTGACATTACCATCAGATGTTGTGCTACCCAGCACATATGATTCCTTTAGAGTATGAGGGACAGCCTCATGACTGTGTAACAAATTCACTGGCATTTACACGACTCCGACTAGATTTAGAATCCACACCTATTCCTGATGCGGATTATGAGTACTTTGTAGATGGTTCATGCTTCAAAGATCATATAGGCAACCATGCAGGGTATTCAGCAGTAAAGAAACAAAAAGACGAATTTGTGACTGTAATTTCACAACATTGTGCACAGCTGTGTTCTGCTCAATTAGCTGAATTAAAAGCACTCACCACAGCATGCCAATTAGCTAAAGATCAAATAGCTAACATATACACTGACTCTGCTTATGCCCATGGTGTGTGTCATCTGTTTGGAGTTGTTTGGAAACAATGAGGTTTCAAAAAGAGTGATGGAGCACCCATCCAACATGCTGAACAAATAGTTCAATTGATTTCTGCCATGATGCATCCCAAACATGTAGCAATCATTAAATGTCAGGCACACAAAAAAGGCAATGACTACATTATCAAAGGGAACAATGCTGCAGATATAGAAGCAAAGAAAGCTTCAGGATGTCAAGTAGCAGTAATAGCGCCAACTTAGATGACATAGCCCGAATACAAAACCAGGCAAATGCTTAAGAATTCTCTGTATGGCAACAGAGAGGTGCAACTAGAGATGTTAATGGCATATGGCGTTCTCATGAGGGACACATAATTGCACCCACAGCACTACTCACAATACTGATTTCTGATGTGCATGGTTTTGATCATTGTGCATGAGGAGAAGTGATAAGAAAAATAAAACAGCAGGGATACTGGTCCCCGTATCTGCAAGCAATGGTAGATAATTTCCTGTCTGAATGTGAAGTGTGTGCTCAAAATAATGTCAGGAAAGGCACATCAGCACCAATAGGACATATACCAGTACCAGAAGGACCGTTCAAATGCCTGGTAATAGATTTTGTAGACATGGTAAGAAGTGTGGGGGGAAAGAGGTACATGCTGGTAATAATTGACAGATTCAGTAGATGGGTTGAAGCAATACCATCAAAAGACCAGGCTGCAGGAACGGTGATCAAATTTTTGACTAGGGAAGTAATACCTAGATTTGGCATACCATCAGAGATAAGCTCTGATAATGGATCAGCTTTTGTCCAAAGAACAGTGAAAAAAGTCTTACAGCAGTTAAGAATAAAACAGAGGTTAGGCTGTGTCTATCATCCCCAGTCAAAAGGAATGGTGGAAAGAGTAAATGGTACACTTAAGGCTAAGCTCAACAAAATCTGTGCAGACACTAAACTTAACTGGGTGGATGCATTGCCCCTTGCCCTGATGAGCTATCGCATGCAGACCAACAGAAACACTAACTTGTCACCACACGAGATGCTTAGGGGCGGACCCATGCCAGTACAAGGGACCATCCTTAGAACAATTACAGATGGAACTGAAAGCATACATGTGACAACTAACTGCTATACATGAAGCTATCTATTCACAGGAACAGAACAAGGGACCAAGAGAAGAAGAAGAAATGCCCTGTGCAGTGGTTCCTGGAGATCAGGTGTATCTGAGAGTATTCAGAAGGAAGTGGAATGAGCCCCGACGAGTAGGACCATACAAAGTGGTAGCAGCCACCCCAACAGCAATACAAGTGGAAGGTAGGACTGCTTGGTATCATTTGAATCACTGTACTAGAGTGCCTAGACTAAGGCTTAGGACACGAGACAAGCAAGTTGCTGACGAAGAGGGGGATCCAGCAGCTGATACTGAGGAAAGTCAGGAAGAGGTAAGAGAAGGAGAGAGTGAGCCAGAGGCGGGCCCAAGTCACGAAGGACAGGAAGAAGAAACAGAACCTGGAAGAGACAACGACACAGTAGAAACTGCACCTGCTTCAACAGAATCTGAGAGAGATGACGCTCCGGTTGATGCACCTGATTCTGAGCCTCCTGTGCCTGTCGAAGGAGGAGAAGTGGACTTGCCACCTGCTCCAGATGAACAAGAGGGTGAGTCAGACCTTCTTACTGAACTTGGTATTGCTCAGCTTCCTGCTCAGCTTCTTGCATCACCTCCCGCAGACGAAGGCCCTTCCACCGCTCTCCAACCAGGATTCCCAACAATCAACTTTGCAGACCTTGAATGGTCCCCAGACCTTGACTGGTTCACAGACTAACACACATGTGAGTAAGAAGCCAACAGGTAAAGTCTCAGGAAAAGAGGTAATGTATGGGTTTCAGCAAACTGTGATGATAACTAACAGAGTACTTAGTGAACAAAACGCAATGAAAAAAGAGACATTGACCTCAGACCCTAATGATATAATGTTGGCTCCTAATGGAAATGGTAAATTGTTGAAGATGGCATATGACAATGGTTGGTATAAGTTGGCGGAGTACACAGCAAAATAAATCAAGAATAAACAATTGTCTGTTATGTTCACCGTCGCCCCCTAAGAGACTCATAGTAGTGCCCAACCAATATGACTATAGACAATGTGCTGAGTTTAATGCACAAAATTGTAGTATACCAGAAAGGGAAAAAACCTATTGTCCTGCTGAGTGCTTGTCCTTCTTAGGTTGTCCAGAATTTCACAAATACTATAACTCAACGGGATGGGGTATAGAATGTCAGCGACTGGATATTCGTATCGATACTAGAAAAAGAGAAACCCCTGTAGTGTATGAGATTGATCGCACACTTGAGTATGAATGAACAAATCTAGTGGCCAATATGATATGGGAGAGTTCCAAGGTAATTGTGTTGTAACTTGGCATTTAGACAAGAACACTTTCAATCAGAGCGGCTATCTAAGCAAGACCGTGTATCATGCCACAGCAACAGTGACAGAGAATTTGATAGTAATTGTTACGTTTCCTCTTCTCCAGCCCTCGTTACGCTGCAAAGTGTGACGAGTGGCGGGCTTCCACATTCCAGCGCGGTTTGTTCATGGACTCATGTTTTGTTTACTTTTTCCATGTGCTTGGTGTTGTCATTGTCACGTCATGTCTCCGCCTCCTGTGTTTCCCCATGTGCTTTTGTTTTTGTTTTGCGTCATGTCTTTGCCCCGTTTCTTCATTGGTTCTCTGTCGAATGTAATTATCATGTCCAGGTGTCTTTAATGTTGTGTGTGAATTAGTATGTGTTTAAATACGCCACTCCGTCTCCGCTTCGGGGCGGAGTATTATTATGTCTTAGATTCCGTGCACTTTGTTCCGGTGATTTCCAGATCACCCTCCGAGCGTTAGGAAAGTAGATTCTTGTGTATTAAAGTTTAACCTTGCAATTTGTTCCGTGATTTCCAGATCACCCTTCGAGCGTTAGGAAAGTAGATTCTTGTGTATTAAAGTTTAACCTTGCGATTTGTTCCGTGATTTCCAGATCACCTTTCGAGCATTAGTTTATCGTTGATGAGTTTATGTATATTTATGTTTATTATTATGTTGATCAAAGTCCTTTATCTTTTATTTTTTACACTGTACCTAATAAACTGAACACTTTCTCCTGCGATTGCATCCTGCTCATCCCTTTCACCCTACGGGTCGTAACAGAATACTCCGCCAAAAAATGGATGCAGCAGGGAAAGCGACGCCACGCCACGCCACGCACAGCCACGCTACAATTGAAATGCCTGCTATTAACTCTGTGTTTTTTTCTCAGTGGACTTTCATCTATCCTCCAGATGATTATGATGTTTTTTCCAGTTGGCCACAATGCTACATATTTCAGGCACAACTTTATTTTTTGAGCTTGGAGGACCCCAAACCCGACGAAGAAGAGTGGTTGGGGTTCCTCCTCCCTCGTCTGGTCGGCTCCGCTCGCCAATGGGCGAAGCTTCACCTAACCAGTAGATCCCCGCAGCTCCAAACAGTTTCGGGCTTTGTGGATCTACTGGTCCAGGTGTTCGGAAGCCCAGACTTCCAACCCGACCTCAGGACATTTTTGGGGAAGGATCGTCTGGGCGACCGACCTAGTAAAACATTCCTGGAATATTATGAGAGTAAGCGGGCTAACATGGCAGCCTGCACCTCTCATCCCCTAAGCCAGGAGTGTACCACTGAGGGATGCACCTGAACAGCCATCCTGCAGTGCCCCACCTGCAGGAACCAGGGAGCAAGGAGCAGCTACTTCTGCTCCCAAAACTGTTTTAAGGGCAGCTGGCGGGTGCATAAGCGGCTCCACAGGCGGGCACCCTCAGAGCTCCAGCAGGAGGCCCAGCAGGAGGTCTCCCCAAGGGAGCTACCACAGGAGGTTAACATGGCGACCTCCAGCCCCGAGCTCCAGCCAGAGACCCAGCAGGAAGTCTCCTCCACAGAGCTACCACAGGAGGTTAATGTGGTGACCTCCAGCCCCGAGCTCCAGCAGGAGGTCTTCTCAAGGGAGCTGCTCCTGGAGGTTAACATGGCGACCTCCAGCCCCGAGCTCCAGCCAGAGGCCCAGCAGAAGGTCTCCACAGCGGAGCTGCTCAGGGAGGTTAACGTGGCGACCTCCAGCCCCGAGCTCCAGCCGGAGGTCCAGCAGAAGGCCTCCACGGAGCTGCACAAGGAGGTTAATGTGGTGACCTCCAGCCTCGAGCTCCAGCCAGAGGCCCAGCAGAAGGCCTCCACGGAGCTACCACAGGAGGTTAACGTGGCGACCTCCAGCCCCGAGCTCCAGCCAGAGGCCCAGCAGAAGGTCTCCACAGCGGAGCTGCTCAAGGAGGTTAACATGGCGACCTCCAGCCCCGAGCTCCAGCTGGAGGCCCAGCAGAAGGTCTCCACAGCGGAGCTGCTCAGGGAGGTTAACGTGGCGACCTCCAGCCCCGAGCTCCAGCCGGAGGCCCAGCAGAAGGCCTCCACAGAGCTACCACAGGAGGTTAACAAGGCGACCTCCAGCCCCACGCAGCAGCCAGAGATTCAAGAGGAAACCTCCTCTCCTGGCCTGTTTACACCAGAGGTTCGAGAAGAAACCTCCACTCCTGCCTTGTCCATGTCTGAGGTCCATGGGATGACCTCTTCTCAAGCTAGTCCATGTCCATGTCCATGTCCAGGTTCCTGCCCTAATCCTAGTCCATGTCCAAGTCCATGTCCAGGTTCCTGCCCTAATCCCAGTCCATGTCCAAGTCCATGTCCAGGTTCCTGCCCTAATCCCAGTCCATGTCCAAGTCCATGTCCAGGTTCCTGCCCTAATCCCAGTCCATGTCCTTGTTCCTGCCCAAATCCCAGTCCATGTCCAGGTTCCTGCTCTAATCCCAGTACAGGTTCCTGCCCTAATCCTAGTCCATGTCCAGGTCTATGTCCAGATTTTTGCCCTATTCCAAGGCCAATCTCTGAGCCAGTTCTCAATCCTGCTCCCAGTCCTGCTCCCAGTCCCGCTCCCAGTCCTGCTCCCAGTCAGGTTCCCAGTCCTGTTCCCAGTCCTGTTCTCAGTCTGGTTCCCAGTCCTGCTCCCAGTCCTGCTCCCAGTCCTGCTCCTGCTCCCGTTCCCAGTTCCAGTCTAGTTCCTCGTCCAAGTCCAGGTTCCGAACCAGTTCCTAGTTCAGTTCCCAGTCCAGTTCCAAGTCCTAGTCCAGGTTCCGACACTGTTCCTAGCCCAGTTCCTAGTCCAGTTCCTAGTCCAGTTCCTGATTTCTATGCTAGCTACATAGGTTTGATTTCGGGATGGGTGTTTGCTCTCCTTCTTAGTTCACAGGCTGATTTACCTCCCAGCTTCGCTTCTAACCCAGCTTCCTCCTCTGTCTCCATCCCTGTCTCCTCCTCTGTCTCCAGCCCTGTCTCCTCCTTTGTCCCTTCCTCTGTCCCTTCCTCTGTCTCCAGCCCAATCTCCAATGCTGTTTCCAACCAAGATTTGGATTTTGTCTATGGTTTTGGGTCTAACCTAGATCTCTGTCCGGTCTCGAAGTCTGTTTCCAAGTCTGTCTCGAAGTCTGTTTCCACATCTTTCTCGAAGTCTGTTTCCACGTCTTTCTCAAAGTCTGTTTCCACGTCTTTCTCAAAGTCTGTTTCCACGTCTTTCTCAAAGTCTCTTTCCACATCTGTCTCGAAGTCTGTTTCCAAGTCTGTCTCTGATCCAGGTGCCAGAGGAAACTCCAATCCTGGTTCCAGAGCAGACTCCGATCCTGGTTCCAGAGCAGACTCTGATCCTGGTTCGAGGCCGAGCTCTGGGTCAAGCGCCAGGTCACGCGCAGCTCCGAGATCCAGGCCCAGCACCAGGTCACGCCCAGCTCCGAGATCCAGACCAAGTTCTCGTCCAAGTTCTCATCCAAGTTCTCATCCAAGTTCTCAAGGAAAACCCGACAAGTTCTGCTCGGGTTACGGGACACTGGACATTACCAGCCTCAGGTCCTGGAGGGCAGAGGTTAGGATCCTGCCCAGGGGCCCAGGTCCACCAAAGTGGATAGAACTTGTGGTGCTTCGGGAGCCGCGCCTTGGAGGGGGGCTCTGTTACGTTTCCTCTTCTCCAGCCCTCGTTACGCTGCAAAGTGTGACGAGTGGCGGGCTTCCACATTCCAGCGCGGTTCGTTCATGGACTCATGTTTTGTTTACTTTTTCCATGTGCTTGGTGTTGTCATTGTCATGTCATGTCTCCGCCTCCTGTGTTTCCCCATGTGCTTTTGTTTTTGTTTTGCGTCATGTCTTTGCCCCATTTCTTCATTGGTTCTCTGTCGAATGTAATTATCATGTCCAGGTGTCTTTAATGTTGTGTGTGAATTAGTATGTGTTTAAATACGCCACTCCGTCTCCGCTTCGGGGCGGAGTATTATTATGTCTTAGATTCCATGCACTTTGTTCTGGTGATTTCCAGATCACCCTCCGAGCGTTAGGAAAGTAGATTCTTGTGTATTAATGTTTAACCTTGCAATTTGTTCCATGATTTCCAGATCACCCTTCGAGCGTTACGAAAGTAGATTCTTGTGTATTAAAGTTTAACCTTGCGATTTGTTCCGTGATTTCCAGATCACCTTTCGAGCATTAGTTTATCGTTGATGAGTTTATGTATATTTATGTTTATTATTATGTTGATCAAAGTCCTTTATCTTTTATTTTTTACACTGTACCTAATAAACTGAACACTTTCTCCTGCGATTGCATCCTGCTCATCCCTTTCACCCTACGGGTCGTAACAGAATACTCCGCCAAAAATTGGATGCAGCAGGGAAAGCGACGCCACGCCACGCCATGCACAGCCACGCTACAATTGAAATGCCTGCTATTAACTCTGTGTTTTTTTCTCAGTGGACTTTCATCTATCCTCCAGATGATTATGTTTTTTTCCAGTTGGCCACAATGCTACATATTTCAGGCACAACTTTATTTTTTGAGCTTGGAGGACCCCAAACCCAACGAAGAAGAGTGGTTGGGGTTCCTCCTCTCTCGTCTGGTCGGCTCCGCTCGCCAATGGGCGAAGCTTCACCTAACCAGTAGATCCCCGCAGCTCCAAACAGTTTCGGGCTTTGTGGATCTACTGGTCCAGGTGTTCGGAAGCCCAGACTTCCAACCCGACCTCAGGACATTTTTGGGGAATGATCGTCTGGGCGACCGACCTAGTAAAACATTCCTGGAATATTATGAGAGTAAGCGGGCTAACATGGCAGCCTGCACCTCTCATCCCCTAAGCCAGGAGTGTACCACTGAGGGATGCACCCGAACAGCCATCCTGCAGTGCCCCACCTGCAGGAACCAGGGAGTAAGGAGCAGCTACTTCTGCTCCCAAAGCTGTTTTAAGGGCAGCTGGCGGGTGCATAAGCGGCTCCACAGGCGGGCACCCTCAGAGCTCCAGCAGGAGGCCCAGCAGGAGGTCTCCTCAAGGGAGCTGCACCTGGAGGTTAACATGGCGACCTCCAGCCCCGAGCTCCAGCCGGAGACCCAGCAGGAAGTCTCCTCCACGGAGCTACCACAGGAGGTTAACGTGGTGACCTCCAGCCCCGAGCTCCAGCAGGAGGCCCAGCAGGAGGTCTTCTCAAGGGAGCTGCTCCTGGAGGTTAACATGGCGACCTCCAGCCCCGAGCTCCAGCCGGAGGCCCAGCAGAAGGTCTCCACAGCGGAGCTGCTCAAGGAGGTTAACGTGGCGACCTCCAGCCCCGAGCTCCAGCCGGAGGTCCAGCAGAAGGCCTCCACGGAGCTACCACATGAGATTAACATGGCGATCTCCAGCCCCGAGCTCCAGCCAGAGGCCCAGCAGAAGGTCTCCACAGCGGAGCTGCTCAAGGAGGTTAACATGGCGACCTCCAGCCCCGAGCTCCAGCCGGAGGCCCAGCAGAAGGTCTCCACAGCGGAGCTGCTCAGGGAGGTTAACGTGGTGACCTCCAGCCCCGAGCTCCAGCTGGAGGCCCAGCAGAAGGCCTCCACAGAGCTACCACAGGAGGTTAACAAGGCGACCTCCAGCCCCACACAGCAGCCAGAGATTCAAGAGGAAACCTCCTCTCCTGGCCTGTTTACACCAGAGGTTCGAGAAGAAACCTCCACTCCTGCCCTGTCCATGTCTGAGGTCCATGGGATGACCTCTTCTCAAGCTAGTCCATGTCCATGTCCATGTCCAGGTTCCTGCCCTAATCCTAGTCCATGTCCAAGTCCATGTCCAGGTTCCTGCCCTAATCCCAGTCCATGTCCAAGTCCATGTCCAGGTTCCTGCCCTAATCCCAGTCCATGTCCAAGTCCATGTCCAGGTTCCTGCCCTAATCCCAGTCCATGTCCTGGTTCCTGCCCAAATCCCAGTACAGGTTCCTGCCCTAATCCTAGTCCATGTCCAGGTCTATGTCCAGATTTTTGCCCTATTCCAAGGCCAATCTCTGAGCCAGTTCTCAATCCTGCTCCCAGTCCCGCTCCCAGTCCTGCTCCCAGTCAGGTTCCCAGTCCTGTTCCCAGTCCTGTTCCCAGTCCTGCTCCCAATCCTGTTCTCAGTCTGGTTCCCAGTCCTGCTCCCAGTCCTGCTCCTGCTCCCGTTCCCAGTTCCAGTCTAGTTCCTCGTCCAAGTCCAGGTTCCGAACCAGTTCCTAGTTCAGTTCCCAGTCCAGTTCCAAGTCCTAGTCCAGGTTCCGACACTGTTCCTAGCCCAGTTCCTAGTCCAGTTCCAAGTCCAAGTCCAGGTTCTGACCATGTTCCTAGCCCAGTTCCTAGTTCAGTTCCAAGTCCAGTTCCTGATTTCTATGCTAGCTACATAGGTTTGATTTCGGGATGGGTGTTTGCTCTCCTTCTTAGTTCACAGGCTGATTTACCTCCCAGCTTCGCTTCTAACCCAGCTTCCTCCTCTGTCTCCAGCCCTGTCTCCTCCTCTGTCTCCAGCCCTGTCTCCTCCTTTGTCCCTTCCTCTGTCCCTTCCTCTGTCCCTTCCTCTGTCTCCAGCCCAATCTCCAATGCTGTTTCCAACCAAGATTTGGATTTTGTCTATGGTTTTGGGTCTAACCTAGATCTCTGTCCGGTCTCGAAGTCTGTTTCCAAGTCTGCCTTGAAGTCTGTTTCCACGTCTTTCTCAAAGTCTGTTTCCACGTCTTTCTCGAAGTCTGTTTCCACGTCTGTCTCGAAGTCTGTTTCCACGTCTGTCTCGAAGTCTGTTTCCACGTCTGTCTCGAAGTCTGTTTCCAAGTCTGTCTCTGATCCAGGTGCCAGAGGAAACTCCAATCCTGGTTCCAGAGCAGACTCCGATCCTGGTTCCAGAGCAGACTCCGATCCTGGTTCGAGGTCGAGCTCTGGGTCACGCGCCAGGTCACGCGCAGCTCCGAGATCCAGGCCCAACACCAGGTCAAGTGCCAGGTCACGCGCAGCTCCGAGATCCAGGCCCAGCACCAGGTCACGCCCAGCTCCGAGATCCAGACCAAGTTCTCGTCCAAGTTCTCATCCAAGTTCTCAAGGAAAACCCGACAAGTTCTGCTGGGTTACGGGACACTGGACATTACCAGCCTCAGGTCCTGGAGGGCAGAGGTTAGGATCCTGCCTAGGGGCCCAGGTCCACCAAAGTGGATAGAACTTGTGGTGCTTCGGGAGCCGCGCCTTGGAGGGGGGCTCTGTTACGTTTCCTCTTCTCCAGCCCTTGTTACGCTGCAAAGTGTGACGAGTGGCGGGCTTCCACATTCCAGCGCGGTTCGTTCATGGACTCATGTTTTGTTTACTTTTTCCATGTGCTTGGTGTTGTCATTGTCACGTCATGTCTCCACCTCCTGTGTTTCCCCATATGCTTTTGCTTTTGTTTTGCGTCATGTCTTTGCCCCATTTCTTCATTGGTTCTCTGTCGAATGTAATTATCATGTCCAGGTGTCTTTAATGTTGTGTGTGAATTAGTATGTGTTTAAATACGCCACTCCGTCTCCGCTTCGGGGCAGAGTATTATTATGTCTTAGATTCCGTGCACTTTGTTCTGGTGATTTCCAGATGACCCTCCGAGCGTTAGGAAAGTAGATTCTTGTGTGTTAAAGTTTAACCTTGCGATTTGTTCCGTGATTTCCAGATCACCCTTCGAGCGTTAGGAAAGTAGATTCTTGTGTATTAAAGTTTAACCTTGCGATTTGTTCCGTGATTTCCAGATCACCCTTCGAGCGTTAGGAAAGTAGATTCTTGTGTATTAAAGTTTAACCTTGCGATTTGTTCCGTGATTTCCAGATCACCTTTCGAGCATTAGTTTATCGTTGATGAGTTTATGTACATTTATGTTTATTATTATGTTGATCAAAGTCCTTTATCTTTTATTTTTTACACTGTACCTAATAAACTGAACACTTTCTCCTGAGATTGCATCCTGCTCATCCCTTTCACCCTACGGGTCGTAACAGTAATTACTATGCCTAACTGTACGCATCAGACATTTCCGCTAATATTCCCGTATGAGGAACAGACAGGAGCAGTAGCAGATTATTTTTGGTTGTGTGGAGGTAGGCGTTTGAGGGCCACTTTGCCTAAAGAATGGACAGGCATATGCACTAGGGTAAGATTGATTCAGGAGATAACTATGATGCACTGGGACCCTAAGAAAACTGCTGAGCAAAAATCACATAGAGTGAAAAGAGCTTATACACCAGATCCCCAAGTGACTATAGATTATATAGGACAACCAAGGGGTATACCCAATGAGTTTAAGGCTAGAGATGAAGTAAAATCAGGGTTTGAGTCCATATTAGTCTGGATAACTCCCAACAAGAACACAGAATGGATCAACTACATTTACTACAACCAGCAGAGATTTATTAACTATACAGACGATGCCCTGTCAGCCTTGGGTGAGCAGTTAAGTGCAATGAGTAAAATGACATGGCAAAACCGACAAGCCCTGGACTGGCTATTAGCAGAAAAGGGAGGTGTCTGTGTGATGTCTGGAGACCAGTGCTGCACCTTCATTCCTAACAATACTGCACCTAATGGAACATTCACTGAAGCTATGAACAAATAGAAAAAGCTACGCCAAGAAGTGACTGAGAATGCAGGAAGGGACATGCATTCTTGGAATTGGTTTGAATCTAACTTTGGAAAGTGGGGGGCCTGGCTCTCAAAAATGGGAATAATATTGGTTGTGGTAGTCATTATTGGAGGACTGTTTTGCTGTGTTTTCCCTGTCCTAAAGTGTTTTGTGATTAATGCTACTGTCAAACAGATATCTCTTGTGAAATGTAGAGTTATGGGCATTGATGAGAAAATGGACAGTGAACTGGTAGGAGATCCTTATGATCCATATCCAGACTGGCCTCCTAAGCCAGACTGGATTCCGGACCAGCCTCAAGATGATACGGATTCCAATTCTGTGAGTTTGAAAGCGCCCCATAATTCCTGGGCCACCATCGTTGTTGTGGATACTATTTCCAGCTCCTCCAGTGAGGATGAAGAAGTAGTGTGATGAGCCATACCCTGGGTGTAAGTGCTAGCCTAACCTCTCCCCAAGGGTGACCCTCTATGATACGCAAAGTATCTGGGTTGAAGAGAAACATCGCTTCACTGGATAACCATCAACCAGTTAAATGAGAGACTAGGCTGCTTTTATTTTATATATTTACTACTGAATTTTTATATTTTCACTACTGATTGTAACTGAGTGCACTGACATATGTACTGCTGAATTTTCACTACTGATTGTAACTGAGCACACTGAATTAGTATTGAGATTGCTACTGATTATGTTTTAATGACTATAAGACTTGATTTTTATTGCACATTATTTTAAGCAAATCACTGATGTACTCTACACAACCGTGACAACCACGGGCAAGAGCTGAACCATTTACATGCACATGCTTATAACACGATGTTGATTTTGAGTGTTAGGTTTAGGGAGATGGGATCTTTTACTCCTTCTTAGTCAAACATGGAGGGAGACATTTGGTCCCGTTCTCCACAAGAGCACAATTTCAGAATTTGGTCATTGCTAAATCTGAAGGGGTGATCAATAAGATCACTAGTTAGTGTAAGTGAGAGGATTGAATTGTGAGGCTGTGCTCTTGAAGTAGGTGGGACTTAGTAAGTCCCAAAGGGACTATAGAGTATTTTCATATTTAACCTTTTAAATCAGTTATGATGTAATCAATTAAATAGTTATGATGTAACCAACCACTTGATGAAATCAATTTTGATGTAATCAACCATTTGATGAAATTAATCAGGAAATGAAACCTTTTAGTATAAGGTAAAAGGCTTAAAGGCCTAAAAGCAGGCCAGGTTAGTGTATGACCTCAGTCTGTGTGAAGCTCACCACCTGTACCACTCTGTACTGTCTTTGTTGAAAGTGTATTCTTTTTGTGTGGCTGAACATGACGACCATGATGACATTGTGCATTGTTGAAACCAATGAATTTCATGTCATAAATCAATTAAATGAAACCTTTAAAAAAAAAATAAACTGGCGGACCTCGCGCCACAGTTATTGATGAGACCCATAGAATGAAACATAATTGTGGCGAGCCGCCAGAGGTGTGATTAAAGAAAAAATGGGGAAACCCCATCTAAATGAGATAATTGCTGTAGAAATGTATAAAAACTGGTGCATTGATTGTACTTTTGATTGTACATTGATTGTACTCAGATGGTCTGCAGTCATCTCGGCTTTATGGTATTTCAATAAAGTCTGATTTTTGACATCTTAAACCCCGGACTCTCAAATAATTTTTTATAGCTTAACCAAGACATTTTCCACAATAGAAATAAAACGCGAGTAGAGCCGGAAGTTACCACACTGAGGGCTGGAACAATCTGGCGAAGAGTGACTGAGGAACCGGGGTATTTATGCACTGCTGATGAGGTGGGTTGATGAGGAGCAGGTGAGATCGCTGATTCAGCCATGGAGCACCATGTCCAGAAACACATACACACACACAAACATAGAGAGAGAGAAAGCACTGAAAACAGGGGAGATACATGGAGCTCGACCCGGACCATGACACCTGTATTATCCTTGTTTGCTTCTTTTGGCAATCAACAGGCAGACCAATAATCTTCATTTTAACAAAGGGATCTATAATCTGCAGATAACAGAATATGTTAGCTGTGGCTGAGAATAGCAAATATTCCGTTTGTCACAGTTTATTGTGTTAACATACCTCTCCTCTGTCCCCTAAGATGAAATATTTTGATTTTGGGAGCTGCGGGCCACTAATTATTTTCAGAACTAACTGCGTTTTTTTGTGTCCAGGCAATGGGTCACTCAACATTGGGTTAAAGGCACCTGAAAGCATTTACTATTACACAAACTGTATATTTTCCCAATACCTAATTATAAATATATGAAACTTGATGCTCACCTCTCCACATGCATCTACTAGATTTTGGAACATGGCTGTGGAGATCTGCCCATTAAGCCACAAGAGCATTATTGAGGTCAGGCACTGATGGCAACAGGACAATAACATGGATGGGTATAAAAAGAGTATCTTAGAGAGACAGAGTCTCTCAGAAGTAAAGATGGGCAGAGGTTCACCAATCTGCGAAAAACTGTGCTGACAAATTGTGGAACAATTTCAGAATGATGTTCCTCAACATAAAATAGCAAAGACTTTGAATATCTCATCATCTACAGTACATAATATCATCAAAAGATTCAGAGAATCTGGAGAAATCTCTGTGCGTGAAGGGCGAAAATCAATATTGCATGCCCAAGATCTTCGGGCCCTCAGGCGGCACTGCATTAAAAACAGGCATGATTCTGTAATGGAAAATCACTGCATGGGCTCAGAAACACCTCTAGAACTCATTGTATGTGAACACAATGCTCTGTGCCATCCACAAATGCTTTTTAAAGCTCATGACTGCAAAGATCATGAAAAGAAGAAGCCATATGTGAACATGATCCAGAAACGCCGCCATCTTCTCTGGGCCAAAGCTCATTTAAAATGAGGCAAAGTGGAAACCCGGCGAAGTGGAAAACTGTTCTGTAGTCAGACGAATCGAAATTTGAGATTCTTTTTGGAAACCATGGACACCATGTCCTCTGGACTAAAGAGGAGAGGGACCATCTGGCTTGTTATCAGCATACAGTTCAAAAGCCTGCATCTCTGATGGTATGGGTGTGCATTAGTGCCGATGGAATGGGCAGCTTGTATATCTGGAAAGGCACCATCAATGCTGAAATGTATATACAGGTTTTAGATCAACATATACTTCCATCTACACAACATCTTTTTTACAGAAGGCCTTGCATATTTCAGCAAGACACTGCTAAACCACATACTGCATCTATTACAACAGAATGGCTTCATAGTAGAAGAGTCCAGCTGCTGAACTGGCCTGCCTGCAGTCCAGACCTTTCACCAATTGAAAACATTTGGCGCATCGTGAAACAAAAAATACGACAAAGAAGACCCAGGACTGTTGAGCAGCTAGAATCCTGTATCAGACACGAATGGGACATTCCTCTCCCAAAACTCCAGCAACTGGTCTCCTCAGTTCCCAGATGTATACAGATTGTTGTTAAAAGAAGAGGCAATGCTACACAGTGGTAAACATGTCCTTGTCCCAATTATTTTGAGGTTGCTGCCATCAAATTCAAAATTTCCTTATTTTTTACTTAAAATGGTACATTTCCTCAGTTTAAACATTTGATATGGTTTCTATGTTGTAAATAAAATATGTGTTTATGAGATTTGAAAATCATTGCATTCTGTTTTTATTTACATTTTAAACAACATCCTAACTTTTTTGGAATTGGGGTTATATTTATCAATACCCTTTTAGGTCCCAATGGAACCTGTGCACGCTCTCTGATGAAATGACACATAATTAGTAAAAGAGGCAAGGGCCCTGCGCGTTAAGAGGGATACACATGAGAATATACATGGAACGAAAATAAGAACCAATTGTATGAACACGACAACTGGTAAAACGGTTTGTATGATCCAACAAGGTCCGTTGTATACGTCTGAAAGGTTGTGAGTGATTTCTAATGAAAAAAGAGCAAGCAAGCTTACCATTACAGAGTTGCAGAGGGCTCTGTGTTTGTTCTTGAGTCACCAATGGAAGTACTGAAAGAGCATTTATTAGTGTGGCGAGGTGGAGGGAGTGGCCAGGCTGTGAGGATGCACACCTGGCACTGATTAGACAAATCAGTGGGAGAGAGAGATAAAGGAGTGCTGGAAGCGCCAGAGAGAGAGAGAGACGCACGTGCATTTTGTGTTCCGTTTGTGTGTTTTATGTTCTGTTTCTGTTTCATTCATGATTAAACTTTACGTTTATGTTCAGCCAGTTCTCACCTCCTCCTTGCCCGTCTTTAATTGTTACAATTAGCAATAGCAAAAGGGACGGTTTCATTATGAGGACTACACTGATCACACAACACTGAGTGTCCGAAAGCTAACAAAAGGTATTTCTAGAAATACTGTAACAGAAAAGAATATGAATATGCTAATACACAGAAACCTACAGTGGGTATAGAAAACAATCACCCCCCTTTAAAATAATCACATTTTGTTGCTTTTCAGCCTGAAATGAAGACGGACACAGTTTTTGTTTTATCCAGCTGTATTTAATCAGTGCAACATATAACATCCAAGTGAAAGATATAACACCAACATGTCAGAAGAAAATAAAAGAAATAAAAAACCAGAATCACCGAGTTGGAAAAAGGATCACCCCCTTGCTTTAATTTGCCTTATTTTTTTAATTACAGCCCTTAGTCTGTTGTGATATGTCTCTACTAACTTTGCACATCTAGACTTTTCAATTCAATTCAATTCAATTTTATTTGTATAGCGCTTTTAACAATAAACACTGTCACAAAGCAGCTTTACAGAGAAAATCTAAATTTTTAATTTTAAATCAATAAATTTATCCCCAATGAGCAAGCCAATGAGCAAGCCAATGGCAACGGTGGCAAGGAAAAACTCCCTGAGATGACATGAGGAAGAAACCTTGAGAGGAACCAGACTCAAGAGGGAACGCATCCTCATCTGGGTGACACTGGATAGTGTAATTAGAAGTAAATCTCTTCTATAACTGTATGATACATGATATAAAGTGCAACTGTGTAGTCAGGAGATTCGACACAGTCTCAACATGGAGTCTATTTTGCTGAAATCATGAACTGTCCACCGATGGAGACCCGAGCGCAAAGTCTGTTTGTGAATTGTTTGTGGAGGCTGTCCATATGGGCCCATCCTCAGCAACAGCGAGCGATGAGAACCCCAGAAGCAGGGCACCAGGATGGGCCAGGTCGTTTCAGAGAGAGCTCGGTGGTTAAGAAGTTGGACTACCGATTGGAAGGTCATGAGTTCAAATCCCAGCACCACCAAGCTGCCACTGTTGGGCACTTGAGCAAGGCCCTTAACCCTTAACTGCTCCCTGGGTGCCGCAGCAAAAATGGCTGCCCACTGCTCCGGGTGTGTTCACGGTTTGTAGTGTGTGTGTTCACTACTCACAACTCCTAATGTGTGTGCACTAACTTGGATGGGTTAAATGCAGAGGACAAATTCCAAGTATGGGTTACCATACATTGGCCTTCACTTTCACTTTGATGTTGGTATCGTCCAAAATCTTCACAGGTGTTGGTGTCATCTGGAATCTTCTTAGAGGCTGGTTCTGAACTGGAGCCAGCACGTTCACTGATTACCTCGGGATGGGCATCCCGAGGTAGGAATAGGAAACAGATGGAAAAGGATTAGCGTGGCTGCTGTTCATTGTATGTCAGGCAATATGACCATGTGCATTTGTTATCATTTTAAAGAAGTACAAGGTCATGAGATGCGGTTAGGCGAATGCTAGGTCAAAGAAATGTGTCTTTAATCTGGATTTAAACTGAGAGAGTGTGTCTGAACCCCGAACATTATCAGGAAGGCTATTCCAGAGTTTAGGAGCTAAATGTGAAAATCTCCTTTAATAGACTTTGATATCTTTGGTATTATCAGAAATCCAGAGTTTTGCTACTTTAAAGAGCGTGATGGATTGTAACGTGATAGAAGATTGGTTAAATATAAAGGGGCTTGGCTGTTTAGGGCTTTATAGGTGAGTAGCAGAATTTTATAATCGATACGGAACTTAACAGGTAATCAGTGTAGCGATGATAAAATTGGGGTAATATGTTGATATTTTTGTGATCTGGTAAGCACTCTTGCAGCTACATTTTGGACTAACTGTAGCTTGTTTATTGAGGATGCAGGACAACCACCTAGTAGTGCATTACAATAGTCCAGTCTTGAGATCATGAATGCGTGAACTAGTTTTTCTGCATCAGAAACAGATAGCATGTTACGTAACTTGGCAATATTTCTAAGGTGAAAGAAGGCTGTTTTTGTTACCTGGGAAATATGATTTTCAAATGACAGGTTGCTGTCTAATATAACACCCAGGTCTTTAACTGCAGAGGATGAGGTAACCGTACATCCTTCTAGATGCAGATTATATTCTAGGAGCTTTTGTGTACCGATTTTTGGTTCAATTAGCAATATATCTGTTTTATCAGAATTTAGTAAAAGAAAATTAACGGTCATCCTGTTTTTAATGTCTTTAACACATTCTGTTAACGTGGAGAATTTGGAAATTTCATCTGGGCTTGTGGAAATATATAGTTGAGTATCGTCAGCATAACAGTGGAAATTTATCTCGTGTTTTCTGATAATGCTTCCAAAGGGCAGCATATATAAAGAAAACAGCAGGGGGCCTAACACCAATCCTTGCGGCACACCATACTTTACTGCTGTTATGTCAGAAAGTTCATCATTTAAACAAACAAAATGGTAGCGGTCAGACAGGTAGGATTTAAACCATTTCAGTGCCTGTCCCTGAATAACAATGTAGTTTTGTAATCTATCTAAGTGTATGTCATGATCTATAGAATCGTATTGATCGTATTGAATGCGGCACTGAGATCAAGTAGAACAAGTAGAAATGCAGCCTTGGTCAGATGCTAGAAGCAAGTCATTTGTAATTTTGATGAGCGCAGTCTCTGTGCTGTGATGGGGCCTAAAACCTGATTGAAATTTTTCATAGATACCATTTTTGTGTAGAAAGGAGCATAATTGAGCAGACACAACCTTTTCCAATACTTTAGATATAAATGGGAGGTTTGAGATTGGTCTATAATTTACTAGTTTACTAGGATCTAGTTGTGGTTTCTTAAGGAGAGGCTTAATGACTGCCAGCTTGAATGTTCTTGGGACATGACCTAGAGATAAAGAGGAGTTAATTATATTGAGGAGAGGCTCTCCTACTACAGGAAGCAACTCTTTCATTAGATTAGTGGGTATGGGATCTAGTATACAGGTGCATCTCAATAAATTAGAATGTCGTGGAAAAGTTCATTTATTTCAGTAATTCAACTCAAGTTGTGAAACTTGTGTATTAAATAAATTCAATGCACACAGACTGAAGTAGTTTAAGTCTTTGGTTCTTTTAATTGTGATGATTTTGGCTCTCATTTAACAAAAACCCACCAATTCACTATCTCAACAAATTAGAATACTTCATAAGACCAATAAAAAAAACATTTTTAGTGAATTGTTGGCCTTCTGGAAAGTATGTTTATTTACTGTACATGTACTCAATACTTGGTAGGGGCTCCTTTTGCTTTAATTACTGCCTCAATTTGGCGTGGCATGGAGGTGATCAGTTTGTGGCACAGTGGTATGGAAGCCCAGGTTTCTTTGACAGTGGCCTTCAGCTCATCTGCATTTTTTGGTCTCCTGTTTCTAATTTTCCTCTTGACAATACCCCATAGATTCTCTATGGGGTTCAGGTCTGGTGAGTTTGCTGGCCAGTCAAGCACACCAACACCATGGTCATTTAACCAACTTTTGGTGCTTTTGGCAGTGTGGGCAGGTGCCAAATCCTGCTGGAAAATGAAATCAGCATCTTCAAAAAGCTGGTCAGCAGAAGGAAGCATGAAGTGCTCCAAAATTTCTTGGTAAATGGGTGCAGTGACTTTGGTTTTCAAAAAACACAATGGACCAACACCAGCAGATGACATTGCACCCCAAATCATCACAGACTGTGGAAACTTAACACTGGACTTCAAGCAACTTGGGCTATGAGCTTCTCCACCCTTCCTCCAGACTCTAGGACCTTGGTTTCCAAATGAAATACAAAACTTGCTCTCATCTGAAAAGAGGACTTTGGACCACTGGGCAACAGTCCAGTTCTTCCTCTCCTTAGCCCAGGTAAGACGCCTCTGACATTGTCTGTGGTTCAGGAGTGGCTTAACAAGAGGAATACGACAACTGTAGCCAAATTCCTTGACACATCTGTGTGTGGTGGCTCTTGATGCCTTGACCCCAGCCTCAGTCCATTCCTTGTGAAGTTCACTCAAATTCTTGAATCGATTTTGCTTGACAATCCTCATAAAGCTGCGGTTCTCTCGGTTGGTTGTGCAGCTTTTTCTTCCACACTTTTTCCTTCCACTCAACTTTCTGTTAACATGCTTGGATACAGCACTCTGTGAACAGCCAGCTTCTTTGGTAATGAATGTTTGTGGCTTACCTAGTGAACCAAACTGAGAGACCATTTTGAAGGCTCAGGAAACCTTTGCAGGTGTTTTGAATTGATTAGCTGATTGGCATGTCACCATATTCTAATTTGTTGAGATAGTGAATTGGTGGGTTTTTGTTAAATGTAAACCAAAATCATCACAATTAAAAGAACCAAAGACTTAAACTACTTCAGTCTGTGTGCATTGAATTTATTTAATACACGAGTTTCACAATTTGAGTTGAATTACTGAAATAAATGAACTTTTCCATGACATTCTAATTTATTGAGAGGCACCTGTACATGTGGTTGATTTTGATGTGTTGATAAGCTTTGTAAGCTCTTCCTGTCCAATTGTGGTAAAGGACCGCAATTTTTCTTGGGAAATTATATTTGAGGCTAAAACCTGTGATGCTGCTGTCGGTGGTATATTTCCAGTTTTATTCCTGATGCTTTCAATTTTCTCAAAGAAGAAATCCATGAAGTCATTACTACTTAGTTGTGCTGGAATATTCAGTTTAGGCAACATCTTATTATTTGTTAATCTAGATATTGTATTGAATAAAAACCTAGGATTGTTTTGGTTACTTTCTATGAGTTTATGTAGATACTCTGCCCTAGCAGCTTTTAGACCCTGTCTATAGCGAGACATACTGTCCTTCCACGCAATTCGAAAAACCTCTAGATTTGTTTTTTTTCCATTTGCGCTCAAGATTACGAGTTGCTCTCTTAAGAGTATGAGTATGGCTGTTGTACCATGGAGCAGGATGTTTTTCTCTAACCTTTTTTAGTTTAATAGGGGCAACAATATCTAGAGTGCTAGAGAGCATAGTGCCTATATAACTAGTCACCATATCGAGTTCAATAGAATTTATGGGTACACAGCGTAGTTGGGACAGATCAGGCAGCTTAGTTATGAATAGTGGTTGGAATAATAGTTCTACCCATTCGATAACACGGTTCTAATTGGCTAATCTCAGCTACAGGCAGTGTGCATGAGATGAGATAGTGATCTGTGATATCATCACTTTGTGGTAGAATAATTATATCGTTAACCTTAGTTCCATGAGATATAATTAAGTCTAGTATATGATTGAAGCGATGAGTGGGTCTGGTGACATTTTGTTTGACCCCAAATGAGTTCAGTAGGTCTGTAAAAGCAAGTCCTAATGCATCATTTTTATTATCTACATGGATGTTAAAATCTCCGACAATCAATGCTTTATCCACATTAACTATTAAGCCTGAAAGCAAATCAGCAAACTCTTTCAAAAAATCAACATAGGGTCCTGGGGGCCTATACACAGTAGCCAGAGCAAGACATAGCAGCGATTTTTTCCCTATACCTAAAAGTGTAACATTGAGCACAATTATTTCGAATGAGTTGTACCTGTATCCTGTTTTCTGAGTAATATTAAGAGTATTACTATATATTGTTGCAACACCACCCCACGACCAATCATACAGGGCTCATGCTTATAACAGTAGCCAGGTGGCATGGACTCATTTAGTACAATATAATCATTTGATTTAAGCCAGGTTTCGATAAGGCAGAGTGCATCGAAATTATTATCTGTAATGATTTCATTTACAACTACTGCCTTGTGTTAGAGAACCTCTCGCATGCGGCGTCATTCGCAGAGTGAATGACTGACTTCCGCATTCCATTCTCCGCGCCGCTGTTGAGGACAGCTGGCAGCTTACTTCCGCATTCCACGTCCTCATTCACAAAAACCCACTGGACTGATCATTCATAGACTCAGGTTTTGTTTTCATCACCATGTGCTTCTGTTTTGGTTTATGTCATGTCTCTGCCCCCGTTTGTTCACTGGTTCTGTGCTTTTGGTTTATGCTGTGTCTCCGCCCCTGTTTGTTCATTGGTTTGTCATTTAATACTTCATTATTAAGTTCAGCTGTTTTGTATTTGTCCTTGTTTATTCTGTTTATTTATACGGCTACACATTTCCGCTTCTTCGCGGAGTATTAGCTTAAGATAGATTTTGTTGAAGCATGTGCTGTACGACTGCTACCATCTTGTTATTCTCTCGCCTTTAGACCATAGTTTTCTGACCTCACACCATTGCCTCGATTCCTGTTTTGCTTTGTTTTCTGTTGTGGAATTATGTCTTGTTCCATTTTGGATTATTCATGTTCCTGTCTCGTTTTGGATTATTCATGTTCCTGTGGATTATTATTTGGTTTTTGACCCTGCTGTTATTTTGTGTTTTCCCTCATCGTTAATAAATTAACTGTTTTCCCCAGCGATTGCATCCTGCCCCACCCTGTGTTGACATAATAGAATACTCCGCCTAACATGGATGCAGTGGGGAAACTTTTGGCAAGCCGCGCCAAATTTTTTGTTCCCCCCTTGGACTCTATTTCTTTTCGGGCCTGTCTTCCTCCTCCAACCGCCTATGATGGCATCTCCTGGTACCCCCAATATTTCCTTCTACAGGCCCAAGGTTATTTTTTATGTTTGGAGGACCCGAAGCCCAGCGAGGAACAATGGGTGAGGTTCCTCCAATCCCGTTTGGTCGGCTTAGCTCACTGGTGGGCTGAGATTTACCTGGACAGTGGGTCCTGGGAGATGAACACGGTCTCGGGTTTTGTGGATCTCCTGCTCCAGGAATACGGGCGCCCAGAATTCAATCCCGACCTAAACACCCTCTTTAACAGTGTGCACCTGCCCAACCAGCCCGGCCATTCCTTCCTGGAGCACTATGGGAGGGAGCAGGCCAACGTGGTGGCTGGCACCTATCAGTCTCAATCCCAGGAGTGCATGACCAGGGCCTGCATCAGGCAGGCCACTGTGTGCCATGCCAATCCCGAGCTCCAGCAGGAGGTGGTCTCTCCAGCGGAGCTCCCCCTGGAGGTTAACATGGCAACCTCCAGCCCCAAGCTCCAGCCAGAGACCCAGCAGGAGGTTTCCCCGGCAGACCACCACCTGGAGGTTAACGTGGCAACCTCCAGCCCCGAGCTCCAGCTGGAGACCCAGCAGGAGGTCTCACCAGCAGAGTGCCACCTGGAGGTTAACATGGCAACCTCCAGCCCCGAGCTCCAACAGGAGATCCAGCAGGAGATCTCCCCAGTGGAGCTGCCCCTGGAGGTTAACGTGGCAACCTCCAGCCCCGAGCTCCAACCGGAGACCCAGCAGGTGATCTCCCCAGTGGAGCTGCCCCTGGAGGTTAACATGGCAACCTCCAGCCCCGAGCTCCAGCCGGAGACCCAGCAGGTGATCTCCCCAGCGGAGCTGCCCCTGGAGGTTAACATGGCAACCTCCAGCCCCGAGCTCCAGCCGGAGATCCAGCAGGAGGTCTCCCCAGTGGAGCACCCTCCGGAGGTCCACGAGGAGACCTCTGCTCCAGCCCTGTTCCTGTCGGAGACCCAAGAGGGGTCCTCCGCTCCAGCCCTGTTCCTGTCGGAGACCCACGAGGAGACCTCAGCCCCAGCTCTGTCCCCGCCGGAGGTCCACGAGGAGACCTCCGTTCCTGTCCTGTTCCCGCCGGAGGTCCACGGGATGACCTCCTCCCAAGCCAAGTCCATGTCAGAGGTCTACAGAATGACCTCCTCCCAAGCCAAGTCCATGCCAGAGGTCCACAGGATGACCTTCTCCCAAGCCAAGTCAATGTCTGAGGTCCACAGGATGACCTCCTTTCCAAGTTCTAGTCCATGTCCAAGTCCTAGCCCATGTCTTAGCCTTAATTCATGTCCTAGTCCAAGTCTATGTCCAAGTCCATGTGCAGATTCTTGCCTTAGTCCTAGTCCTAATCTATGTCCAAGTCCAGGTCCAGGTTCTTACCCTAGTCCCTTTCCATGTTCTAACCCAAGTCCATGTTCTAGTTCAAGTCCATGCCCAAGTCCAGATCCAGGTTTCTGTCGTAACACATATCCTAGTCCATGTCCCAGTCCAGGTCCATGCCCAAATCTAGAGTCATGTTCCAACCCATGTCTCAGTTCATGCCCAAAGTCATGTTCCAACCCATGCCTCAGTTCATGCCCAAAGTCATATTCCAACTCATGCCTTAGCCCATGTCTCAGTTCAGGCCCAAAGTCACATTCAGTTCCCAGTCCTGTTCCCAGTCCTGTTCCCTGTCCAGAATCCAGTCCAATTTCTAGCTTAGGTCCCAGTCCAGTTTCTAGCTTAGGTTCCAGTCCAGTTTCAGGTCCAGTTTCCAGTCCAGGTCACAGTTCAGTGTCCAGTCCAGTTTCCAGTCCAGTTTCCAGTCCTGAATCCAGTCTTGTTTCTAGTTCGGTTTCCAGTCCAGTTTCCAGTCCAGGTCACAGTCTAGTTTCCAGTCCTGTTCCCAGTCCTGTTCCCAGTCCAGAATCCAGTCCAGTTTCTAGTTTAGGTTCCAGTCCAAAATCTGGTTTAGCTTCCAGTTCAGTTTCCAGTTCAGTTTCCAGGTTAGTTTCAAGTCCAATTTCCAGTTCAGGTTCAGGTCCAGAGTCCAGACCTGTTTCCACCTCTGTTTCCAGCCCTGTCTCCACCTCTGTCTCAAGCTCTGTCTCCAGCTCTGTCTCCAGTCTAGTTTCTAGTCTGGTTTCCAATTCTGTTTCTAGTTTCATTTCCAGTCAGGCTTCTAGTTTCTCTTTCAGTCCAGTTTCTGGGTTTGTTTCAAGTCCAGTTTTCAGCCAGGTTACTAGCTTTGTTTCCAGTGCTGTTTCCAGTTCTGTTCCCAGTCAGGTTTCTGATTTCGTTTCCAGTTCTGTTTCTAGCCTAGCTTCCAGTCCTGTACCCAGTCCAGTTTCTAGTTCAGTTCCAGTCCAGTTTCCAATCCAGTTTCCTGTCCTGTTTCCTGTCCAGTTTCTAGTTCAGTTCTAGTCCAGTTTCCAATCCAGTTTCCTGTCCTGTTTCCTATCCTATTTCCAAGTCTGTCTCCAAGTCTGTCTCCAAGTCTATTCCCAAGCCTGTTTCCAGTCCAGGTGCCATGTCTGATTCCAGTCCTGTTTCTAGTCCTGGTTCCAGTCCAGTTTCCAGTCCAAGCCCCAAGCCAAGCACCAGATCAAACATCCGGTCAAGCACAGCTCCAAGCTCCAAGCCAAGCACCAGGTCAAGCACCACTCCTAGCTCCAAGCCAAACTCCAAGTCAAGCACCAGGTCAAGCACAGCTCCAAGTTCCAAGCCAAGCACCAGGTCAAGCACCACACCAATTTCCAAGCCAAGCTCCAAGCCAAGCTCCAAGCAAAGTTCTCTACCAAGGCCGAAGAGACAACCAGATACGCTCCGCTCTGGCCTCGGAACACTGGACATAGCCAGCCTCGGGTCCTGAGGGGCACACATTATGGGGTGGGGGGGCTCTGTTAGAGAACCTCTCGCACGTGGCGTCGTTCACAAAGCTTCGGCTTCACGTTTCCGCTTCTTCGCGGAGTATTAGCTTAAGATAGAGTTTGTTGAAGCATGTGCTGTACACCTGCTACCGTCTCGTTATTCTCTCGCCTTTAGACCATCATTTTTTGACCTTACACCATTGCCTCGATTCCTGTTTTGCTTTCTTTGCTGTTGTGGAATTATGCCTTGTTACGTTTTGGATTATTCATGTTCCTGTCTTGTTTTGGATTATTCATTTTCCTGTGGATTATTATTTGGTTTTTGACCCTGCTGTTATTTTGTGTTTTCCCTCATCATTAATAAATTAACTGTTTTCCCCAGCGATTGCATCCTGCCCTCCCTGTGTTGAAAAACACCTTGGGTGCGAGAGATCTAATGTTTAGGAGCCGAAGTTTTAGAAATCCTTTCTGTTTGCCTCTTTTGCTGTTGTCTGTTTTAATTGTAATCAGATTGTTTATAAATCCTGTATTATAATAATTATTTTTACTTGTTATTCGGGGAACAGACACAGTCTCTATAGGATAAACTACAAATGTCGTATTGTCATTTAAGTAATTTGAACATTGACTATCATAGCTGTTATTGTTATTTGAAGTTGTATTTACTAGTCATATGGTGTGTAGTGTCTTGGAGATGTTGTCTGAGAGGAGATCAGCTCCGAGTCTGCTGGGGTGCAGGCCATCAGCGCGGAACAATCTAGGAGGCTCCCAGAAAAGATTATTGATAAAGAGCAGTTTCTGTTTATTACACCATGTAATTAACCATTTTTTTAAAAACGAAAAGTCTACTGAACCTTTCAAGTCCACGTCTGTATGTGGGGAGAGGTCCAGACATGATGATATTCGTCATGGGCGATGTGTTGCGTACCGTCTCTATCAGGCTGCCGAAGTCTCTCTTCAGGATTTCCGTCTGCTGCAGCCTGATGTCGTTGACCCCCGCGTGCAGCACAACAGCTCTGGTGTTCTTGGCATCCTTCAGGATCGCGGGTACATGCACAGCGACATCGAGAACATGAGCGCCAGAAAAACAGTGGGTGCATACCTTACCTTTAGTTGAGGTGACGCGAACGTTTCGAACAATGGAGTCTCCGATGATCACGACGTTGGTTTTGGTCTCGCGGAGAGGGGCGAAGCGGTTCCTGATGGAGATCTCGAAGACTGGGGGCGGCGGATGGGGAGAGGACCTCGCCTGGGGTCTGGCCCACGCCTTCCGCTGCTGGTGCACCCAAGGTCCATGGTGTGTTGGCGCCGGAGTGAAGGAGACCTGGGCTGGTTGCATCCTGGGTGCATGGCCCCTGTGCAGAGAAACGCACGGAGTAGAGGTGGTGGGAGTGATTGTATCACGCCGCAAACTTACCGTACTTTTGTGAGTGTCAGCACGAGATGTCTCTAGCGCGGCTCTCCGTTCACGCAACTGGGCCTGCTTATTTAGTAGGTCACAGATCTGCTTCTCCACACTGCCTCCAACTCCAACTGCACTGTGTGCAATTCGAATGTGTCCTCACCTGCATCCGACAGAAACATCTGACATGTTCGCCATTTTAAACAGCAGTGTTCGAGTGATAATGTAAATAAGACTAGCTACAACAAATGGAAACGATAGCGCAAAATTATTAATGAAAAATAAAGGAACATTATAATTTAAACGCTGACACAAGCAACAAACTCCTGGCAAACGATTTGAAAACAGGAACTACGTCACAGGAACTACCAATATTTGGTAATTCCTGTGAATTTGCAATAGTTGCAATATTTGCCCACTCTTCTTTGCAGAACTGCTCAAGTTCAGTTAAATTTGATGGTGACCATTTGTGGACTGCAGTCTTCAAGTCTGTAGATTTTCTTCAGATTTTCAATGGGGTTTAATTCTGGGCTCTGACTAGGCCATACAAGGACCTTTTTCTCCTTCAACCACTGTGTGGTCAGTTTTGCTAAACCTTCTTCCCACTGACAACTTTTTGGCAGAGGGCAGCCGATTTTCCGCAAGAATTTGACTGTACTTTGCCCCATCCATTTTGCTTCTATCCTGTGCTCCAGTCCCTGCTGCAGAGAAACACCCCCATAACAGGATATTACCACCTCCATGCTTTACTGTAAGAATGGTGTTATCCACCCACAACTGAGCTTTGCCAAAACGCATCTTGAAGATTCTGAGGCCACATGGAAAAAGGTGTTATCTTTTTCCATGTGGCCTCAGAATCTTCAAGATGCATTTTGGCAAAGCTCAGTTGTGGGTGGATTTTTTCTTGCAGCCCTGGGAATATATATCCCAACATAATTGTATGGAAATACAAGCCACATTTGTGGAGAATTTGTGATATTGTTGTCACATTCACACAATGACCACTCTTTGTCATAAATTCCTGCAACTGCTTCAGAGATGCTGTAGGCCTCTTGGTAGCCTCTCTGACCAGTTTCCTCCTGGCTCTTTCATCCAGTTTGGAGCGACGTCCTGATCCAGGGAGAGGGTCTGTGTTGTACCAAATACCTTCCATTTCTTAATAATAGACTTCACTGTGCTTCTAGGCACTGATAAAGCATTTGAAATTTTTTGTATCCATCTCCTGACTTGTGCCTGTCCACAACTTTATCCCGGAGATCTTTTGACAGCGCCTTGCCACCCATAATTGATTGTTTGCTTCAGTTGCACTACAAAATGCTCCAGGAAAGCCCTTTTCATGCTGATCTAATCAAAATGACCACAGCTGATCACAGTTGAAAGTCAAAAGGGTTTGCGTGCCATTAAGAAGGTGATTAGCTACACCTGATTGAGTTTACAAGTCATTTTTAGGAGGGGGGTGATCTTTTTTCCAACTCAGTGTTTCTGGTTTTTTATTTCTTTTATTTTTTTCTGTCATGTTGGTGTTATATCTTTCACTTGGATGTTATAAGTTGCACTGAGTAAATACAGCTGGATGAAACAAAAACTGTGTCCGTCTTCATTTCAGGCTGAAAAGCAACAAAATGTGATTATTTTAAAGGGGGGTGATTCTTTTCTATACCCACTGTATATGTGTATGTGTTAAGGTGAGATGAGCAGAGGCCCACTAAGGGCAGCTTGATTGTGAATGTTCCCCTTTGAGGATGTGATACCGGGACAGCACTTCAGTTGACTGGTGTGGATCCACTGTGGCTGTGAATTTGCAAGCTTGGTGGTTAGTGTGACTGCTATCACCTTCGTTGAGGGTCCAGACTTTTCACTAGTACTGAGTCACCTGAGAGGAAAGGAAGAGTAGGTAAAGAGAGAGAGGCAGAAACATTACCATGCACACTGTTCAATTTTTCAATTAAGGCTTGAGTTTGATCGCAGACAATCACATCCAGGTCTCCTGCAAAAGAAATGCCAGGGTTACCTTTAGTCCAAGGGGTTGGAAATGGTCTGCTCATTAACATCTCGAAAGGAGATTTTGGATGTACAGTCATGGCCAAAAGTATTGGCAGTGACATAAATTTTGTGTTTTGCAAAGTTTGCTGCTTCAGTATTTGTAGATAATTTTTTTCCACGTTTCTAAGGTATACTGGAAAAGAATGGTAAGCATTTCATAAGTGTTAAAGGCTTTTATTGGCAAAAACATTCAATATATGCAAAGAGTCAATATTTGCAGTGTTGACCCTTGTTCTTCATAAACTCTGCAATTCGCTCTGGCATGCTGGATATCAGCTTCTGGGCCAAATTCTGACTGATGGTGATCCATCACTGGGGCTTCATCACAGAAAATAACTTTGCACCAGTCTTTTGCTGTCCAATCATTGTACCTCTGGCAGAATTTCAGTCTGTCCTTGATGTTTTTCTTGGAGAGAAGTGGCCTCTTTACTGCCCTTCTTGAGACCAGGTACTGTCCAAAAGACTTCGCCTCACTGTGTGTGCAGATGCACTCACACCCACCTGCTGCCAATATTGAGCAAGCTCTGCACTGGTGGTGACACGATGCCATAGCTGACTTCTCAGGAGGAGAAGTCAGACAATTTGCTAGACTTTCTGGGACGTCCTGAAGCCTTCTTCACTGCAGTTGAACCTCTCTCCTTGAAGTTCTTGAAGATCCGGTAAATGTTTTTTTCAGGTGCAATATTCTTTACAGCAATTTCCTTGCATGTGAGGCCTTTTTGATGCAAAGCAGTGATGGCTGCATGTCTTTCTTTGGAGGTAACCATTGCAAACAAGAACACAATGATTGAAAGCACTTTCCCCCTCCTTTTATAGCAATCAGTCTGCTCTTATAATCCAATCAGAATGATAGAGTGATTTTATCTGACTAGTACTCATTCACACTTTCCCATGTGCTGATGATATGATTAGTGAAATGATGTTAGCTGGTCATTTTGTGCCCGGGCCAAAAAACAGTGAAATTTGGGTTTTTGTGATAAAGTTCATTTTTTTGGCCAATGAAGCTTTTTGCAATTATTTAAAATGCATCTGATCACTTTGCGCAATAATCTAGAAACAATGTGAATCAACACCACAACAACTTAAGGAGCAAATTTTGCAAAACACCCAAAATTTGCTTGTCACTGCCAATACTTTTGGCCATGATTGTAGTGCCATTCTGATTTCACAGAGAACTGCTGGAAGCAGATCTACCCAATTTCACATTAAGAAAATTTGAATAATATTTAACACACCTCTTTGTGCGACATGTGAAACACCATGAAAATAGCGCACAAGAAATGTAATACTGAACTGGGCAACGTGACTCATCCATTAGGGCAACGAATAATACCGACTGAGTCAGGTGTACAATGTTCAGTGCGCCAGAAGGAGAGAGAGGCAAGGCGTTAAATCTGTAAAATTGCAATGTCAACATCATGAGGTGACCACACATGCGTGAACAAGGAAAAAACAGTGTTATGATCAATGTATGGCAATGATGAGCCCTCTTTGGCAGCCCATTTAGCCACTTCATCAGCAAGAGAAATCCCTCGGGTCTGTTCGGAATCAGCAGAATGGTGACCCTTGACCTTCACTACAGCTAAGCATTGGGGGAGAAGGGATGCTTCCAATAGATCTGAAACAAGAGTGGCATGTGAGATAGGTTTACCATCAGCCGCTTTAAAACTCCTGGCATGCCATATCTTACCAAAATCATACGCAACACCAAAAACAACAAAAAAACAAAACAACAAAAAACAAAAAAAAAATCCAGAAAAACGCATTTCAAAAAAGTTATGAATTGATTTGCATTTTAATGAGGGAAATAAGTATTTGACCCCTTCGACTTAGTACTTGGTGGCAAAACCCTTGCTGGCAATCACAGAGGTCAGACGTTTCTTATAGTTGGCCACCATGTTTGCACACATCTCAGGAGGGATTTTGTCCCACTCCTCTTTGCAGATCCTCTCCAAGTCATTAAGGTCATTTTCAATGCCCTGGCTGAGGGAAGGAGGTTCTCACTCAAGATTTGACGGTACATGGCCCCGGCTATCGTCCCTTTAATGTGGTGCAGTTTGCGGTGCAGTTTCTCACTCATTGTTTGACGGTGGGGATGGTGTTATGACTTTGCGCCATAGGCAGCATTCCTCCTCCTCCAAACACAGCGAGTTGAGTTGATGCCAAAGAGATCTGACCACAACTGACCACAACACTTTCACCCAGTTCTCCTCTGAATTATTCAGGCAAACTTCAGACGAGCCTGTACGTGTGCTTTCTTGAGCAGGGGGACCTTGCGGGCGCTGCAGGATTTCAGTCCTTCACGGCTTAGTGTGTTACCAATTGTTTTCTTGGTGACTATGGTCCCAGCTGCCTTGAGATCATTAACAAGATCCTTCCGTGTAGTTCTGGGCTGATTCCTCACCGTTCTCATGATCATTGAAACTCCATGAGGTGAGATCTTGCATGGAGCCCCAGACCGAGGGAGACTGACAGTTTCTTCCGTTTGCGAATAATCACACCAACTGTTGTCACCTTCTCACCAAGCTGCTTGGTGATGGTCTTGTAGCCCATTCCAGCCTTGCGTAGGTCTACAATCTTATGGAGAGTTTGGAATCTGATTGATTGATTGCTTCTGCAGACAGATGTCTTTTTACAGGTAACAAACTGAGATTAAGAGCACTCCCTTTAAGAGATTGCTCCTAATCTCAGCTCATTACCTGTGTAAAAGACACCTGGGAGCCAGAAATCTTGCTGATTGATAGGGGATCAAATACTTATTTCCCTCATTAAAATGCAAATCAATTTATAACTTTTTTGAAATGCATTTTTCTGGATTTTTTTGTTGTTATTCTGTCTCTCACTGTTAAAATACACCTACCATTAAAATTATAGACTGATCATTTCTTTGTCAGTGGACGAACGTACAAAATCAGCAGAGGATCAAATACTTTTTCCCCCACTGTACATGCACACCCTAATCTAAAGGGTGTTGTAAAAGGTCGATATGCATAGACGAGCTGACTATTATCTCAATAAGACAGTCGTGCTCCATCCATGTGTCTGGAGCCTGAGTGGAAGAACAACAGGTGAGTAAGTTTTGCAGCAAGACGGCTGGAATGTTAAGGGCCACAACTGGTTTAATAGTGAGGTTGTGAGTAGCACAGAGAATAGCCTCATAGCCAGAATAATGCTGTGCGGTCATGTTTGTGTTTGGATGTTATTAAGAATAGAGATTACCTGGTGTTGCACATGTAGGGTAAGCAGATATGAGAGAACCAACTTTTCAGCATCAGAGACAAGCAGAGCAGAGGCTGCTACTGAGTGCAAGCATGCAGGCATGCCCTGAACCACAGGGTCTAAGGTCTTGGACAGATAAGCTACAAGACGATAACCTCCACCATGCTCCTGGGCTGGGACCCGCCGTGGCCATGTTCCCGTCGTCCGACACATACAGGTGAAAAGGAGACTGATAGTCCGGCAGACCTAGAGCTGGAGCTGAACTCAGAGACTGCTTGAGATAACAAAATGAATGCATCATCTCCTTAGTCCATGTAATGGTGTCAGGTTGGTCTTTGAGACACATGCCTGAGCACCTTGTCATGATGTGAACAGTCAGGAATGTACTCATCACAATAGATTATTAGTCCAAGGAAACTGAGCATACCTTGTTTCGTTAATGGAGGTGAAACATCAAGAATGATTCTCAGAGGATCTGTGGAGAGACGACGTTCACTTTTGCTGATGAGAAAACCCAGATAATGCACTGTGGTGAGGCAGAACTGAAGCTTGGAGAGCACAGCCTTGAACCCGCATTGTGCTAGGTGTGCAAGGAGCTTCACTGACCCGTTTTGACATGTGTCAGCGTTAACAGCTGATAATAGGATGTTGTCTGCAGACCGCAAGAGGGCGCACCCTTCTGGGAGAACCAGTGAAGATACAGCTGCATGCACTGTGGCAGAGAACATGGCCGGAGAATCAATGAACCCCTGAGGAAGGCAGGTCCAAGTGTATTGTTGCTTCTTAAACGTAAAGGCACAAATAGGCTGCATCTGTTTGCTCACTGGGACACTGGAAAAGGCACTACAGATCAATAACAATAAAATGGTCATGATTGCAAGGAATAGCAGATAAAATTTTTCAGGCCTTTTTTGTTTGCCTGGATGATGACGATTGGGAGTTAGAACTGAACTGAGCATAGCATTGCTTTTACCACCATCAGCGAAAGTGTCTGCAGACTCCAGTTCATGCATGCGTTTGGTGAAATCCGTCACAGACATATCATTAAGTTTCTGGGTGGTCACACGAACGAGCTGAGCAATATTTGGGTGCATATTATTCAGGTGTTAATGAACAAAACAGAATGTTCACCAGTTATGGACAAGAGAGAGCTATCAGTCCATTCTTTCAGGAAACGAATGATAAAAGAGCTCAGTGACTCATTGGGTTGTTGTTGGGTATTTGCCACGAATTAAAGGTCCTTTTTACCTTTATATCTATTGCACAAAAAGCTGATCAGTTGTTTATAAAACAGATCAAGATGTTCAGGAACATTTCATGAAAATATGTAAGGATTGTCAGCAGTGCCTTTACCCCGAATCACATCATTTTCGAGGCTGAGAGTTTTCATTTCTCTAGTTAATAAATCCTCCGTCACATCACTACCGAGAGATCAGGGCCATTGAGCTGAGCATAGCAAGTGTGGCATCTCAGTGAATCTACAAAATGTCCTGGATTATCAGGGGATGGTAAAGCATTGCAAATAGTTTTAATCTCGAATAAATTGGGAGGTTGGACGTGCACATCTCTTCTTGTTGCTATGAATGGAAAAGTGGAGTTAAACAGTGGTGTAGTAATTTCCGTGTTAGGTGGGGCCTGGCTAGGGCTGTGACACTGGGAACCACTTCCGGTGTTGGATTCAGTTTGAGTCTGGCTAAGCAAACCTTTAACTTCCTGGTACGGAGACTGAGCTCCATTAGACTGAGACAAGTTCACAAAAGGATTTTTAGACGCCTTTCAGTTGTGCGGAGGGGGAGCTGAGGACAACATTGTTAACGCAGGGGAGAGGACGAGGGTGCCTTTATCAGTTTTCTTAGGTTTTGATTTGCTCTGTTTCTTAGACGGATGTTTCTCATTTCACATATCTTTCATCTCTATCCATTTCTTTAAAGAACATGTCATATAATCGTAGTCCCACTTGTGATTGCCATATTTGTCAAAAACCAGATGTTTGGCCGTATGTAAATCATCTTCATTGAAAGAACCTTCTCTAGGATAAGGATGACACTGAACAGCACCATTAGTCCATCCTGCTAAATTGTCAACAAAGCGTTGCAAAAAGATGCCAAATCCCCGACTGTACATTCAATCATTTGGAGTGTTTTTGGACTGGCCACTTCCACTCATGTCTAATAACTTACATACAGAACAAACAACACCCAAAGTTACTCCAAAACATAAAATTAAAAAAAAGAAAAAAGAAAAGAAAATCAGGAACACTGTGTCAGTGTGAGTTTCAGTGAAATAATTGAGTTACAGGATAGGTTTTACAGCGAAATAAGTTTCTTATAAGTGCACAGTCGGCGAAATCGGACAAACCTCTCACGGATCAGTGAGGAATATGAGAATATTACGTGCACAATTGGTGAACTCCAGCAAGCCTCTCACTAAGACGGATCAGTGAGGAATATCAGTTTCTTTCAACAGTCATGTGCCTCAGCAACAGTGTGCTCATCAGTCAAGGTAAAATCGGCGAAGCCATCGGTACATCACGTATGAAGAAATGAGACCAGTAGCATGTTTTTGCAAGATAAGAGAAACCAAACGAGAAAGACATATTACTGTGAAATGGGTTGTCGTGGAGACGAGAAAAAGGTCACAGTGTTTTCAAAAGAGAGAGAACTCACATAAACTCATGAGTTAAAATAAGAGAGCATGCTATATTAATATTTATCACTGCCCTTTGAGAGACCAATCAAGAGAGAAATTAAAATAATTTCACTAATTTCCTCATCAAAATCATCAATTTATATACTAGATCCCTATACTAGATGGATTGGTAATCTGGCATACCGGGCATTTTCCTGGTAGGCCGACGCACTTTGGGGCTGATACAATGTTTTGGGTTTTTGTTTTTGGGTGGGGGGGGGGGGGTGTTGGCCAAGGAGTGGCCCATTGGTTTGTCTTCTGTACTGACAGCGTAAACCCAATCACAATGCACCATAGACAGAGCGATGAAGTATCTTGCTCAGTCTATATAAATATCGCTTCACCCCTCCCCCCTACTTCTCCATCTCTCAAAATGGACAGACCAAAGTGCAAAGGTGGTGCTGAAAAGCTCCAGGACCAGAAGCTTAAAGGTTTGGAGGCGGATGCTGCCAAATGTGCAAAGATTACTGCCATGTTTTCAATTACTTAATTCCGACTAAGTAATTGCTCGTGTTTAGGCTACTCAGTCAGCCAGCACAACAGAAGATATTTGGCATTGTTTTTGTAGATAGCCTATTGGTTAGTTTATACAACAATCATTTGACTGACTATTATAACACATTAACTAACTAATATTTTTGTCAGCATTGCACTGGCTAAGCTCACGTTGCCATGAGTGACTTCGTGATCATCATTTGATAACGACGCGTAGCTGTATAATAGGCCTGTACAGCACCTCTATTGTGGTAAAATGTATGTATGCTTAGCCTTGTCCATGTATTAGCCTACAGGGGGGTGGGGTGTCAAATCAATTGTTGAAGATGATCTGGCTGCAGAAGTGACTCCACAGAGGTGGTAAATCCACTATCCATTGCTCATGAACACAGACTGCAGTTCAAATCCCCAAACATGTACAGCATTGACCTAATTGCCCTACACATACAAATAAATACCTAATTCCTCCTTTCTTAACATTAATATTAAACAAAAAGATGATCTTAACTGTGCATACATTAATATATATTCATCATCAATATTTGGATATTTGAAACCTGTATGAGCTGAATATTTAATAGGCTATCAAATGAATAAATTAGAAAAGCTACATGCATTAAATTTTGAACTCTGCTCATTACCAGTATGGTATTGTTTAAATTGTACAGATTTTAGCATGCCTTTGTCAGGGAAATACCTCAATTAATCATCCCTCCCTCTCTTTCTCTCTCTCTCTCTCTCTCTCTCTCTCTCTCTCTCTCTCTAGTGAAGCCAGTTTGTAGAAGTGGAGGAGAGAGAGGAGGATCAGGGAGTAGATTACTTTGTTCGTCCCAATCCGGCCATGATTCAGGCATTTTTAAAACATCACCCCAGACAAGATGTGAACAGCCCTGTGGTGAAGAATTTGTTCACCAGTAGAGATGGCACAATCAGAAAGTGGCTGATGGTGTGCAACTGGAGCGATTCTGGATCATAGTGGTTGGCTGCCTGGACCAAAAGTGCCAGGGCTGATTTTTTTGTCCCAGTCCAATCCAGCCCTGCCCTTACCTACACATTTCTTCAAACACATACTACGAGAAGCAATTGAACCTCCTCTAAAAATAATCAGTTCTTCCCTTAGCACTGACTATGTACATAAATCTTTTAAACTAGCAATTGTCAAACCCCTGATTAAAAAACCTGACCTTAACCCCTGTCAGCTGTCCAACTATATGCCAATATCAAACCTCCCATTTATCTCCAAGATCCTAGAAAAGTTTGTAGCACAGCAGTTACTTATTCAACCCCCATTGCAAATCAGGTTTATTGTCAACATGTACAGACTTTCAGCTGTTTGCAATGAACAAAAGCAATTGAAATAGTTCAACACAATTTCAATTCAATTAAATTCAATTAAATTTTATTTGTATAGCGCTTTTAACAATGGTCATTGTCCCAAAGCAGCTTTACAGAAATATATAAACTCAGGATATAGATTTTAAATGTATAAATTTATCCCCAATGAGCAAGCCAGAGGCGACGGTGGCAAGGAAAAACTCCCTGAGATGATATGAGGAAGAAACCTTGAGAGGAACCAGACTCAGAAGGGTACCCATCCTCATCTGGGTGACACCGGATAGTGTGATTATAAATAAACAAATCCCTTCTATAAATGTGCTAATACTACATAGTCAAATAGTGGAGTTGTGTAACCATGAAAATTCAGTACAGTTTTTACATGAAGACTATTTTGTTGAACCACTGTTCACTGATGGAGACTTGAGTGCAAAAATGTTTGTGGCAATTGTAGTCATAACCATTATAGCATAACTGTTCATATGAATTGAGGTCCAAAGCCATCTTTATAGTTTTTAAGTGGTACCATCCTTAGTAATCTCAATGATCTTTAGGCTGCACCATGTGGGCCCATCCTCAGCAGCAGCATGTGACTTCCAATTGATGAGAACTCCAACCAGAATTAGGGCAAGAAGAAGAAAGCAGCATACACTGAAAAGAACACTCTGTCCACAGTCAAGCATGGTGGTGGCTCGGTGATGCTCTGGGGCTGCTTTGCATCCTCTGGCACTGGAAACCTGCAGCGTGTGTAAGGCAAGATGGATTCATTGAAGTATCAGGAAATCCTAGGAGAAAACATCATGCCATCTGTGAGGAAGCTGAAGCTTGGGCGTCATTGGACAGGACAATGATCCCAAGCATACCTTAAATTCCACCAAGGCTTGGTTGCAGAAGATGTCCTGGAAGATTCTACAGTGGCCATCAGTCACCTGACTTGAACCCCATAGAAAATCTCTGGTGGGATTTGAATAAGGCGGTTGCAACACGCAAACCCAAGAATATTACTGAACTGGAGGCCATTGCTCATGAGGAATGGGCTAATATTCCTCAGGAACACTGCCAGAAGCTGGTGTCGGGCTATGCATCTCATTTGCAGCAGGTCTTAACAGCAAAAGGGTGCTCTACTAAATACTAAAGATGCTTGCCATGAAGGGGTTGAATAATTTTGAAACAGGAGAAGTCATTATAAGTTGCATTTTCAGTTGAATTTGGGGAAACCACTTGAAGCATTCTTTGTGTTGAGCTATTTCAATTGCTTTTGTTTGATTTGTTCATTGCATGCAGCTGAAAGTTTGTAAATTTTGACAATAAACCTGATTTGCAGTGGGGGTAGAATAATTTTGATTGCAACTGTATGCTCATACTTACCTAGGAATAACATTCATGAAATCTATCAGCCAGTATTAGGCCTCATCATAGCTCAGAGACAACGCTTGTTAAAGTGGTAAATGACCTACTGTCATGTCAATGCTGGTATCACCGTCTAACTACACTTCCCAGAACTCAGCACAGCCTACAAACATGACCGATGAGAACTACAACACCCAGACCTTCTCACTTTCACACTTTCCTGATTACTGATTATACACACCTGTACTCAATCACCTGCACCACCACACTCACAGTAAAATCAGTGGGTATAGAAAAGAATCACCCCCTTTAAAATAATCACATTTTGTTGCTTTTCAGCCTGAAATGAAGATGGACACCTTTTTGTTTTATCCAGCTGTATTTACTCAGTGCAACTTATAACATCCAAGTGAAAGATATAACACCAACATGTCAGAAAAAAATTTTAAATTAAAAAACAATCACTGAGTTGGAAAAAGGATCACCCCCTTGCTTTAATTTGCCTTATTTTTTTTAATTACAGCCTTTAGTCTGTTGGGATATGTTTCTACTAACTTTGCACATCTAGACTTTGCAATATTAGCCTACTCTTCTTTGGCGAACTGCTCAAGTTCAGTTAAATTTGATGGTGACCGTTTGTGGACTGCAGTCTTCAAGTCATTCCACAGATTTTCAATGGGGTTTAAGTCTGGACTCTGACTAGGCCATGTAAGGACATTCACCTTTTTCTCCTTCAACCACTGTGTGGTCAGTTTTGCTGTGTGATTTGGGTCATTGTCATGTTGGAAGGTAAACCTTCTTCCCATTGACAACTTTCTGGCAGAGGTCAGCAGATTTTCCTCAAGAATTTGACGATATTTTGCCCCATCCATGTTGCTTCTATCCTTACAAGTGCTCCAGTCTGTGCTGCAGAGAAACACCCCCATAACAGGATATTACCACCTCCATGCTTTACTGTAGGAATGGTGTTATTTGGATGGTGAGCTGTATTAGATTTCTGGCAGACATATCATTTGGTGTTGAGGCCAAATAATTCATCTGACCATAACACCTTTTTCCATTTGGCTTCAGAATCTTCAAGGTGCGTTTTGGCAAAGCTCAGTTGTGGGTGGCTTTTTTCTTGCAACCCTCCCATACAAGCCACATTTGTGGAGAATTTGTGATATTGTTGTCAAATGCACACAATGACCACTCTTTGACATAAATTCCTGCAACTGCTTCAGAGTTGCTGTAGGCCTCTTTGTAGCCTCTCTGATCAGTTTCCTCCTGGCTCTTTCATCCAGTTTGGAGCAACGTCCTGATCCAGGGAGGGTCTGTGTTGTACCAAATACCTTCTACTTCTTAATAATAGACTTCACTGTGCTTCTAGGCATTGATAAAGCCTTTGAAATTTTTTTGTGTCCATCTCCTGACTTGTGCCTGTCCACAACTTTATCCCGGAGATCTTTTGACAGTGCCTTGCCACCCATAGTTGATTGTTTGCTTCAGTTGCACTACAGAATGCTCCAGGAAAGATCTTTTCATACTGACCTAATCAGAATTACCACAGCTGATCACAGTTGAAAGTAAAATGGCTTTGTGTGCCATTGAGAAGGTGATTACCTACACCTTTTGAGTTTACAAGTCATTTTTAGGAGGAGGGTGATCCTTTTTCCAACTCAGTGATTCTGTTTTTTTATTTCTTTTATTTTTTTCTGTCATGTTGGTGTTATATCTTTCACTTGGATGTTATAAGTTGCACTGTGTAAATACAGCTGGATGAAACAAAAACTGTGTCCGTCTTCATTTAAGGCTGAAAAGCAACAAAATGTGATTATTTTAAAGGGGGGTGATTCTTTTCTATACCCACTATAAAGACTCTCAGTATTCACATTCATGGCGAAGTATACTCTCTGTGTCTCTTCGTACCAGTCATTACCAAGCCATTTTCATTCATTGTTTGCATCTCTGGTTTTGACCCATTTCTACTGTTCATGTTTTTGATCTTGCCTGCCCTTGTTTATGTTGTTTGTGCATCGTCTGACCCTTGCCTTTTTTTTGACCACAATTTTCGATTACATCTTTGTCCTGTTTGTTAAGGTTAATAAAGCCTTTGAGTACCTGCATTTGTGTCCTCAACTGAACTCTGGCAAAATACTTCGCCGCTCCATGGATGGAGCAGGAGGTGCGGAGTTGCGCCTAGTGCTAGTGTCACAGGGCCACTTCATTGGGAAACAGCAACAGCAAATAAACATGCTAACTGAACAGCTAGCTCAGTTCTGTGCTGCCACCACAGCTACAACAGCTCCTCTATCCATATCCCCATTCATCACAGGCCCAGTGGCGAACCAGCTGGCTGTGAGGGTTTCTTGCTGCAGTGCTTGCTCTACTTCACGGGTCAAGAATGAATTCCAGGCAGCACCAGAATTGCTCAGTTCATCAGCCTACTTATGGATAAGGCACTTGTGAGGGCAACCGCAGTATGGAATCAGGAGAGAGAGCACACCGGTTCCTACAGCCATTTTCTACAGTGATTCCAGCAAGTGTTTGATCCATTCACCAGAGGGCAAAGAGATGGGTGAGCAGCTCATTGCTCTCATGCAGGGGAACCAGAGTGCATCTGAGTATGCTCTCTGTTTCCACAGTCTTGTGGCTGGCAGTGGCTAGAATGAACCTGCTCTCAAGGTCATCTATCACCAGGGACTGAATGAGGACCTACTCAATGATGTGGCCTACCGTGACAATCAGCTAACCCTCAACACCTTGATTGACATGTCTGTCTGGCTTGACGCTCTGATAAGAAAACCTGTGCACTGCAAAGCATCGCTCCTGTTCCAACAATCCAGACCACAGAACCCAATGATAAATGGTCTGCACTTATATTAGTGCCTTTTAACCTTTGCGGTTCACAAAGTGCTTTACACTGTGTCTCATTCACCCATACACACCAATGGCAGCAGAGCTACCATGCAAGGCACCTGCCTGCCATCAGGAGCAATTTGGGGTTCAGTGTCTTGCCCAAGGACATTTTGGCACATGGAGTCATGTGGGCCGGGAATCGAACCACAAACCCTACGACTAGTGGACAACACATTCTACCATCTGAGCCACAGCCACCCCTATGGTGTCAAAAGGAGCAATTATGTTTCTACTGTGGCAGTTCTCTACACCAGATGGCACAGTGTCCCTCTCGGCACTCTCACAAGATTCCAAAACCCACATCTGAGAGAATGGTCTCCACCATGGTGAGTCCTGTCAGTTTCTTGTCTCGTCATAATTTCATGATCCCCATGCAGATTGAACACTGAGGAAGTCTTTATTCTGTTTTAGCGTTGATTGACTCTGGTGTGGTGGGGAACTTGATGGTGCCCTAGCTCTGAAACTTCAGCTACCCTTACAGCTACTGCAATACCCATTCAAGCTCCAAGCCCTCGATGGTGGACCCATAGGAGGTGGGCTAGTCCCCCAAAACACTGAACCACTCACCCTCCATGTTAGCACACTCCACCAGGAAAGTATCTCCCTGCTGATCACCATAACAACCAAGTTCCCAGTGGTACTGGGGTTTCCCTGGATGCACACTCATGACCCCCAAGTCAAAAAATGGAAGGAATGTCATATCACATGCTGCTTGGCTCATTGCCATGCTAATTGTCTTCAGTCCCCCTCTGTGCCAGTGGCCTCCACCTCCATCGAAAGCCCTGACACTATAGAACCAGTTGTCATACCTCCAGAATACCAAGGATATCAGGAGGTATTCAGTAAGGCCAAAGCAAGTGGCCTTTCTCCTCACTGCACCTATGACTGCACAATTGAGCTGCTGGCTGGACCTATGCCCTACTGCAACTGCATCTGCTAAAGAGTCACAGGTGAATATGTGGAGGAAGCCCTTAAACAGGGGTACATCTGTCACCAGCTTCTGCCAAGTTCTTCTTCTTCTGCTGAGTATGCGCAAAATTCCCTAAAATGCTCTGCAACCAACCTCACACCCTTCCAATGAGTTCTGGGTTATCAACTGCCTCTGTTCCCATGGAACGCCAACCCCACAGACTCACCCACTGGGGACATACTTGATTCAAGACACAGAGAGGGTAAGCTGCAGTATCTGATCAACTGGGAGGGCTATGGACCTGAGGAGAGGTGTTGGGTGCCAGCCCAGGACGTACTCGACCCTCTGCTATGTCCTATGTCTGCTATGTATGAGTTTCATGCATGCCATCCCAATCATCCAGGTCCACAGCCTTGGGGAGGCCTAGGAAAAGAATTGTTCCCAGAGGTAGCACTTCAGAGGGGGGTTCTGTCATGCCGGTGCCAGAATCGGCATCTAACTACATATCCCAGAATTCAGCATTGCCTACAAATATGGCCGCAGAGGACTACAACACCCAAACACTCTCATGTTCACACTCACCTGATTACTAAAAACACACCTGTTCTCAATCATAGTCACAGCCACACTCACAGAATTTAAAGTATTTCAATTCACACATGCATTGTGAAATATATGCTTCGTGTCCGTTTTTGCTTGTTGTTACCAAGCTTTTGTTACTGTTATAGTCTTTCTGGTTTGACCTAGTTTTGTTGTTCACATTTTGCTTCTGCCTACCCTTGTTTATGTTGTCTGCTCATATTCTGACTCTTGCCTGTTTTTTTTTTTTTTTACTTCATTTTTGGATTATGTTTTTGTGCTGTTGGCTATGATTAATAAAATCACTCAAAAAGGTGGAACAACAAATAAAGCAAACAGAAGAGAAGGCACATGCAACTGAAGAACTATTGAAGAGAAGGAAGGACAGAGGAAGAAATTATATGGAACATAGAGGAGGTAGAAGACCAGGTGGATGACCACTCTGGAAGAAGCCACACTTGGCTACCACCTACAACTAACCCACAACTAACTCCAGGCAGCCTGGAGCAATATGGAAAACAAGGCATGGAATAATAAGCAAACCACCTTGGAAGTATGGGACAGAAAATGAGGAGTTAGTGATCATGGAAGAATCGGAGGTGAACCAGTGCCACCTGATGGTTAAAGGAGGAGGGGTGCAATATGTGCCATGGTCATTCATGGACATGAAGGGACCTAGCAAGTCAACTCCCAGACATATGTCAAGCAGGGCAAAAGTGGATAACTAAGTTTGAGGAAAAAACAACAGGCCACCTTCTGGCAGTAGGGGATATTAAGGCCATATTAGCACAAGTGGTAGGAAAGAGCAAAGCCGCCAAATTACTGGCAGACACAGGACTGAAATCTGTGATGGACTCGGAGAAAGGAGACGACCTGGCCTTTGGAGCATATAGAAATCGAGTGTGGGATGCAATACCCACATGCAATACCTTAGTGTGGGTTTGCCCCACTAAGATGGACCCAGGAAAGCTGGAGACGAGTAGGTGGATGCTGGGTGAAGAAGAAAATGTGATGAAGTTCTCTCCATCTGTTCAGGAGTTCCAGAACAGATGGAGAGAGGAGACAGGAACAGTGTGGAACCTGAATGACACGAATCAAAGCTTGTTCAAAATGATGCTGAAAAGGTGCATGCCTGTGGCTGTACAGGAGGCAATGGAAAACGTGGTCGGACTTAATACCTTGCCCTGGGAAACTTTCCAGGCCTGTGCACCATGTTGAACAACACAGGAAGAAGAAAAAAGAAGCCAAGGATGTCACTGAACTGCTGGTATCACAACTATACAAAACACAACTAGGAGAACTTGCCAAGGCTAAAAAGGAGAAGGAAAAGGCTGGAAAAGTGCAGGCCTCTGTTCAGGCCCCAATAATGGAAGCAACCAACCTCAGGCAGTACAAATGTATGCTCCACCCCCACATGTCCAAGTTCAACATCCAGCTCAGCCACAGCTATACATGCAGCAGTGAAGTCCACCACCAGTACCGATGGCCCCAATACATATCCACCTCGGCAACCAGCAAGGGCCGCCTGAAGGTCGGACTCCCCCTCTCTCACAATTTGATAAAAACCAATGGCTTCTCAGGCACAACACAAGTATTGTAGTTTACGGAGCCTCAAATTATAACAGTTAAAGACACCACTACAGTGGCACCACTTTTATATTCACCAAAATCCCCAGTGAACTTACTTGGAAGAGACCTACTGTGCAGATTAGCGGCAAAGATACATTGCAGATGCACAGGACCCTGGGTGACCTTTCCAGATGAAACATCAGTAGGACAGTACCTATTAACAGAGGCAAACAAACAAGCAAGACATGACACAGTGTACTGGTTGGAATATACTGACCCAGACTCATCCGAACTGAACCAGACTTGGAAATGGAAAATATGGATACAAGGCATGTGACCAGATTGTAGAGAAAAAAGAAGCCCTCTACACTGCACAATATACATTGATCAAGACAGCAAGAATGAGGAATATGAACAGTTGTAGAACGAATTGATGAAGCAGAGACAACTCAAGGTGATAGCAACAGATGTATTAATAGGACCACAAGGAGTGGCTGCCATGGTGCTCTTGAAGGATGACCTAAAGGACTGATATCATGTATTGGATACCACCCCACACATCTCCCTCATGGTAGCAGACGGATTTGAGTCTAAAGATTTAGGGCCTATTGTTAGGGAGGCAGCTCAGATTATGGAGTGGAAACCTACTAATAATCTATATCTGCACACCCACCTCACCAGACAACAAGTACACAAGGATTTCACAGAAGGGAGTAGACAGCGTGATAGCTACACACACATGGATAGAGAGGCACATGCCGCTGTCATCGCACACACTGAAACCGACAAAGAAGAAGATGAAGCACTGCTGAAAAGCATGCCCAACACTTTGTGGATGAAACACCAGACAGATGTAGGGTTAGTCAAGTCAGCAGGACAGGTGAGCATACAGGTTAGGCCTAATGTTAGGTTGCCCTATCAGAAACAATACCCGCTGACAACACAGGCTAGGGAAGGAATCAGACCTACAATTCAGAGGCTCCTGGAAGCAGGGGGCCTGATTCCAACCAAAAGCCTGTGTAACACTCCCGTATTCCCTGTCAGGAAGCCCAACTCTGAAAAATGGAGGCTTGTACATGATTTATATGCAGTTAACAGAATCGTACAAGCAGAGACACCAATAGTACCTGACCCTCACACTCTCTTGTCGAACATACCTGAGGATACAAAATGGTATATGGTAATAGACTTGTGTTCCGCTGTCTTTAGTATACTGCTATAACCAGATTCAAGGCATCTATTTGCATTTACTTATGAGGGACAGTAATACACTTATGCTTGCATCCTTCAAGGGTACTGTGAAAGTCCATCTATTTTTAACCGCGTGTTAACAGAAGACATAGCCTCAGTCAATATTGTAAGCACACTGATTCAATATGTAGATGATCTTTTGATTTGCAGCCTGACCAAAGAGCAATGTAGAGCGGACTCGTTAAAAGTCCTTACAATGATTGCAGAAAATGGTCATAAAGTCAGTAGGGACAAATTGCAGTTTTGCAAAGAAGAGGTGGAATACTTGGGCAGAAGGTTACATTGTACAAATAGGTCTCCTGCTCCTGCCCATGTAGAGGCCATACAAACCGCCCCTAAACCTCAAACTACAAAACAAATGCTTTCCTTCTTGGGGATGATTGGCTATAGTAGACAGTGGACTTTGCACTGAAAACAGCTTTGTTGCGGGCTTTAATACGAGCAGCAGAACAGGGAAGAGAAAATGTGTCCCTCACCTACACATCAAAGGCGTTCACAGCATTTGAACGATTAAAAAGCGATCTCTATTCTGTGCCAACTTGTGCTGGACCTGACTACAGTAAGCCCTTTCATTTATATGTCTCAGAAAAACAAGGATTTGCCAAAGCCATCCTAACCCAACAGCAAGGCCCAGGCAAACAGCCCATCATCTATTTAATACATCCCTCGACAACGTAGAGAAGGGAATGCCACCATGCTATCATGGGTTAGCAGCAGCTGCCTTTGCTTATCAGAAAACATCCGCTATCACTATGGGCTACCCTACTATTCTATACACCATCCATGCCCTACATGCGCTTTTAGCAAGTCCCACATTTGTGATCACTCACGCATGTAAGACAGGATATGACATAATCCTCTCTGCACCAGAATTGACAATCCAGAGGTGCCAGACAGTAAATCCAGCAGATCAAATGGTAACCCCATTAGAGGGTGAGCCGCACGACTGTCATGTTGCCTCAAACAAACATTTGAAGGCACGACAGCAATAAAAGTAGAAAGCAAAAACAGATGGTACCACCTCAATCACTGCACACAAGCATAGGATCCAAACGCACCCTTGACCCCAGATCCACTTCGGGAATGACTACAAGATCTGACACCTGATACACATGCTGTCGAGGACTCCCAGCAGAGGAACTCCCAGCAAAGGAACCACCATCAGAAGAACCACCATCAGAAGAACCCCCAGCAGAGGAACCATCAGCAGAGGAAACAGTAACAGAGGAACAACTTGGGGAACAACCCAGACCGCCAGCAGAGCAGCTCCCAGGACCATCACAAGAATCACCACGGGATGCCCTCAGAAAAAGCTGTAGAGAGAGACAGCTTAACCTCTTGAAATGCGGAATGGAAATGCTTGCTGCATAACATTTTTTTCCATTAAAAAATAACAATGATAAACATGCTGACAATATCTAGATATGCAATGTCCTCATAGCCAGAAGTCGAAAGAAGTTGTGTTTCAAGTTTTATGCTGCAAGTTTTTTTGTCTGACTAGTGCCTTTTTCAAATGTAGGCCACCTGGCGCTCCAAAATGCCCTTTGGTAACAAAATGATCTGAAGGCTAAAGAAAGCTATTACAGTTACTTTTACATACACAATATGCAATAAATCTTGTTAATTTAGATATAAAAACATTCATTTGTTTCTTTACATATGCTGATATGTCTGTGATGGGCAGCCATACATGGTGCAGTCAGCCTCCAAAAACATTCATTTGTTTCAGAATGACAGGTGCGTCAAAAGACAGTTTGCTGGTGAATGGTCCAATAAAAAGCAATAAAAACCTGTAAGCCCACCCGTGGAAGATAAAGGAGGCAGGCTAATGTGTTTGGAAGACTCTATTGTTCACTACCATATACAGTTTTACGACGTGAACGGTGCTCAGACTGTATATTCTTTTGAAGAACAATGATGGAGGGAAGGTCATGCAGAAGAATTCTTCTGTAAACAATGGATTATATAGCAATATTTCATGGTTTATGTGCTTTTGTGGACAAATGGTAGTATTGGATGTTTGCCACTAGATGGTTTTCATGGACTTTTACCTGGCTGCGACAGATTGGATTCGACTCACGATCACTATATCATAACAAAGGTATGAAGTCAAGTTTTTATTTTTCATGTTGTCATTTGTACTTCTGACACAAACTACTATATTACTGTTGCTGGAGCATCTATATTGTAAAACTGAGACCATATATTGACACTAAACCCTTAGACCTTTCAAATGATGTATAGTTTGTTAATATTATTAACATTTTTAGAAAGTAGTCTATATGGTAGTCTTAAACCTCGTAAAACTGCGTGACGTTAGGCCCATGTGGCTCAAGAGGTTAAGGCATAACCAAGAAGAAACATGGCAAAGCCTGAGCCCCCAAGATCTGGAGGAACAGTGGAGACTAGGAGTAGAACAACTGTTGGACCAAATAAGGCACGAGGTAGCATTGCATCCCCAGGCACCACAGGCACCAGAAACCCAACAAAGAGCAGACGAGAGATTGCCACAGGAGCAAGGGGAAACCTCCACCATTAATGGGGAAGAGTGGTGGCAAATACTTGCAGGTTGGGACAGCATAGATCGGGGAATAGAAAGTGCCAAACAGGAAGATACAAGGGGTGGACCAGCCACTAGAACCAGAGCAAGAACCCGACTATGAGGAGATAGGGATAGAGGAGACTAAAGAAGAGAATAAAATAAAAAGGGGACTATAAAGAAAGCAAGCCGATACAGAACCAGAAAACACCACAATGAATCTGCTATTTATATCCTTGGCAATCCTAACAATAGCAGCTATAGCCATTGTGAGAACTGGACTAACAGTTGATGAGGCAGTAAAATTGCTGGAAGAAACACAGACAAACTGTACCCGAGTGAAGAGTACAGATACCAAAGCCCCGATAAATAGAACAGCGAGAAGACGTAAAGTAGGACCCACAAATACTACCAAACTAGAGCCAGGAAGGAGAAACTCAGGTAATGTTAGAAAGGAAAAAACAAGAACACGACATGAAGGACAAAAAACAATAGTAGAGCAGATAGAAGAGATCAATCAGGGAGGAGAAAATTTGTTCCAGCAATGGTTGATGTTCACAGCCAAAGAAACTGTAAAAACAGATTGCATAATGTGTGCCAGGAATATGTGCAAGCCACTGTCACCATGCGTATTCCAAGTAGGGATGGGCGATATTTTATCGTTCACAATATACCTGTAGAAATTCTCCCCACAATAAGAATTAGTCTTCCCGCGATAATAACGATAAAGCCTAGTTGATGGTGTATTTCTGTGTGCAACGGTCTGTGACCCATTCGCAGCTCACATGCAGAGTGAAAAGAAGTATGGCGGAAGGCGGATGTGAAGCTGAGGAGTAGTTTATCACTAAACGAGGAGCCTGGTGTTTGGATTTTTACTGTTTTTTAAATTCTTTTATGTAATCGAGGGTATGCATTGACGTCACTTTCCCGCTGGAACACGCCCCCCTTGGCTGGACTGTGTGGCAAAACATTTTTAATAGGGGAAGGTGTGAAAACACTAGTATAACTAATGACTATCAGCTTAAATTAAAGCCAGTTGGACGCAAAAGTGACCCTTACAACTTCCCCAAGAACCTGTGGTCCATGGACAGACAGCATGTGGCCAGAAATCGGTTTTCCCGACATTTATATGTACCTGATTTTGACGCCGGGGAAATACACTAAGCAAAGCCTTGACGCTTGGTCCTACTTCAAGGTGGGATTATTTGGAGAAATTAAAGTGACAAGAACACCAATAAACATTCTGGTTGTATGTGGACAGGTATGTACAAATATTTTTATTTTATTATATAATTTTATCTGGTAAACCGTAAGCTAGTTAGTCCTAGATTGCTTGTACAATAGACCCTTCCACCATTCTGGGGAGTTGTGCCCCAGTGATTCTGATAGGGTCCCTCAGAATACTCCCACTTTCTCTATGGAGAAAGAGCTAGTAACACAAAGAAGGAAAAACTGCTTTAGCCTCAAAAGGAGAGGGTATATATGAATTGGGCAGGAGTCCCAGTAGGTATCCCCAAAGAATACAAGGCTATGGGAGAAGCATCAACAGACAACCTGATCACCTTCCTTCCATGGATGCAAACAAAGAGAAACGCAGAGTGGATTAATTACATATGGTACAACCAACAGCGATTTGTGAATTACCCCATACTAGTCCTGCAGGGAATTGAAAAATAACCACACACCATGTCTCTAATGGCCCTGCAAAACTGACTTGCTATAGATATGATGAGAGCACCAGAAGCGGGAGTGTGCAGCTTAATCGGTGATGAATGCTGTACAGTGATAGAATATTGTAAAATTGAAAGAATGTGGTTCAAGAGAATACAACATCCTCCTGAGAGGCTCAACCCCATCTGGAAGTGTACAGCATACCCCGTAAAGTATAACACGCACTCTTGGTAAAAGTATATAGTATAAAAAGGAAAGAAAAAATAACAGTGTTAGTTAAAAAAAATATTAAAAAAGAAGAAAAAGGCACAAGAAACATAGTACTATAGAACTGCAAACTTTAATACAGGCAGCATTGAGAGTCACCATTTCCCATGAGAGTGCAGCCCAATTTAGATAACTGTCGCTGGATAGAAAAACGGGATATTATATAAGTGTATGCAAAAGGTATAGACTGTGCTGGATGGCGAAATGGACACTGGAAACGAAGTGGTAGCCATGCTGACTGATGGACTGGGAGAATGGAAAACAACTCACTGGGAACACCCCATCCCCTGCCGAGCAGATTACATCACCATGGACCAGACATGAGTAGCCGCAAAGGTGGAATTAACATATGGACCCTTGAACATTGAAGGGGTTCAAATCTGGGCTACCCATATAAGGTATCACTTGCTGCTTGAAGTATTGTATGTACTCCAGGAGGGGGAATTAAAATGGTTCTTTGTGAACACCCCCATATGGAAAAATAAAGTGGGTATAGAAAAGAATTCCCCCCCCCTTTAAATAATCACATTTTGTTGCTTTTCAGCCTGAAATGAATACAGACACAGTTTTTGTTTCATGCAGCTGTATTTACTGAGTGCAGCTCATAACATCCAAGTGAAAGATATAACATGTCAGATTTTTTTTTTTTTAAATTAAAAAACAGAATCACTGAGTTGAAAAAAGGATCACCCCCTTGCTTTAACTTGCCTTAATTTTTAAATTACAGCATTTAGTCTTTTGGGATATGTCTCTACTAACTTTGCACATCTAGACTTTGCAATATTTGCCCACTCTTCTTTGCAGAACTGCTCAAGTTCAGTTACATTTGATGGTGACTGTTTGTGGACTGCAGTCTTCAAGTCATTCCACAGATTTTCAATGGGGTTTAAGTCTGGGCTCTGACTAGGCCATGCAAGGACATTCACCCTTTTCACCTTCAACCACTGTGTGGTCAGTTTTGCTGTGTGCTTTGGGTCATTGTCATGTTGGAAGGTAAACCTTCTTCCCATTAACAACTTTTTGGCAGAGGGCAGCAGATTTTCCTTAAGAATTTGACGGTATTTTGCCCCATCCATTTTCCTTCTATCCTGATAAGTGCTCCAGTCACTCCTGCAGAGAAACACCCCATAACAAGATATTACCACCTCCATGCTTTACTGTAGGAATGGTGTTATTTGGATGGTGAGCTGTATTGGATTTCCACCAGACATATTGTTTGGTGTTGAGGCCAAATAATTCATCTGACCATACTGGTAACATACTTTTTCATGTGGCCTCAGAATCTTCAAAGCACGTTTTGGCAAAGCTCAATCGTGGGTGGCTTTTTTCTTGCAACCCTCCTATACAAGCCACATTTGTGGAGAATTTGTGATATTGTTGTTACATGCACACAATGACCACTCTTTGTCATACAGTGGGGGGGGAGTATTTGATCCCCTGCTGATTTTGTATGTTTGCCCACTGACAAAGAAATTATCAGTCTATGATTTTAATGGTAGGTGTATTTTAACAGTGAGAGACAGAATAACAACAAAAAAAATCCAGAAAAACGGATTTCAAAAAAGTTATGAATTGATTTGCATTTTAATGAGGGAAATAAGTATTTGACCCCTTCGACTTAGTACTTGGTGGCAAAACCCTTGTTGGCAATCATAGAGGTCAGACCTTTCTTGTAGTTGGCCACCAGGTTTGCACACATCTCAGGAGGGATTTTGTCCCACTCCTCTTTGCAGATCCTCTCCAAGTCATTAAGGTCATTTTCAATGCCCTGGATGAGGGAAGGAGGTTCTCACCCAAGATTTGACGGTACATGACCCCGTCCATCGACCCTTTGATGCGGTGCAGTTGTCCTGTCCCCTTAGCAGAAAAACACCCCCAAAGCATAATGTTCCCACCTCCATGTTTGACGGTGGGGATGGTGTTATGACTTGGGGTCATAGGCAGCATTCCTCCTCCTCCAAACATGGCGAGTTGAGTTGATGCCAAAGAGATCTGACCACTTACTTACTTAGACTTAGACTTAGATCCTCCTGCCCCATTGGGAGGCAAGGTGTGTCCATCGAGATCGATCAGCTGCAGCAGCTTTGGCTTTGTCCCATGAAATTTCGAGGGCTTTCAAATCGTCATTGAAGGTCTGACGCCAGGTTATTCGGGGATGACCTTGCTTCCGTCTTCCTCTTGGTGGCGTCCATGTGATGGCAGCTTTTGGTAGGCGCGTTGGTTGTTGGCGAAGAATGTGGCCTCCGAGTCGCATACACCTCTCCGTCACGATGTCATTTAGAGGGTGGGTGGCAGCTCGGCGGTGAATCTCTTCGTTGGTAATGCGGTCTCGGTATGAGACTCGCAGGATCCGTCGCAGCCACCTCTGTTGCGCGACATTGAGCCTTCTTGCAATCTTTGCAGATGTCTTCCATGTTTAACTGACGTAAATTGCAGTCGGGATGACGATGGAGTTGAGTAGGTGAACCTTCGTCGTCACATCGATCTTCTGGGTCGACCAAATCGGCAACAGCCGTTGGAAGACTGCCCCTGCTTTTGCAATCCGACAAGCTACATCATGGTTGGCATCTCCATCGCTCGCAAGGACGCTACCCAAGTATGTGAACTTGTCAACCTCCTCAAGTTGCTGTTGTCCAACCATAATGGGATTACTGGCTGCCGCATATCCAATCCTCATAATTTTGGTCTTGTTTCCACTGATTCGTCAGCCAACCTTGGCCGCTTCTTGTTCCAAGCTTTTCGTCATAGCCACCATGTTCTTCTTAATGTCTGCCAGGAGTACGATGTCATCGGCGAAGTCAAGGTCCGTTAGGCATGTTGGTGCTCGCCACGGAATTCCAAACCCATCCTGATCCATAGCAATCCGCATTACGAAGTCGATGGACAATAAAAAGAGGAAGGGGGATAATATACACCCTTGCCTCACGCCGGTTTTGATGGCGAAGAAGTCCGTGTTTCCATCCTCCGTTCGTACACAGCAGCTGGATCCAAGGTAGAGGTTTCGGAAGACCTCAACAAACCGCTCTGGGATGCCATATGACCTCACTACACTCCAAAGTGAGTCTCGATGGATACTGTCAAAGGCCTTGGTGAAGTCGACAAAGTTGATAGAAAGTCGCTGTTGGTATTCCAAGCTCTGCTCGATGATTGTTCTTAGGACAAAAATCTGCTCAGTGCACGATCTGCCACTGCGGAATCCAGCTTGTTCTTCTCGAAGCTTCTGATCCACAGCTTTTTGAAGTCTTCTGAGCAGGACGATGCTGAAAACCTTTCCAGGAACCGAGAGGAGTGTGATTCCACTCCAGTTGTTACAATCCGCCAAATTGCCTTTCTTTGGGAGCTTCACGATGACACCTCTTCGCCAATTTTCCGGTACTTGCGCTGTTGCCCAACAGGAATTTAGAAGATCCGTCATTTCTTCGACGAGGCGTTGTCCACCGTGCTTGAGAATTTCCGCAGACACCATATCCAGGCCAGGCGCTCTGCCATTTTTCAGGAGTCGAATCGCAGTCGAAGTCTCCGCTGTTGTGATTTCATCTGTCCTCACGTCCAGGTCGTTTGCTCGATCCGCAGGAGCGAAGGTGAACGTGGTCCCGGGGGGAGGCTGGTTCAAGGTTTCTTTAAAGTGTTCCACCCATCGGGCATTTTGCTCTTCTTTGGTCAGCAGCGCTTTGCCATTCTTGTCTTTGACAGGTGCACCCTGCCCGGTTTTCGCACCGGTAAGGTCCCGGACAATGCGGTAGAGTGTCTTGGTGTCATTCCTTTCCGCTGCTGCTTGTGCTTCTTGTCCCTTCTGGTCCAACCAGTCACGTTTGTCTCGTCTGCAACTTCTCTTCACTCTTCGGTCCAGTTCTCGATAACGTTCTGTCGTGGCCACCCGTTCCTCCTCCGTTTTTGCTTGGTCACGCTTCTGTCGAGCCAATCTACGTTCATTGATCTGATCCCATGTTCGTTCCTGGATCCAACGTTCCTTGTATGTTCCTCACCTTCTTCCGATAGTAGTCTCAGCACTTCCAGTGACCGCCTGTGTCAGCCTCGTCCATCGTTGTTCAATGTCAGCGTCTGCCTCTTCTATCAGTACCTCGAACTTGTTCCTTAATTCAAGTGTAAATCGTTCGGCCACTGCCCGGTCTTTAAGTCGGTCCACTGCGAAGGGGCGTGGTCGTTTCTGTTGCATTTGTTGGTGCTTCAATTGGAGTCGACACTTTGCGAGGAGGAGATAGTGGTCAGAACCAATATCCGCCCCCCTGCAAGCCCGCACATCTACCAGCGATGATCGCCACCATTTGCTTATGCAGGCATAATCGATCTCATTGAGCGTTTCTCCATCTGGCGACCGCCATGTCTTCTTATGGATCTGCTTATGGTCGAAGTATGTATTTCTGATTGATAGGCCATTTGCTGCGCAGAGAGAGATTAGCCGGTCTCCATTGTCGTTGGTTTCTGTGGCTGAGCCGTGTGGGCCCATGACGTGTTCCAGACCATGACGCTTCTTGCCAATCTTTGCATTGAAATCGTCAATGAGCAGAATGATGTCGTGACGGGGGGTTTCATTTAGGGCCTGCTGTAGTTGGTCGTAAAACTCATCCTTGTTGGTATCTTCTGCATCTTCGATCGGGGCGTATGCTTGGATGATTGTGACCTTGGCGTGGTTGGTTTGGAATCGGGCAGTGATAATACAGTCACTAACAGGCTTCCAGCCTATGAGTGCTGATGCTGCCTTGATGGACATAACGATTCCCACTCCACGTCCATGTTCGGTGTCATGGCCTGAATAAATGATGACCTTCCCATCACTGACCATGTGCCCGGTGTTTGTCCAACGCATCTCACTGACCCCAAGGATGACCATACGGTATCGGTCGAATTCATTTAGGAGTTGAACCAGCTTTCCACACTAGAATAGCGTTCGTACGTTCCATGCTCCAATTTTTGTTAGTAATTTAGCATTGAAGATTGAGCCTCGCATCGGGTGATGGATGTCCAATCGGCTTTGATCCACCACCGTCACAGGAGAGTGTCCATCTTCGCCGCCGGTTAGTCGATCTTGTTTGTTTCTTCTTGCCGTTTCTGTAGCACTGAAGTGACAGGGTAGGGTCGCTGGCCCTACGCCCAACCCTCCTCCTTTCTCAGCCGGGCTTGGGACCGTCCATGGCGGAGTTGAGATCTGACCACACGTGACCACAACACTTTCACCCAGTTCTCCTCTGAATCATTCAGGCAAACTTCAGACGGGCCTGTACATGTGCTTTCTTGAGCAGGGGGACCTTGCGGGTGCTGCAGAATTTCAGTCCTTCATGGTGTAGTGTGTTACCAATTGTTTTCTTGGTGACTATGGTCCCAGCTGCCTTGAGATCATTAACAAGATCCTCCTGTGTAGTTCTGGGCTGATTCCTCACCGTTCTCATCATCACTGAAACTCAAGTGAGATCTTGCATGGAGCCCCAGACCAAAGGAGACTGACAGTTTCTGTTGTCACCTTCTCACCAAGCTGCTTGGCAATGGTCTTGTAGCCCATTCCAGCCTTGTGTAGGTCTACAATCTTGTTCCTGACATCCTTGGACAGCTCTTTGTTCTTGGCCATGGTGGAGAGTTTGGAATCTGATTGATTGATTGCTTCTGTGGACAGGTGTCTTTTTACAGGTAACAAACTGAGATTAGGAGCACTCCCTTTAAGAGAGTGCTCTTAATCTCAGCTCATTACCTGTGTAAAAGACACCTGGGAGCCAGAAATCTTGCTGAATGATAGGGAATCAAATGCTTACAGTAGCTCACAAAAGTGAGTACACCCCTCACATTTTTGTAAATATTTTATTATATCTTTTCATGGGACAACACTGACAAAACATTTTTGGACATTTTCACTTAGGGGTGTACTCACTTTTGTTGTCAGCGGTTTAGACATTAATGGCTGTGTGTTGAGTTATTTTGAGGGGACAGCAAATTTACACTGTTATACAAGCTGTACACTCACTACTTTACATTGTAGCAAAGTGTCATTTCGTCAGTGTTGTCTCATGAAAAGATATAATAAAATATTTACAAAAATGTGAGGGGTGTACTCACTTTTGTGAGATACTGTATTTCACTCATTAAAATGCAAATCAATTTATAACTTTTTTGAAATGCGTTTTTCTGGATTTTTTTGTTGTTATTCTGTCTCTCATTGTTAAAATACACCTACCATTAAAATTATAGACTGATCATTTCTTCGTCAGTGGGCAAACGCACAAAATCAGCGGGGGATCAAATACTTTTTTCCCCCACTATAAATTCCTGCAACTGCTTCAGAGTTGCTGTAGGCCTCTTGGTAGCCTCTCTGACCAGTTTCCTCCTGGCTCTTTCATCCAGTTTGGAGCGATGTCCTGATCCAGGGAGGGTCTGTGTTGTACCAAATACACTTCTTAATAATAGACTTCACTGTGCTTATAGGCATCGATAAAGGCTTTGAAATTTTTTTGTATCCATCTCCTGACTTGTGCCTATCCACAACTTTATCCTGGAGATCTTTTGACAGTGCCTTGCCACCCATAGTTGATTGTTTGCTTCTGTTGCACTAAAAATGCTCCAGGAAAGCTCTTTTCATGCTGAGCTAATCAAAATGACCACAGCTGATCACATTTCAAAGTCAAATGGCTTTGTGTGCCATTGAGAAGGTGATTAGCTACACCTTATTGAGTTTACAAGTCATTTTTAGGAGGGGGTTGATGCCGAGAATAAGAGAGTTAAGATCATATTTAGCAAATAGTAAGCAACTAAGTAAGCAAATAGATCTTATTTAGCTTTAGCAAATAGTAATATGCAAGTAGAATAACGCCAATAAACACCAGGAGAGGCAAGAGTGGGGAGAAACAGTCATGTTTATTCAGGAAGAAGAGTGGTACAGACTAATCTGCAAAAAGGAGAGCCCGCCTCACGCTGGGACGGAGGGCAGTAGGAGGAGGAGAAAGAGGAATAATGGAGGGAGGAGCAACTGGACTCGTTGGGGAATAGTCAGTGGGAGAGACAGGAGTAGACGGAGTTGACTCATCCAAATTCTGAAGAACACTGGGGGAAAGGGGAATTCTAGAGTCCCATGGGCAGCCATCCACGTGTGGTCAACACTCGGTCTGTGTAGATTGAGAAGTGGTCATCGCCAAAAGCGTAGGGGTCTGAGTGAAACGGGAATGGGTGAAAGGCATGGGTGTCTGACTAGACACAGACTCCAGTCTGACCCCTTGTGAAATTCGGACCGGGAACAAAGGAAAAGAGGGCAGAGGAGTGCTATAAAGCTGCTCCAGATACTCAGAAATGCCAGTGGCCAGATGTGTCAACTGATAACGATGATAGAGGGTGACCTCGGCTGTCCCAGAGGAAGATGGGAGAGAACCACGAGGGCGGGCTAGGAGGAGAAGAACATAGGTGAGTCAGGAAAAAGAAAACTTGGGGAGGAATCACACACTCTTGCCTTAAATTAAATAAACTAAATAGCCAGGCAATAATAAAGACAGCAGTAGTCATAGGAACGTCCTACCTAAACAGCTTGCTAAAAATTTAGAGACACAGCTTACCAAAACTGACTGTAACCATAGCATTACTAAAGTCTCACAAAAACAGCATTAAGCATAAACGTACAGAAAATAGTTGACACATAGCAGGGGTAAGGACATAAACTAAAATAACAAAATGAGAGGAGTAAAAATAAAACTTACACATTTTAGGCATCCTGAGGGGAGAATAACGGTGAAGCGTCGAAGTAGCACGATAGTCCACAGCTGAATATATCGAAAAACTAGGAAGTTTAGGTTAAATACAGACAGTTTTTTAATAACAAATGACGGCGAAGACCGAAAATAAGGGGAAATCCAAAAGACGGAAATACCTAAAAAGGGCACAAGGAAAGAAGTAAAACTGGAACTAAGGGGAAACTCAAAGAACAGGATATGAGTCAAAAATGACGCACGAAGAGGAGTTTTTCAGAAAAGTGGAAAACAAGGGGAATTCGGCAAAAAATGCAAATGAAGATAGGAAGGGCCAAAAGGGCCATACTAGAAAATAAGGGGAATTCGCTGGGGCATATGCAAATTAAAGAAGGAGGCGCTACACAGCGCCTCAGCATAAATAGAGGGGAATTTTCTAGGGAGTTTTTGAGAACACAGAGGACACTGAGGATGCAGTGTGTGCTGATGTACTTGCTTACAATAACATAGAAATGTGTTTTGTATTGTGAGTATTGTTCTCCTTGAGCTCAATGGACTTATGATTTCTGGATTGTATTAAACAACGTTTGCTACAATCCAAGTTTGAAGAGTCTCAATTTATTGATAGTAGAGTGAGTGAAAAAGAACTAAAAAGGATCAAAACAGCCGAGAGGGAATTCAATTCCACCCTGGATGTTGGAGCTCGGAGGGAGGCTCCCCTTCTGAGCCCTAGCTATTTTCCGACAGGGTGATCCTTTTTCCAACTGCACAGCTGGATAAACAAAAACTGTGTCCGTCTTCATTTCAGGCTGAAAAGCAACAAAATGTAATTATTTTAAATGGGGGTGATTCTTTTCTATACCCACTGTATAGAGGTCATCACAATTAGTGCAGGAGAGGATAGACTATGGACTAATGTGCCTGAAAAGATAAGGAAGATCTTAGAAACCCTGCCAAACTCAAGGATGGGGAGCAGACGAGGGTTCAGGGTGAAGTGCTAGTAACCTTTCCCCTCTTCCCCACCGAGCCCTTCTACGTGGTGTAAAATCACAGAGGGCAGAAGATGGCACTTGTCAGGAGCAGCAGGCAGTGTTAGCCCTGAGACCTCGAGACCTCACATTGTATTGTTTGTATGCTAATGGTTGTTAGTACGTAGGATGTTAGTTCACAAAACTGATGTATATTGATATATGGTTTTGTTTATTTATTATTTTTTTTAAAATTTATTAAGCACTTTTACACAACTGACCATTGACCAAAGTGCTGTACAATATCCAAAACAAATAAAGACAATCACAACCATAAAACACAACACTAAAACCACAATTAAAATAACAGCAAGATAAACCTCTCAGTTTTAATTCAC
>CM042572.1:12805000-12807500 GCA_023630585.1 Cranoglanis bouderius
CTGTCTGTCTATCTATCTATCTATCTTTATATATATATATATATATATATATATATATATATATATATATATATATATATATATATATATATTGAACTGTAATCAACTCTACATCTATCTACAGCCGTGGCCAAAAGTTTTGAGAATGACACAAATATTAATTTTCACAAAGTCTACTGCTTCAGTGTTTTTAGATCTTTTTGTCAGATGTTACTAACTGTTACTGAAGTATAATCACAAGCATTTCTTAAGTGTCAATGGCTTTTATTGACAATTACATGAAGTTTATGCAAAGAGTCAATATTTGCAGTGTTGACCCTTCTTTTTCAAGACCTCTGCAATTCGCCCTGGCATGCTGTCAATCAACTTCTGGGCCACATCCTGACTGATGGCAGCCCATTCTTGCATAATCAATGCTTGGAGTTTGTCAGAGTTTGTGGGTTTTTGTTTGTCCACCCGCCTCTTGAGGATTGACCACAAATTCTCAATGGGATTAAGGTCTGGGGAGTTTCCAGGCCATGGACCCAAAATGTCGATGTTTTGTTCCCCGAGCCACTTCATTATCACTTTTGCCTTGTGGCAAGGTGCCCCATCATGCTGGAAAAGGCAATGTTCATCACCAAACTGTTCTTGGATGGTTGGGAGAAGTTGCTCTCTGAGGATGTTTTTGTACCATTCTTTATTCATGGCTGTGTTCTTAGGCAAAATTGTGAGTGAGCCCACTCCCTTGGCTGAGAAGCAACCCCACACATGAGTGGTCTCAGGATGCTTTACTGTTGGCATGACACAGGACTGATGGTAGCGCTCACCTTTTCTTCTCCGGACAAGCTTTTTTCCAGATGCCCCAAACATTCGGAAAGGGGATTCATCAGAGAAAATGACATTACCCCAGTCCTTAGCAGTCCAATCCCTGTACTTTTTGCAGAATAGCAGTCTGTCCCTGATGTTTTTCCTGGAGAGAAGTGGCTTCTTTGCTGCCCTTCTTGACACCAGGCCATCCTCCAAAAGTCTTCGCCTTACTGTGCGTGCAGACGCACTCACACCTGCCTGCTGCCATTCCTGAGCGAGCTCTGCACTGGTGGTGCCCCGATCCCGCAGCTGAATCAACTTTAGGAGACGGCCCTGGCGCTTGCTGGACTTTCTTGGGCGCCCTGAAGCCTTCTTCACAACAGTTGAACCTCTTTCCTTGAAGGTCTTGATGATCCGATAAATGGTTGATTTAGGTGCAAACTTACTAGCAGCAATATCCTTGCCTGTGAATCCCTTTTTGTGCAAAGCAATGATGGCTGCACGTGTTTCCTTGCAGGTAACCATAGTTAACAGAGGAAGAACAATAATTTCAAGCACCACCCTCCTTTTAAAGCTTCCAGTCTGTTATTCTAACTCAATCAGCATGACAGAGTGATCTCCAGCCTTGTCCTCATTAACACTCTCACTTGTGTTAACGAGAGAATCACTGACATGATGTCAGCTGGTCCTTTTGTGGAAGGGCTGAAATGCAGTGGACATGTTTTTTTGGGATTAAGTTCATTTTCATGGCAAAGAGGGACTTTGAAATTAATTGCAATTCATCTGATCACTCTTCATAACATTCTGGAGTATATGCAAATTGCCATCATAAAAACTGAAGCAGCAGACTTTGTAAAAATTAATATCTGTGTCATTCTCAAAACTTTTGGCCACGGCTGTATCTATCTATCTATCTATCTATCTGTCCAACTCTACAACTATTAGCACTCTAATCAACTCTACATCTATCTATCTATCTATCTATCTATCTATCTATCTATCTATCTATCTATCTATCTATCTGTCTGTCTGTCTAGTCATCTATCTATCTATCTATCTATCTATCTATCTATCTATCTATCTATCTATCTATCTGTCTGTCTGTCTGTTTGTTTGTCTGTCGATCTATCCAACTCAACAACTATTGGCACTCTATCTATCTATCTATCTATTTATCTATCTATCTATCTATCTATCTATCTATCTATCTATCTAATCAAGTCTGCAAGTATTGGCACTCAATCTATTTATCGATCTATCTATCTATCTATCTATCTATCTATCTATCTATCTATCTATCTATCTATCTATCTATCGATCTATCCAATCACACAACTATTGGCACTCTAATCAACTCTACAACAATTGGCTCTATCTATCTGTCTGTCTGTCTGTCTGTCTATCTATCTATCTATCTATCTTTATATATATATATATATATATATATATATATATATATATATATATATATATATATATATATATATTGAACTGTAATCAACTCTACATCTATCTATCTATCTATCTATCTATCTATCTATCTATCTATCTATCTATCTATCTATCTATCTATCTGTCCAACTCTACAACTATTAGCACTCTAATCAACTCTACATCTATCTATCTATCTATCTATCTATCTATCTGTCTGTCTGTCTAGTCATCTATCTATCTATCTGTCTGTCTGTCTGTTTGTTTGTCTGTCGATCTA
>CM042572.1:12812500-12822500 GCA_023630585.1 Cranoglanis bouderius
AAATTCAGCAGGATATATGTCAGTGCACTCGGTTACAATCAGTAGTGAAGACATAAAATTCAGTAGTAAATATAAAAACGTATAAAAGTAGCCTAGTCTCTCAGTTGACTGATGGATGGTTATCCAGCGGAGCAATGTCTTTCTTCAACCCAGATACTTTGCGTATCGTAGAGGGTCACCCTTGGGGAGAGGTTAGGCTAGCACTTACACCCAGGGTATGGCTCATCACACTGCTTCTTCGTCCTCACTTGAGGAGCTGGACATAGTGGCCACAGAATAAAGGGGTGTTTTCAAACTCACAGAATCAGAGTCCGTATCATCCTGAGGTTGGTCCGGAATCCAGTCTGGCTTAGGAGGCCAGTCTGGATAAGGATCATAGGGATCTCTTATGTCCATAGTTACTCCCTTCACAAGAGACATCTGTTTGACAGTAGCATTAATCACAAAAGACTTTAAGACAGGAAAAACACAGCAAAACAATAGTCCTCCAATAATGATTACTGCACCCAACATTATTCCCATTTTTGAGAGCCATGCTCCCCACTTTTCAAAAGTAGACTCAAACCAATCCCAAGAATGCATGTCCCTTCCCGCATTCGCTGTCACCTCCTGGCGTAGCTTTTTCAATTTGTTCATAGCCTCAGTGAATGTTCCATTAGGTGCAGTATTATTAGGAATGAAGGTGCAACACTGATCCCCAAACATCACACAAACACCTCCCTTCTCTGCTAATAACCAGTCTAGAGCTTGTCGGTTTTGCCATGTCATTGTACTCGTTGCACTCGGCTGCTCACCCAATGCTGACAGGGCATCGTCTGTATAGTTAATAAATCTCTGCTGGTTGTAGTAAATGTAGTTGATCCATTCTGTGTTCTTGTTAGGAGTTATCCAGACTAATATAGACTCAAATCCTGATTTTACTTCATTTCTAGCCTTAAATTCATTGGGTATACCCCTTGGTTGCCCTATAGAATCTATAGTCACTTGGGGATCTGGTGCATAAGCCCTTTTCACTCTACGTAATTTTTGCTCAGCAGTGTTCTTAGGGTCCCAGTGCATCATAGTTATCTCTTGAATCAATCTTACCCTAGCACATAACCCTGCCCATTCTTTAGGCAAGGTAGCCCTCAAACGCCTACCTCCACACAACCAAAACTAATCTGCCACTGCTGCTGTCTGCTCCTCATACAGGGATATCAGCGGAAATGTTAGGGTCTGACGTGTGCAGTTAGGCAAAGTGATAACTGGAAAACTCCCTGTCACTGTTGCCGTGGCATGATATACAGTTTTGCCTAAATAACCCTCCTGATTCAAATCTGTACAGTGATTCAAATGATACCAAGCAGTCCTACCTTCCACTTGTACTGCTGTTGGGGTGGATGCTACCATTTTGTATGGTCCTTCCCGTCGGGGTTCGTTCCACTTCCTCCTGAACACTCTCAGGTACACCTGATCTCCAGGAACCACTGCACAGGGCGTTTCTTCTTCCTGTCTAGGTCCCCTGTTCTGTTCCTATAAATAGATAGCTTCATGTATAGCAGTTAGTTGTTGCATGTATGCTCTCAGTTCCATCTGTAATTGTTCTAAGTATGGTCCCTCGTATGGACCTCTCAGGTATGGCACTGGCATGGGTTGGCCCGTAAGCATCTCATGTGGTGTCAAGTTAGTGATTCTGTTGGTTTGCATGCAATAGCTCATCAGGGCAAGGGGCAATGCATCCACCCAGTTTAGTGTTTGCACATATTTTGTTGAGCTTAGCCTTAAGCGTACCATTCACTCTTTCCACCATTTCTTGCAACTGGGGATGATAAACACAACCCAACCTCTGTTTTATTCTTAACTGCTGTAAGACTGTTTTTACAGTTCTCTGAACAAAAGCTGATCCATTATCAGAGCTTATCTGTGATGGTATGCCAAATCTAGGTATTACTTCCCTAGTCAAAAATTTAATCACCGTTCCCGCAGCCTGGTCTTTTGATGGTATTGCTTCAACCCATCTACTAAATCTGTCAATTATTACCAACATGTACCTTTTTCCTCCAACACTTCTCACCATGTCTACATAATCCATTACCAGGTGTTTGAATGGTCCTTCTGGTACTGGTATGTGTCCTATTGGTGCTGATGTCCCTTTCCTGACATTATTTTGAGCACACACTTCACACTCAGACAGGAAATTATCTACCATTGCTTGCAGATACGGGGACCAGTATCCCTGCTGTTTTATTTTTCTTATCACTTCTCCTCATGCACAATGATCAAAACCATGCGCATCAGAAATCAGTATTGTAAGTAGTGCTGTGGGTGCAATTATGTGTCCTTCATGCGAACGCCATATGCCATTGACATCTCTAGTTTCACCTCTCTGTTGCCATACAGAGAATTCATAAGCATTTGCCTGGTGTTGTATGCGGGCTATGTCATCTAAGTTAGGCTCAGGCTGAATAAGAACCATTGGAGCTATTACTGCTACTTGACATCCTGATGCTTTCTTTGCTTCTAAATCTGCAGTATTATTCCCTTTAGTAATGTAGTCATTGCTCTTTTTGTGCGCCTGACGTTTAATGATTGCTACACATTTGGGATGCATCATGGCAGAAATCAATTGAACTATTTGTTCAGTAAGGCCACTCGTTTTGTACCTCTACTATATTCTGTATTCTAGTTATTTGTACTAGGAGTTCGTTCTTCTTTTGGTCTGTTAGTTCACGCCTTAAGGTTCCCCCCTGCAGATAATACTTCTCCTGCCAAAAGTGATTACTAATTCCCCTTGTCCCTAATATAGCTTGGCGCACTCTCTCATTCATTAACTCTTTTTACCTTTTAATTCAATGTGCTTCTATAGTTGAATGAATGGCACACTTCCAAAACGTGATGTCTCCTACTCTCATATGTGCTTACATAACCATAATGATCCCTGGCCTGGTGCCCACAAAAATAAAACTCTATTCTACACAAATTAATCCTTTTCCCTTTCTTGAGTGCTTCTTTTAATATCTTATTTGTTGAAGGACCAAATTCCTCTATTCTAGGATAATTTGTTATATATTCCAACCTAAAACTTCTAAACCCCAACTGTATCAATGGCAATTGGTAATCCCAGTAAAATGGAAATGAAAAATAAAATATGTGAGGATGAGAAACAGACATATACTAATTTACAAATTGCTCAGCAGGGACTGGGTCTCCACATCTGGGTTACAACGACAGCAGTTAGGAGAATGTCCAAACAATCTGCAGAACCAATTTCTAGGGAGGTTTCTATTGATCACACATGCAGAATCAACACTCTCCTGGTTACTATTAGTCTTAACAGTAAGAACGCACACACACACAAGCAAACCTACTCCTAGGCCTATCCACAAACACACAGTCACACATTCAATCATGTATAACTCTACACAAGATCATGCCACAGCAACAAGTTTACCACTTGGGAGCATCAATTCGAATCGACTTACTGGGCTTATAGCTTCATTATTCGTCCAAATAATATGATCTCCACAATGAAACTCAATTATTTTATGGTTATTTGTAAACCAATTTCCCCGATCCTCTGCTATCACATGTATTTTAGCCCTCACTACTCTGATTCCACACGGGTGTGTAAACTCCCTATATGATGTTAAATGTGCATGTACTCTAAAATCTGGGCTCGGACCACCTTGCACTTCAAAAATATTAAACAAAGCTACCAGTTGTTCTATCTGCTTTGAACTTCTTCTCCGCTTCCCTTTACCACGACTCCTCCTTGGCATGAGAGAAGGAAAAAAAAAGAAAAGAAAGAGATAAAACAAAAATTTAAGAAATAATAACAAAAAGAATAACCTTATAGTTTTGTGTCAGCTGGCTCAGGGCCAACATCAACACCCACTCATGCACACATCAGCGCTTCTCTCTCTCTCTTTCTTACTCACACACACACACACACACAGATAAGGATGTGCACGCTCTCCTCACTCACTCAGACACACAGGCACATTTACATAAACAGAGACCTTCTCACTCATTTGGACACACACTTACAAACGGGGATCCCCTTCACTTATCACTCTCATGGTCAGTCATGCAGTGTTTTCTCCTTTTATCTACTTTATAACATCGGCAACTAGAAGGGTGTCTTAGAAATCTACAAAACCACCTTTGGGAGGAAAGCTCAGACAACTCTTGGTCTGGCCTACAACGAGTACAATTAGGCAAATGGCCAAAATAACTACAAAACCAATTTCTGGGCTGTTCTGTAGTTTTCAACACACACACAGCAACTGCAGTTTTTTCTATTACATATGAATCCTCTGTCTCATATTTGTGCACACGACAGCATATAAGTATACCCTTTTTACTCACTTCTTTTTTCCAATAAAATGGTCTTGATTCATACATTCATACCAAGACACATATACTTGTCTATATAACAGAGACTCCCTCGGTTGGGCTCCAAACAAGTCGCCCTCACCAAGCGGAACCTAGCCAGGAAAGGACACCCACCTCACACACCCAATCACACAACTGAGAACACTCCAACTCCCATGCACCACACTTTATGGCAGTACCAGACACCACGAGACCGAGATCCTTAACACAAACGGACAACACACAAAACAGAGCACTCAGTGCCCAGCGAGTGGCACACTGAATGGTTAAATTGGTCAGTCCAATTTGCTAGATCAGTGTGGCGCTGGCAAGCCTAGATCAGTGACAGGAGATTCACAGAGCCCCACAGCCGGCGTTGAGAGTGATTTGAGATTAGGCAAACCAAACCCACCAGGAACTCACCTGGAAAGAGACAAACCTCTCCAGAACCCTTAAACCAGGGACAACACCTAAGAAATCAGAAGATAGACAATTACTTACACAGAGTAAAGCTCCTTTTATCAGGACTAACAAATAACACATAAAGCGGACTCACAAGCAGTGTCCTAAATTTTGCGGCGTTTTTATTCAATTCTCTGCGCCTCTTGCGCTGCTAATTTTTCATCTTTCATAATTATGTGCCTCTTGCACAATTCCTGGGACAACACCCATCCCAAGGGTGTTCTTGCATTCCTCTTGAGTGACCTGCCCTCTTAGCAGGATTTTACACTTCTCTTGAGTGACCTGCCCTCTTAGCAGGATTTTACACTCCTCTTGAGTGACCTGCCCTCTTAGCAGGATTTTAGCGCTTCTCTTCACTTTTTCCTTGTATTTTACTGATATCCTTCAAGGCCCACTTATCAGCAAAAATACCTATTTATATATCTCACTGCTGTCCATCAAGGCCCACTCAGCAATAAAATATATTTTACCCTATATATATTCCACTGTTATCCATCAAGGCCCACTTAACAGTAAAATATATTCTGCATGCAGTTTGCACCTTTTTGAGATCAAAAACCCCCTCTGCACAATTTGGTTCTTTATTTGAAGAAGCACATGAGTGTTTCTACCGCTCAGACCGAACACAGTGGATCACACAAACAACTTTACCAAAAGCAAAATTGCTTACCTTTATTTAGCCGGCCTGTCTGTGTGGCCCACCGCGGAGCGGCTCTGCACGGCGTCTCACCCCTCTCAGGTTCCTTTTCAAATCCTGTTGTCTTGACGCCAATTTCTATTGTGGAAAATGTCCTGGTTATTCTATAAAAAAGTATTCGAGAGTCTGGGGTTTAAGATGTCAAAAATCAGACTTTATTGAAAACACAACAAAGCCGAGACGTCTGCAGACCATCTGACAAATACAGCCAATACATCAGTTTTTATACATTTCTAATACAATGATCACATTCAGGCGGGGTTTCCCCATTTTTTCTTTAATCACACCTCTGGCGCTTGCCACAATTATGTGTCTTTCTATGTATCTCATAAACAACCGTGGCGCGAGGTCTATCAGTGTATTTTTTAAAAAGTTTCAAGGCTAGACGTCTCAAGGCCTTAATTGGTCTTGACAGCCAAAAATGTCAAGGCCTTACTTGGTTTCAACTATGCAGATAATGAGTTTCACACTGGGATCATATGCCAAAAGTTTCAAGGCCTGCTTTTTACCTCATACTAAAGGTTTCATCTCCTGATTAATTTTATTCAGTGATTGATTTCCCTTACAATTGATTTATTGGTTAATACATGGAAATGGTTGGTTAAATACTGTCAGCTAATATATAAAAATACATTAGGTTAATATATGAAAATACACTATAGTAGCTGATCAGATTGGTTCAGAGAGTGACAGTGAGTTATCTGACTCAACTGCTACCTTGTCACAAATTGAGTTCTCCGGCCGCAACTATGATGTAGATGACATTAAACTGTTCCTTAAGGCAACAAAGAATAAGAGAGGAGTGCTAGTCAATGAGTACTTCCCAGATGTAGGACAGTTTGTGGAAAAAAACAAAGAATTTCATGGCAGAAGGCTGTTTCTCAAACAAGGAAGTATACCAGTTAAAGAAAATAGTGCAAAAACTTAATATGGATTTAAATGATGGCTGTGAAAAAGCTTAAATCAATGCGTATGAATTATAGTGGTCTGACCTTACTTTTGCTTCTTTTGAGCATGATTGAAGTATGTACTGCATCACTGAATGTGAACGGTGCAAGAAATAGCAAAAAAACAGCCGAGTTGTTTGAAGTCATCAAACAGAAAAAAATGGATGTCACTTTTATCCAAGAGACACACAGTGATTGTAAAAATGCTGCTGATTGGATGCAGGAGTGGGACAGAATCTCAGTCCTCAGTCACAACACCACACTTAGTGGGGGTGTGAGTATTGTATTTGCTAAGAGTTTTTGTCCAGTCTCCTATCAAGTTGACGAGATTGTGAAAGGAAGACTTTTACAAATAAGAGCAATGTTTGAAAAATATGCTTTTGTCTTTCTTTGTGTTTATGCTCCGATGTCAGCAATAGAAAGACTGGTGTTTTTAGATATACTTAGTTCCACGTTAAAAAATGCAGTACTGAGGAATATTTATTTTTAGGTGGAGATTTTAATTGTATGGAAAATCAGATTGACAGAAATCACATTGAGCCCCATATGCCTTCACGTCAACGTCTTATTAAGACTATAAACAAAAATGACCTATGTCATTTAGAGGCATCTTCATGGCAGACAGAGACAGTATACATGGGCTCATGCTCGTGACAATGTTTTATCTCTAGCAAGATTAGATCGTTTTTATGGTTTTAAACATCAGTTGGGTATCTTTAAAAGTTGTCATCTCACCGGTCAGTTTTTCTGATCATCACATGGTATTGTGTTTTTTCCTTTTAAATCAAATTAAACCCCACAGTGTATACTGGCACTTCAATACTAATTTATTGTGTAGTCAGGATTTTAAGGATGTATTTAAATTATTTTGGGAGGATTTAAAAAAAACAAAAGATTCATTTCAAGACTCACAGCAGTGGTGGGATTTTGGAAAGGTCCAAATAAAACAATTTTGCCAACAGTACACTCGTAATGTCACCAAAGAGTTAAATAATTCTTTGAAGGCCTTGGAGGCAGAGATAATCAGACTACAGAATTTAGCTGATTCAACAGGTGATCAAAGTTACACAGAAATGATCTCAAACAGGAAAACACAACTAGCAGACCTACTGGGGTTGAAAACACAAGGAGCTTTGGTTCGCGCTCGCTTTTTAAGTATTGAACAAATGGATGCATGATCAACATATTTTTTTAGCCTTGAAAAGAAAAATGGGTTGAGTTGCATAAGGCCCTGCAAGGTATGGATTCTGGGAAAGTGCCAGGAATTGATGGTCCTCCTGTTGAATTTTATAATTTTTTTTTGACAGAGGTAGGGGAGGATGCTTAATGACAGTTTGGGCTCAAGCAAGTTGCCAGTGAGTAGCCGTAGAGCGGTCATCACTCTCCTCCCCAAAAAAGGAGATCTTTTAGAAATTAAGAACTGGTGTTCTTTCTGGACTTTGAAAGAACAAAAGAAGTGGCCTCTCGATTGAAGGTCAGGTCTTTGCGGACTGTTGAACAGATATTAAAGAGCTAGAAATCACTGGTCAGCAATGAGGAAAAAGATCTACTGATGGACAGTCATGGAGGAGTAAATACTCCCAATACAGAAGACTGCTTTCCTATGCTTACTGTGTCACCTAAATTAGATGGATGTAGGGGACCTTTTTTAGATGCTGGAGGACCCTTGTGTTTGTACTTATGTACAGCCACTGGCAAAACATTTTATAAAATATGTGTTAAAGTTTTTAATAAAAAGGTATTAGATGAAAAAGTTGACATGCCTTGGCATAGAGTACTGGGTGTAGAAGAGAATGTGAAACCTGAATGGAGGTCACTGTATAAGCCACCATTATCTAAAAGGGCAGGGGATTTACAGTGGAGACTTCTTCACTGTGCCATTGCGGTTAATGCGAATTAGCCTGTGCTCACCAACGGCTCTGGTTCTCACCGAAGGTGAAGTTGCTTTCTGTCTTGAACAACTGCTGCAGGTAAGTGAAATTATCATCATATTTTGTTTAACATTAGATTGTACTGGAGATATGCAACCGGTGATAGGTGGGTTTTTTTTCACACTAACGGTCGCGCTGCGTTGTTCGTTGGGAAGCGCAGTTTCAACAGTGTTTGGCTTCCTATTCAGTTTAGAACTGTGAGATTAGTATGAAGTTAAAATTATGCCAAAAAGTTTTGCATGCGCGGGGTAAGATTTTTGAATGTGTACATAAGATTGCAAGCGTAAATTAAATTCACATGTGCAAGTGAAGCTTTGTGAAGGTGTAAATCAAGTTTCAAGCGTAAGAAAAAAAGGTTTGCAGCATTTTACTGTTTTTCGTAAGTGTAATACATGTCGTGAAACTCTAGCTTCATGTTAAAGAGAAATAAATATGATCGGCATTCTTCTGACACTTTTGGCACGTTTTTTCACTGAAATAGTGAGCGCCCCAACGCCCCCGCACAACTCACGCACCCACAAGAAAGAGAGTACATTTATTATTATTATTATTATTATTATTATTATTATTATTTAGTAACTTATTTAGTTTTTTTCTTCTATTTTTAATCAGGTAACACTTTATGATTGCATGATGCGATTATCTGGTATGCCTGTTGATAGTGGGCGCGCTGTTGGGAAGAGAGATAGAGATGTACATGGGGGCGAGTGTCCGTGCTTGACTGGTCTTCTGTCTTTCATCATGAACAGGTCAATCAGGGGCTCAGTATCGCAAAAAGAAAAAAGAGGATGAGAAAAAGAAAGACAAATATGAAGGTATGCGACTAGTAGTCTATGGACGGTAAAGACCTGTTTTATCACCATCATGACGAGCACAACACGTTCACAGATGACACGCTGTCCTAGCCAGAATTCTACTGCTGTAGAGTTTTGTATTTATGATACAAACAAATAATGTTAGTTCTAAAATAAAAACGTGTTTCTCCACATGTTATGGTGTTGGAAGGTGTGGATGAATGGTTTTTGTGATGGGGGCACCACTCGGAATCTTGCCTAGGGCGCCAAAATGGCCAGAAACAGCCCTGGACAAAAGTATTGCAAGCCTGTGAACAGCGATTTGCAAAAAACAAAAAACAAAAAAAACAAAACAAACAAACAAACAAACAAACAAACAAACAAAAAAAAACAGTGGTGTTAAGAATTGAAAAACGGATTGACTGCATAGAGCCAATCAGTATGTGTACAAAATAAACTATTGCAAACGTCTAAATGACTTCTTGTGTATGTAGGGAAAATATTTTCCTGAAATAACCAGACACGGATTGACGCGAAAATGTAGTTTCACTATGAATGCATATAATTAAAGTATACTACTGTTTTCAGAGTCATCTTATTACTTTAAGCCCGGGGTAAAGCAAAGAAAAACAAAACACTTACCAGGAGTTGCAAAAATAACTAATGCGGTCAAAATTATATCTAAAGTATATATTTTTTAAATGTGAAATGCACTACATTACATGTTATATTGTGTGGGCGAGGAGGGAGACACTTCGCATCTCAGCAGAAAGTGGCAATCACGTAACAGGCTGGTGGTTGGAGATAGTTATGTAT
>CM042572.1:12827500-12832500 GCA_023630585.1 Cranoglanis bouderius
TCTGATTTCCTTTTCCAGCAGGACTTGGCACCTGCCCACAGTGCCAAAACTACTAGTAACTGGTTTGCTGACCATGGTATTACTGTGCTTGATTGGCCAGCCAACTCGCCTGACCTGAACCCCATAGAAAGTCTATGGGGTATTGTCAAGAGGAAAATGAGAGACACCAGAACCAACAATACAGACGAGCTGAAGGCCACTATCAAAGCAACCTGGGCTTCTATAACACCTCAGCAGTGCCACAGGTTGATTGCCTCCATGCCACGCCGCATTGATGCAGTAATTCGTGCAAAAGGAGCCCTGAACAAGTACAACCCCAATTTCACAAAAGTTTTTACATTTTACACAGTGTGTAATTGAGGTCCAGACACAATGATCTTAGTTGTGGGCGATGTGTTGCGTACCGTCTCTATCAGGATGCCGAAGTCCCTCTTCAGGATTTCCGTCTGCCGCAGCCTGATGTCGTTCACCCCCACGTGCAGCACGACAGCTCCGGTGTTCTTCGCATCCTTCAGGATCGCGGGTACCTGTGCAGCGACGTCAAGAACACGAGCGCCAGAAAAACAGTGGGTGCGAACCTTTCCTTTAGTTGAGGTGACGCGGATGTTCCGGATTATGGAGTCTCCGATGATCACGGCGTTGGGTTTGGTCTCGCAGAGAGGGGCGAAGCGGTTCCTGGTGGCGATCTCGAAGACTGGGGGCGGCGGAGGGGGAGAGGTCCTCGACCGGCGTCTGGGCCGCGCCTTCCGCTGTTGGTGCACCCAAGGTCCGAGGTGTGTCGGCGCGAAGGAGACCTGGGCTGGATGCGTCCCCTGGGTGCAAGGCCCCTGTGCAGAGAAACGCACGGAGTAGAGGTGGTGGGAGTGATCGTATCACGCCGTGAGCTTACCGTGCTTTTGTGAGCTTCAGCGCGGGACGTCTCTAGCACGGCTCTACATTCACGCAGCTGGGCCTGCTTCTTTAGTAGGTCGCGGATCTGCTTCTCCAGGGCCTCCAACTCCAACTGCACCGTGTGCAATTAGAACGAGTCCTCACCTGCACTCAAAAGTGAAGAAACAACCGACATGTTGTCGGCTTTAAACAGCAGTATTCGAGTGAGAATGTGAATAAGACTAGCTATAACAAATGGAAATGATAGCGCAAAGTTATTAATAAAAAAGGAAACAGTATAATTTAAATGCCGACACAAGCAACAAGCAACAAACAACAAACTCCCGGCAAACGATTTGAAAACAGGAACTAGTGTCACAGCAAACAGGAAGAGGAAGAACAGAGGTAACAGGTCAGTTGTTAGGTTTCCCCTTCTTTAGCGCTCGCGACTCGGTAAGGAGTAGCGAGTGGCATACTTCCGCATTCCATTGCACGCATTCCAGCGCCATTCAAAAACTCTCCGATGGACATTTCATTCATGGACTCACATTTTGTTTACTTCTGCCATGTGCTCATGTTTTCGGGCACGTCATGTCTCCGCCTCCTGTGTTTCCCCATGTGCTCATGTTTTCGTTCACGTCATGTCTCTGCCTCCTGTGTTTCCCCATGTGCTCATGTTTTGGTTTGTGTCATGTCTCTGCCCCGTTTTCTCATTGGTTCATGTTCTGCTCACTCATTCTGTGTAGTACGAGTCTCAGCTGTTATTGATTTGGACATGTGATTTCTTGGTGTTTAAATACGCCACTCCGTTTCCGCTTCGGGGCGGAGTATTAGTATAGTTTAACTTAGATGTGTTTAACCGTGCGCTTTTTTCCTTAGCTCTTTTCTCGTGGTTTCCAGATCACCTTTATAATTTAGCGTTAGTTTAACTTAGATGTGTTTAACCGTGCGCTTTTTTCCCTTAGCACTTTTTTCGTGGTTTCCAGACCGCCTTTCTAGCCTCGTGTTTATTCTCCTTAGTTCGTAATTCGTGGTTTCCAGACCGTCTTTCTAGCCTCGCGTTAGTTTTCCTTAGCTCGGAATTCGTGGTATCCAGACCACCGTCCGAGCCTCGCGTTCATTTTCCCTGTGTTTTCCGGATTTTCTACCAGTTGTGGATTACTGTTTTTCTTATTTGGATTATTTTTACCTTCTTTGGTAACGGTGACGTTCCTATTGATGCATTTATGCATTTATGTTGACTGAAGTCCTTTATGTTTATTATTATTTAAAACTGTTCCCAATAAACTGACCACTTTCCCCTGCAAGTGCATCCTGCTCATCACCTTCACCCTACGGGTCGTAACATCAGTAACATGATTGGGTATAAAAAGAGTATCTTAGAGAGGCAGAGTCTCTCAGAAGTAAAGATGGACAGAGGTTCACCAATCTGCAAAAAACTGCGTAAAATTGCAAAGACATTGGATATCTCACCATCTACAGTGCATAATATCATTACAAGATTCTGAGAATCTGGAGAAATCTCTGTGCGCAAGGGACAAAATCAATATTGCATGCCTGTGATCTTCAGGCCCTCAGATGACACTGCATTAAAAACAGGCATGATTCTGTAATGTAAATTACTGCATGGGCTCAGAAACACCTCCTGAACTCACTGTCCGTGAACACAGTTCGCCGTGCCATCCACAAATGCAGGTTAAAGCTCTATCATGCAAAGAAGAAGCCATATGTGAACATGATCCAGAAACGCCACCGTGTTCTCTGGGCCAAAGCTCATTTAAACTGGACTGAGGCAAAGTGGAAAACTGTTCTGTGGTCAGACGAATCGAAATTTGAAATTCTTTTTGGAAACCATGGACACCACGTCCTCTGGACTAAAGAGGAGAGGGACCATCCGGCTTGTTATCAGCACTCAGTTCAAAAGCCTGCATCTCTGATGGTATGGGTGTGCATTAGTGCCTAACATATCAAATGTTTAAATTGAGGAAATGTACCATTTTAAGGAAAAAATAAGGTAATTTTGAATATGATGGCAGCAACACATCTAAAAAAAAAAAAAAGGGACAGGGCCATGTTTACCACTGTGTAGCATACCCTCTTCTTTTAACAACAGTCCATATACCTCTGGGTACTGAGAAAACCAGTTGCTGGAGTTTTGGGAGAGAAATGTTGTCCCATTCATGTCTGATACAGGACTCTATCTGTTCAACAGTACTGGGTCTTCTTTGTCTTATTTTTCATAGTATTATCTCATAGTATATATATATATATATATATATATATATATATATATATATATATATATATATAGTTAGTACACCCCTCACATTTTTGTAAATATTTTATTATATATTTTCATGGGACAACACTGAAGAAATGACACTTTGTTACAATGTAAAGTAGTGAGTGTACAGCTTGTATAACAGTGTAAATTTGCTGTCCCCTCAAAATAACTCAACACACAGCCATTAATGTCTATACCGCTGGCAACAAAAGTGAGTACACCCCTAAGTGAAAATGTCCAAATTGGGCCCCAAGTGTCAATATTTTGTGTGGTCACCATTATTTTCCAGCACTGCCTTAACCCTGTTGGGCATGGAGTTCACCAGAGCTTCACAGGTTGTCAGTGGAGTCCTCTTCCACTTTTCCATGACGACATCACAGAGCTGTTGGATGTTAGAGACCATGCGCTTCCGTTTGAGGATGCCCCACAGATGCTCAATAGGGTTTAGGTCTGGAGACATGCTTGGCCAGTCCATCACCTTTACCCTCAGGTTCTTTAGCAAGGCAGTGGTCGTCTTGGAGGTGTGTTTGGGGTTGTTATCATGTTGGAATACTGCCCTGCGGCCCAGTTTCTGAAGGGAACTGCTTCAGTATGTCACAGTACATATTGGCATTCATGGTTCCCTCAATGAACTGTAGCTCCCCAGTGCCGGCAGCACTCGTGCAGCCCCAGACCATGACACACCCCACCACCATGTTTGACTGTAGGTAAGACACACTTGTCTTTGTACTCCTCACCTGGTTGCCGCCACACACGCTTGACACCATCTGAACCAAATAAGTTTATCTTGGTCTCATCAGACCACAGGACATGGTACCAGTAATCCATATCCTTAGTCTGCTTGTCTTCAGCAAACTGTTTGTGGGCTTTCTTGTGCATCATCTTTATGGGGTCAGTGGTAGCTCAGTGGTTAAAAAGTTGGGCGTTGGCACTGCCAAGCTGCCACTGTTGGGCCCTTGAGCAAGGCCCTTATACCTCAACTGCTCAGATGTATAAATGAAATAAAAATGTAAGTCGCTCTGGATAAGGGCGTCTGCCAAATGCCGTAAATATAATATATATATATATCTTTAGAAGAGGCTTCCTTCTGGGACGACAGCCATGCAGACCAATTAGATGCAGTGTGCGGCGTATGGTGTGAGCACTGACAGGCTGACCCCCCACCCCTTCAACCTCTGCAGCAATGCTGGCAGCACTCATATGTCTATTCTGCAAACCCAACTTCTGGATATGATGCTGAGCACGTGCACTCAACTTCTTTGGTCAACCATGGCGAGGCCTGTTCTGAGTGGAACCTGTCCTGTTAAACCGCTGTATGGTCTTGGCCACCGTGCTGCAGCTCTGTTTCAGGGTGTTGGCAATCTTCTTATAGCCTAGGCCATTTTTATGTAGAGCAACAAATCTTTTTTCAGATCCTCAGAGAGTTCTTTGCCATGAGGTGCCATGTTGAACTTCCAGTGACCAGTATGAGAGAGTGTGAGAGTGATAATACCAAACTTAACACACCTGCTCCCCATTCACACCTGAGACCTTGTAACACTAACGAGTCACATGACACCGGGGAAGGAAAATGGCTAATTGGGCCCAATTTGGATATTTTCACTTAGGGGTGTACTCAGTTTTGTTGCCAGTGGTTTAGACATTAATGGCTGTGTGCTGAGTTATTTTGAGGGGGCAGCAAATTTACACTGTTATACAAGCTGTACACTCACTACTTTACATTGTAGCAAAGTGTCATTTCTTCAGTGTTGTCCCATGAAAAGATATAATAAAATATTTACATAAATATGAGGGGTGTATTCACTTTTTTGAGATACTGTGTATATATATATATATATATATATAT
>CM042572.1:12837500-12870000 GCA_023630585.1 Cranoglanis bouderius
ACTTTTACTTTCAATAATTAAGTATATTTAACATCAAAAAAATACTTTTCATACTTAAATACAATAAATATCAGAGACTTTTACTCAAGTAATATGCTAAAAGGTGACTTTAACTTCTACCGAAGTCATTTTCTGGTAAGATATCTGTACTTTTACTCAAGTGTGGCTTTCAGGTACTTCATCCACCACTGGTGGACTGTAGGGAATATGATGTGAAAAAATGGAATACAATAGAATATTGTGTGTGGGAGCAGACATACAGAGTTGTAATGTGTATATAGAGTTTCTACAATGTGCAAAATAATTTATTATTTTTCCTTCTCTATGGTGTAAATTGTTTTGTCTATGTGTGTCGTGTGTGAGGTAGGAATATGCAGACTTTCAAGTGTTCAGTAGCCGGATTGCCTGAGGGTAGAAACTTCTCCTGAGTCTCTCTGTGTTGGTCCTCAGGATCCGGTAGCGTTTCCCTGATGGGAGCACTGTGAAGATTCTGTGTCCTGGGTGGTGAAAGTCATTGATAATTCTCCTGGCCCTGGTCCTGCATAGCTGGGTGTAGATGTCTGTGATGCAGGGGAGAGAAGTCTTGATGGTCATCTCTGCTGCCCTCACCACTCTTGATAGTATCTGTCGGTCCTGGGTCGTGGTGCCGCCAATGTGGTGCCGCCACTGGGTCTACCACCACTGTGTCATCGGCAAACTTCACCAGCTTGTTGCAGCTGTGTTTGGCCATACAGTCACTGGTATAGAGGGAGTGCAGCAGGGGGCTGAGGACGCAGCCCTGAGGGGCTCCAGTTCTGAGGGTGAGCGTGGAGGAGGTATGATTGGTTTTGTAACCTTTTCCAGCCTGATCAGCATCAACAACTCTCTTTCTGAGGTCCACAGAAATCTCCTTTGTTTGTGCCATGATTCACTATCACACATAAGCGTTGTGAAGAAAAGACTCTGATAGATCCCAGTTCTTTAAATAAAACAGGGTGCTCCCTCACACCTGATTGTAATCCCATTGATTTAAAACACCTGACTCTAATTTCACATTTAATCCTAGAGGTTCACATACTTTTGCCACTTACAGATATGTAATATTGGATAATTTTCCTTAATAAATAAATGACCAAGTATAATATTTTTGTCTCATTAGTTTAATTGGGTTCTCTTTGCTGCCTGAAATGAAGACGGACACAGTTTTTGTTTTATCCAGCTGTATTTACTCAGTGTAACTTATAACATCCAAGTGAAAGATATAACACCAAAATGTCAGAATTTTTTTTTAAAAAAAACAGAATCACTGAGTTGGAAAAAGGATCACCCCCATTTTGTTGAACCACCTTTTGCTTTAATTACAGCCTTTAGTCTGTTGGGATATGTCTCTACTAACTTTGCACATCTAGACTTTGCAATATTTGCCCACTCTTCTTTGCAGAACTTCTCAAGTTCAGTTAAATTTGATGGTGACTGTTTGTGGACTGCAGTCTTCAAGTCATTCCACAGATTTTCAATGGGGTTTAAGTCTGGCCTCTGACTAGGCCATGCAAGGACATTCACCTTATTCTCCTTCAACCACTGTGTGGTCAGTTTTGCTGTGTGCTTTGGGTCACTGTCATGTTGGAAGGTAAACCTTCTTCCCATTGACAACTTTCTGGCAGAGGGCAGCAGATTTTCCTCAAGAATTTGATGGTATTTTGCCCCATCCATTTTGCTTCTATCCTGACAAGTGCTCCAGTCCCTGCTGCAGAGAAACACCCCCATAACAGGATATTACCACCTCCATGCTTTACTGTAGGAATGGTGTTATTTGGATGGTGAGCTGTATTGGATTTCCGCCAGACATATCATTTGGTATTGAGACCAAGTAATTAAATTTTAGTCTCATCTGACCTGAATCTTCAAGGTGTGTTTTGGCAAAGCTCAGTCATGACTGCATGTGGCCTTTCTTGAGGAGTGGCTTTTTTCTTGCAACCCTCCCATACAAGCCACATTTGTGGAGAATTTGTGATATTGTTGTCACATGCACACAATGACCACTCTTTGTCATAAATTCCTGCAACTGCTTCAGAGTTGCTGTAGGCCTCTTGGTAGCCTCTCTGACCAGTCTCCTCCTGGCTCTTTCATCCAGTTTGGAGCGATGTCCTGATCCAGGGAGGGTCTGTGTTGTACCAAATACCTTCCACTTCTTAATAATAGACTTCACTTTGCTTCTAGGCATTGATAAAGCCTTTGAAATTTTGTTGTATCCATCTCTTGACTTGTGCCTGTCCACAACTTTATCCCGGAGATCTTTTGACAGTGAATTACCACCCATAGTTGATTGTTTGCTTCAGTTGCACTACCAAGGACTGAAATACTCCAGGAAAGCTCTTTTCATGCTGAGCTAATCAAAACAGACCACAGCTGATCACAGTTGAAAGTCAGATGGTTTTGTGTGCCATTGAGAAGGTGATTAGCTACACCTGATTGAGTTTACAAGTCATTTTTAGGAGGAGGGTAATCCTTTTTCCAACTCAGTGATTCTGTTTTTTAATTAAAAAAAAAAATTCTGACATGTTGGTGCTATATCTTTCACTTGGATGTTATAAGTTGCACTCAGTAAATACAGCTGGATTAAACAAAAACTGTGGCTGTCTTCATTTCAGGCTGAAAAGCAACAAAATGTGATTATTTTAAAGGGTGGTGATTCTTTTCTATACCCAATGTATATAGAAAATTCTAAAGGATTCACAAACTTTCAAGCACTACTGTATTTGTTACTTTTATTATTGATGGTCAAGTTTATTTTGTCTTTGCATTATTATTGATAGTCAAGATTATTTTAACTTTGGCTTTCCACTGACTGTTCATGCAGAAAAATGCAAATTTCGAGACCAAAAAAAGGTTTAAAAATATGTGCTTTCACTGTCACAATTACTAGCTTGTTTGGTAAATAAAATTTCAATGTTCTAAATACAACAAGTGACCAACAAACAGCAAATGTTTATTTAGCATATTGACCATTTTTTACCCCTTTTCTAAAGTAAATGAATACATGTAATGGCGTTACGTAATCAGGATACAAAAAATTGGTAACTGTAATCCGTTACAGTTACGTCAAAAAACAAAGTAATCAGATTACAGGTACATTTTGTAAAAAATGGGAATACTATCAGGATTACTTTTGCAGGGCTCCAGACTCAGACTGTGCCTAAAACGGTTGGATTTGCAACCAAAAATATCAGTTTGGGAGTGATATTTTTGCTGAGATCGCCACTGGTGACAATATAAATTTACATGTTATGATTTTAAAATTGCATTGCTGTCTTTTTAATTGCGTGTTCTGTGAGGAGTAGCCTGTCGGATAATTTGTTGTGTTGAAATAATAAAATGAGGTCCTGTGCATGAAAGTTTCAGTGGGAAAAAAGTTTAAGTTCAAATTCATCCAGAGCACCAAAATACGCATGGGGAAAGTGAGAATCAGCTTTCCGCGTCAGAAAGACGTCAATAACGAAAAATATCAAACGTTTTCAAACAATCCTCATCTCTGTCGAGCACCAATGCTGATGGCACACTTGCTAATAAAAAAGCAGGCTCCAGCTGTGCCAGCATGAGAGAGATAGAAAAAGACGGAGACAGTGGATCATCTTTCCGTGTCAATCAGTGAACACCCAAGTAAGAGTGCAGAAAGGCATTTTAAGACTTCTTGGATTCAAGAGTTTGCATGGCTCAGGTATGATCATCGCACACAGAAAATGTTTTGTGACTTTTGTTCCAAAGCGGGCAGAGAAATAGCAGGGAAAACGGATTTCATTACCAGAACGAACCATTTCAAGAAAGAGACAGTGAGAAAACAGGGCGATAGTCAAAGCATAAAAAAAGCTTGTGACTATGTAATTGCAGAGTGCTCCACAAAAAACACAGTTGACATAAGCAAGATACCTCTTAGATATTACTAATGAAGAAAAATTGACTGGTTGTGTGCAAGACGTATGACAACGACACAGCATGTGATTTAGCAGAATGCATCTAGTTGAGATATTGCTTGTCCTACCAGTTTTGGCTGCTCAGTGTGAACGTGGCTTTTCAGTTCAAAACAGGATAAAATAAAAAGTAAGCAATTCAACCTTGGAAGACTTGAGGATCATACCTCAGGATCAGCACAGAGGGCCCATCACTTGAACAGTTTGATCCTGAACCATGTGTCAAACACTGGCTTTCTGCAAAATAGAGGAGGAGGAGGCCAAACTTCACTCAATGTCCAATTGATGCTGACATAATTACGGTCAATGACACTGGCTCAGATTCTGTAAAAAGAACAATTCTTTATGACTGTATATAGTTCTCAATTTGGAAAAGACATTCAATTCCCACTTTAAGTGAACTTGCTGAAAATTGCTGACGCTGTAAAAGGAGACCAGATGTACACACGACAGGATGACTGAAAGTAAGTGTTTTAAAATTTTCAAACGTAAGTTCATTCTTATGTGTCACTTAAAAAAATCATTTGGTGCCTGTTTTTTTTTTTTTTCCTTACAGGAGCCAATGGCTCCTTAATGGGCCATTCTCAGGAATCAGTTCCTTTTGTGCCTCAACATTTCAGGACAAAATACATAATTTCTTATTATTTCATTTTACAAACTCATGTTTGAAATTTCAAGAAAACACTACTTCCCACCTCAGGCCCAAAGTCATAATGCTTATTTTTTAATAATTTATTGAAAAAAGTTCTACCAGATTTCAATCCAGTCATGGTAAAAGTGTACTTCAGAGACTTAGATCTGAAAAGAGATCTAAACAAATTCTTGCAGTAATACTTAGTTTTGGTTTCCCTTGCAATAAATAACTTTTAATATTTGAGGAAATAATCTAATAACACATGACATTCCTCTTTTGAAGTATGACTTATGCATTCAGTGCATCACAGGACCACTAATTTTCATTTGAAATATACAGAATTGTCACTTATATACAATAATAATGTAATGTACAGATTATTCCCAATTAAAGACAAACAAGTTCTACTTAAAAATGCCACGAGTCTTATAATTTTCAGAATAATTAAAAAAAACTACCACATAACAGGGTTGAATTTAATTTAACAGGGTTGAAACATATAAACAGGGTTGAAGAGACAGTTTTTGGTGAGACATTTAATAGAGCATTCACAGATGACAATGAAACTACACTTTGCATTTACAGTTGCAATCAAAATTATTCAACCCCCATTGGAAATCAGGTTTATTGTCAAAACTTACAGACTTTCAGCTGTTTGCAATGAACAAATCAAACAAAATCCATTAAAATAGTTCAACACAACGAATGCTTCAAGTGGTTTCCCCAAATTCAACTGAAAATGCAACTTATAATGACTTCTCCAGTCTCAATATTATTCAACCCCCTGAATAGAATCAAGGGCTTCATTGGTTGAACCAGGTTTGCTTGAGCTGGAACACATGAAATACCTGAACTGGCTAGGGGCAGAATATACATGAAATACCTGGATGGGGCAGAAAAAGGAAGCTATCAATGGCTGCAACCAGATTTCTGAGAAGGCAGGTTGTGAAAAACCCTCGAGTGACTGCAAAAGACCTGCAGTAAGACTTGGTGGCAACAGGCACTAAGGTTTCAGTGAGCACAGTATGGAACATACTAAACAAAGAAGGTTTCCATGCCAGAACTCCAAGATGTACACCACTACTGACCCAAAAGCACAAGAAAAGTTGGCTCAAAATCATATAAATAAGCCACAGAAGTTTTGGGATTATGTTCAGAGGAGTGCTGAATCAAAACTGGAGCTTTTCGGCATGATGGATAAGCGGTATGTCCGGAGAAAGAAGAAGGAAGAAAGAACACTCATTTACTGTGTCCACAGTCAAGCATGGTGGTGGCTCGGTGATGCTCTGGGGCTGCTTTGCATCCTCTGGCACTGGAAACCTGCAGCGTGTGGAAGGCAAAATGGATTCATTGAAGTATCATGAAATCCTAGGAGAAAACGTCATGCCATCTATGAGTCAGCTGAAGCTTGGGCGTCATTGGACAGGACAATGATCCCAAGCATACCTCAAATTCCACCAAGGCTTGGTTGCAGAAGAAGTCCTGGAAGATTCTACAGGGCCATCACAGTCACCTGAGTTGAACCCTATAGAAAATCTCTGGTGGGATTTGAAGAAGGCGGTTGCAGCATGCAAACCCAAGAATATTACTGAACTGGAGGCCATTGCTCATGAGGAATGGGCTATGATTCGTCAGGAACACTGCCAGAAGCTGGTGTCTGTCTATGCATCTCATTTGCAGAAGGTCATAACAGCAGAAGGGTGCTCTACTAAATACTAAAGATGCTTGCCATGAAGGGGTTGAATAATTTTAAGACAGGAGAAGTCATTACAAGTTGCATTTTCAGTTGAATTTGGGGAAACCACTTGAAGCATGCGTTGTGTTGAACTATTTCAATTGTTTTGTTTGATTTGTTCATTGCAAACAGCTGAAAGTCTGTAAATTTTGACAATAATGGGGGTTCAATGGGGGTTGAATAATTTTGATTGCAAGTGTAACTGTCACTTTATTAATCATTGTTTGACAGAACATCACTGAAAACAGACATGCAAATGGCACTATGTGATGGATTTCAACAGCTGTATCATTAGATAGATTTCTAACAGCACTAAAAAAGCTTAAAGAAAAAAGAACTGTGCTTTTGAAATATAACCCCAATTCCAAAAAAGTTGGGACAGTATGGAAAAATGCTAATAAAAACAAAGAGGAGTGATTTGTAAATGTGCTTTGACTTGTTTTTAAACAAACAAACAAAAAAAAGGTATAAAGACATGGTATTTGATGTTTTAACATAATCAACTGCATAGTTTTTTGAAGATAAACATTTATTTTGAAATTTATGCATGCAAAACATTCCAAAAAAGTTGGGACAAGGGCAATTTAGGACTAATAGCGATATGACAGGTTGAAATAAGAAGGTGATGTGAAACAGGTGAGGCAATCGTCTAATCATAGTATATAAGGAGCCTCCAAAAAAGGCCTAGTCCTTCAAGAGCAAGGATGGGTCGAGGCTCGCTAATCTGCCAATAGAATAATCTAACACTTTGAGAACAACATTCCCCAAAGACAAATCGGTAGGATTTTGGGCATTCCACCTTCTACAGTGCACAATATAATTAATAGATTCAAATCTCTGTGTGAAAAGGGCAAGGCCGAAAACCACTTCTGAATGCGCATGATCTCCGATCCCTCAGACGTCACAACAACCGTCATGAGTCTCAGGAATACTTTGGTAAACCTTTGTCAATCAACACCATTCGCCGCTGCATCCACAGATGCAAGTTAAGGATTTACTGTGCAAAGCAGAAGCCATACATCAACACTGTCCAGAAACGCTGCTGACTTCTCTGGGCTCGGTCTCATCTGAGATGGGCAGTAGAACAGTGGAATCGTGTTTTGTGGTCCGACGAGTCAACATTTCAAATAGTTTTTGGACAAAACAGTCGTCGTGTTCTCCAGGCCAAAGAGGAAAAGGACCGCCCAAGCTGTTATTAGCATCAGGTCCAAAAGCCAGCATCTGTCATGGTATGGGGGTGTGTCAGTGCCTGGCATGGGTAACTTGCACATCTGTGAGGGCACCATTAATGCAGAAAGATATGTACACATTTTGGAGCAACATCTGCTGCCATCCAGAGCAGGACAACACCAAACCATGTTTGTGTAAGCAGAGAGTGCGGGTGCTAGCATGTCTGTCTCTGATTGTGTGGCTCATTATGAAGCGCAAAATAAGGCAACAAAGGCCCTGTACAGTTGAGCAGATAAAGAAATGCATAATGGATGAATGGGGGAAATTCCACTTGCTAAACCTTACCAACTGGTGAAAAGTAAATCTGTCATGGCCCCCCAGGGGTTATTCCTCCATGGACCACTAGAGGGCACCCTTGTCCCCCGTGTAGAACAACTTCTTCTGTTGTTTCCCCTTATTTCCTGTTTAATCATATCCATGTGTTTTTCATTTTCCCTGATTGATTAGTGCTCTATTTAAGTTCCTTGTGTTTTCTTCTCAGTTGCTGGAGCATTATGTCAAGTCAGGTTATGTTTGTGTTTGGTTCTTTTGTAATTGTTGTTTCTTCTGTTGTGCACAGTGTTTTGGTTATTTAGTACCTTTTTTTCTTGAGGGTTTATTTTTCTAGTTTTTCTTAGTTTCTGTATAGGCTGCGTCCTAGTGTGTTTTCCTAGTGTTTATTTCCTTGAGCCTGTTTCCCAAACCTGCTTCCCTGTGTCCGTGTCAATAAAAAAGTTCTGCATTTGCATCCGCCTCTGTGGACCCTCCCGTCATGACAAAAACATCAAATAATGTGTTAATAATGTGTTTTCAATATAGTACAGGATGAATTGAATTTTCAAATGACTCTTTTTGTTTGTTTTTCCATACTGTCCCAAATTTTTGGAATTGGGGTTGTTAAAAAACAATACAAGATCAACCCTGTAACAACCAGTCAACCCTGTTACTTTAAAAAATGTTGAATGTTACAGTGTTGAAGTTTCTGTTGAAACTGGTTAGTATTTCCCTTAGCTAGGAATTAGCTTTACATCCCATTACATTTCTTATAATAAGAATATCTGTAAATTACACCCAGAGAATTAAAAAAAAATAAATAAATAAAAAAGTATTACTATGACTTATTCCTGTAACAGAGTTGAAATATTAAGCTTGACGAGGTCAATAAAACTGTAAATAACATGACATTCGTAAAAATCATAAGAGACACTTACCTCTGCTGTCACAATGTGGTCAAAAAGACTCTAATGATGTCACTTCCCCAATTGTGATGTCAGAAATATCATACCATTATTTTTAAAATAGGGGGAAATCTTACACCAAACTGTATAGAAAATAAAGCACCAATATTCTGATTTAAATTAAAGCAAAACTTGCATGGATTTTCATCATGTTGTAGTTTAAAAAGCCTATTAAAATGTTGGGAAAATATACAGGGACACAGTTAATGAATGGCTTTCCAATATAACAAACTTTTTTTGTGCATAACGTTAAAAGTTGTAAATCTATCAATTTGTATATGGAAGTTCTATTTCGGTGATTGTTCCAATTTGTATTATTAACACAAAGTGACAGGAAGTGAAAAGGCACAGAATCATGAGAATCACCCTAATAGATTTGTTTGTCTGGAGCCCTGCTTTTGACATAACACAATATAGACAGCTGCATGATTATAGTTCTGGTTCTCTCTTGCCAGTTGTGACTCACATGAGCAACAAATGTATTTATTTTATTAAAACAAATCCAAACACTGAACATGTTTTTAAGCTCTAAAATAAGCTCTAAAAAAAGTATTGTAGATCATATTGCTTTTCTCTTGACTTTATTTACATATGTGACCTTGAAGTAATCAGATTACATGACTTTCATATTGTGATACTTGGATTACGTTACTGATTACATTTTCTATGATGAAATTTGTAACTGTAACGGAATACATTTTTAAAGTAACCCTCCCAACCCTGCTTGTTTTTGTGTTTTAAATAAAAACATCTGAACCATGTTTTGTCTCTCTGTCTCTATATAGGGGGAATAAAATTAGAAGCATTTCTACCTAATAATATATTTTCTAATTAAATGTTTTAGTTTGAGATCGACTGGCATTAAAAAAAATCTATTTATAAATGTATCCATTTCATTTAAACTATATTTGATCAACTTAAGTTGGGCCAGCTCAATTACATTTCATTGCATGAATCAGTTTTTTGAGTTGGGGCTATACATACAATGCCCTCCACTAATATTGGCACCCTTGTTAAATATGAGCAAAGAAGGCTGTGAAAAATTGTCTTTATTGTTTAACCTTTTGATCTAAAAAAATTAAAAATTTAAAATTAAAAAATTAAAAAAAATAAAAATTACCCTGCTCTCATGGATATCAAACAATTGCAAACAAAACACAGGTTAATTTTTTCATTTTTTTTTTTACAAAAATGAAATATAGGTGTGCAACAATTATTGGCACCCTTTTAGTCAATACTTTGTGCTACCTGCCTTTTCCAAGTCCCTTTGCTCTGAGTCCTCTCCTATAATGCCTGATGAGGTTGGAGAATACATGGCAAGGGATCTGAGACCATTCCTCCATACAGAATCTCTCCAGCGCCTTCAAACTTCAAGGTCCACGCTGGTGGACTCTACTCTTCAGTTCACCCCACAGGTTTTCTATGGGTTTCAAGTCAGGGGACTGGGATGGCTATGGCAGGACCTTGATTTTGTGGTCAGTAAACTATTTTTGTGTTGATTTTGATGTATGTTTTGGATCATTGTCCTGCAGGAAGATCCAACCACAGCCCATTTTAAGCTTTCTGGCAGAGACAGTCAGGTTTTCATTTAATATCTGTTGATATTTGATGGAGTCCATGATGCCATGTATCCTAACAAAATGTCCAGGTCCTCTGGCAGAAAAACAGCCCCAAAACATTAAAGAGCCGCCACCACCATATTTAACCATGGGCATGAGGTACTTTTCCATATGGCTACCTCTCTATGTGCGCCAAAACCACCTCTGGTGTTTATTGCCAAAAAGCTCTATTTTGATTTCATCTGACCGTAGAACCCAATCCAATTTAAAGTGCCAATAGTGTCTGGCAAATTGAAGATGCTTGAGTTTGTTTTTCCAATTCCGTCCAATAAATACAGTGCCCTCCACTAATACTGGCACCCTTGGTAAATAAAAGCAAAGAAGGCTGTGGAAAAATTGTCTTTATTGTTTTACCTTTTGATCTTTTGTTCAAAAACAAAAGATCCATACAGATTCTGTATGGAGGAATGCTCCCAGATGCCATGATCCCTTTCCATGTATTCTCAAACCTCATCAGGCATTATAGAAGAAGACTTAAACAAAAGATCAAAAGGTTAAACAATAAAGACTGTCATGTCCTTCTTTAGCTAGTAGCTTAGCTACTTTTTGGGACGAAATGGCAGACAATGACTGCTAATGTTGACCTGATTTTAGAAAAGACTTTTTATGCTTTTTATGCTTATGAGGAGAGACTGAAAATTAAACAAAAAGGCAGACCAATGCCCAAGATTTTAATTCAAAAGTCAGGGAGCAAAAAGGTCTTTTTAGCTGTCTTGGTACAGTAAAATCCATATGGCTGTGTTTATTATTGGTCTTAGATTCCAAATCCCTGTGAAAGAGAGATAGAATGAGCGTATTAATATAAACCTATCTTTCATGTTACATGGGCTAGCTACATTGGTGGACATTTGCAAAGTACAATTACTTCATTGCTATACTTAAATACAGCCCAGTCAGCTAGTACTCACCACACTGTTCACGTTATCTCTTTGAACTTGCTCTGTATTGGTGCCCAGTGAGTAACACTCACCTCTTATTCTCTCCACCGGGTCAGGTTCTCCCTTGGCATTATTTGAGTCAGCTGAGTTGTACCTGGTCTTATTGGACTGAGGGTGCAAAAGTAAAATTTAATTAAATTGAGTTCCCTGGAAGCTGAATACAAGTACCAGCCAAGTGCTCCCTGCCTATGCATTAAGCAGTGGTTATCAAAGTGGGGTCCAGGGATGCCCAAGGGTCCGTGAGGCACAGCCAGTGGGTCAGTGATTTTTTAAAAATTTAGTTACAGTGGTGAAAATCAAGCTAGGATTTTTAATTGAGTTCTTAAAGCTACCATCCTGTTTGACCTGTGATTTGTGCCCAAGGTCAGATCCCCAGTTTTGTGAATTAGTTGAGTGAACTTGTGACCTTGCAGTGTTCTGTAAAGTTGAGTCTGCAGAGCATTTGTGTGCACTACGGTACTATTTAGATCGGACAGCAGCCAACCGATCCTCCAACTGTTCAGCTGTCACAGAGGAAAGGCATATTTATAAATTAATCTTTAATTAGAATGTTACACATAGTAGATAATGGGTATGGTGAATAATTTTGGTATTGATGTTAATCATGGAAATGACTCAAGTCCCCTTTCATTTATCCTTTTTATAGAGAACATAAGTCTGAAGTTCATGAGACCAGAGTCCACAGGGCCGGGGGTCCAGGAAGTCTGGGTTGCTGCTAGCTGGACATAACCCTGAACATTCTCTAAGTTCTAAAAGCTTAACATCACATCACATCACATGGCAGTGGCTCTGAACATCTTACCAGTTAGTCCTTTCAGTTATGTGTAGCAGTTCCTTAGGACAGTAATATGTTACTAGCATTACTCTATACTCAGCATATTGTTTTAAACCTTGAGGTGACTTTTTTTTTTTTTTTTAAATAACAGCTTCAAACAATTAAAAAGTCATTACAAGAACAGAGGATGTATTCTTTTGTAATTTTCCAAATTTTGAGGCTGTTTCTACATGTACATACAGTATACACAGTGTCTTATACTACAAAAGGAGGAAGAAATGAAGGAAAAACACAAGTTCTTGTCATTTAAGAATTTTCCCTTAAATATAAAAATATTTAGCACTTCGTAGTTCTTTGATGTATGGATGCATTAATATACCACCAATAACCAAGATTAGTGTGGTTTTAAGCACAGAAGTTATCTCTTTTTTGATTCTCATATTTTACTTACACACTTTATATAGATTTAAGTTTGTACTTTTGTATTTTAACTTGCAGAAAGATTCCAAATAGCTACTTCAGCTTTTACTGGAGTATTTATTTATAGATTAGTATTTACATATTTACTTGAGGACAAGAATTTTTGTACTTTGAACACCTCTAGCTATCTGTGTCTCTTAATGTTATCATCTTACATATGCCTCTAATGTGTGTATAATTATAACAATGTATTAGCAGCATTAGGCACACTGCATCCATCACCTAGTCATTGCTTATAGTACCGTATGTGAAAAGGACTGAATGTATTCTCATTATCTGTTTTTCTAACCATGAAAATTAGTCTGTTTTTTCAGCTGGTTGGAACTTTATCTATGCGTTCTTTCTCCAACTTGGGGTTTCTAGCAAGATGGCAAGAACAAATCTTTTTCCCCTACTCATACTTAACTTTAAGTGGTTTAAGATTATGGTAGTCACCTGTTGGCAGTGTTGTGTGTATTAACCACTGCATATTAACCACCCAAAATATTCTACATTATTTCATTTTATTTATCACTAACTATCCATACACTCATACATATGCTTCTATCATGCTAAGTATTTATGCATGTATTGTCTCACATTAATTTAATGTGAATCTCAAGTACAAAAAAAGAACAAAAAAACAAAACCTGGAAGAAATGTAAGACAAAGGTGCAATTATTGTCGTATTTATTTAATGGGTATTATATGCATAGAACATAAAACAAGTGGCAAAACTGAGTCACATCAAAACCAAAACTGTGCCAGCAGCCTGAACACTGGTATTTCTTGTCCACTGGATTAAAGCATCAAGAGGATGGAGCTGAAAAAATGGTGAGAGGCAGGCAAAACTGTTCAATAAGAAGTAGCTTAAAATGACTGAGAATAAATAAAGTGAATGAAGGTTTAAAATACCAAATAACTGCACAAATTTATATGAGTCTTTTGTATGCATTGGAGGGAAAAAGAAACCGAACAAAAGTAGTTTTTTTCCTCAAACAGTTGCTTCGGTAAGTTATCAAAGTGATTTCCAAATGGACTGACACTAACTAGAAATATACAGTCATGTGCTAAGTACACCCCATGGAAATTGTTGGAATTTTTTTTTTTTTTTTTGACATATTTGGACAAGCAAACATTTGATCCTCTTTGAAACAGTGCCTATTAATAAAGTTGATACACTCTATGAAATGACAAATAAAATGGACATTTTGTAGTAATTTTCACAATTTAAATTAACAAAAAAAACAAACAAACAACAACAACAGATCAGTCACATGGAAAAAGTAAGTACACCCATAAAAATCCATAAAATTTGAATCAGGTGTTCAAGATTGGGTGCCAGTGATTAGAACCTGCTTAGCGAGTGCAGGTGAAACCTGTTTCATTTATACCCCTCTAATATCTAGTGTTCCCCTTGCTATTGAGGTGTGTGGTGTCATCATGCCAAGATCTAAAGAGTTCTTTAAGGCCTTAAGAAAAAGGTTGTGGATGCCTATGAATCTGGCAAGGGATTTTTTAAAAAAAATCTAATTATTTGAAATGCATCATTCCACTGTAAGGAAAATCTACAAATGGCGCAGATTTCAAATGACTGCCAATTTGTCCAGGACTGGCCGTCCCAGCAAATTCTGCCCAAGAGCAGACCATCTGCAACTGTTGGTGTCAAAGTGCATGCTTCTACAATCAGAAAGAGATTGCACAAATTTGACTTGCATGGGAGGCCTGCCAGGAAAAAGCCTTTGCAAGACTACAGTTTGCCAGTGAGCATATAGGCAATGACCAGGTCTTTTGGAATAAGGTGCTCTGGACAGACCAATCAAAGATAGAGTTGTTGGCCACAGTAACAGCAGACATGTTTAGCACAGACCAAAGACAGCTTTTCAGGAGAAGCACCTCATAACAAATGTGAAGCACGGTGGTGGAAATGTTATGGTTTGGGGTTGCTTCACTGCTTCAGGTACTGGACAGCTGACATTCATTGATTCAACTATGAATTCTGCATATCAAAGAGTGCTTGGAGAAAAAAAGAAATGGAGGGTTATGGAATGGCCTAGTTAAAGCCTGGATTTGAATCCCCTTGAAATTTTGTGGGGGGATTTGAAATGGGCAGTACATGCAAGAAAACCATCAAACATCTTGCAACTGAAAGAATATTGCATGGAAGAATGGTAACATATTCCAGCAAGCCTGGTGGACAATTATGCAAAACGCCTACAAGAAGTTATTTCTGCTAAAGGGGGCAATACTAGCTTCTGAGGCCAAGGGTGTACATACTTGTTCCACAGAAGAATATCACATCTATTGATATTTCTGTTGAATAAATTATTGAAAAAGCAAATTTTGTTCAAGTATATCAACTTCATTAATAGGCACTGTTTCAAAGATGATCAAATGTTTGCTTGTCCAAATATGTCAAAAAAGCCAAGAATTTCCATGGGGTGTACTTATTTATTTACATGACTGTAATTATCTAACATTTCCCCCACATTACGTTATAATAAGTTTATACATTAAATGCCCTTTAAATGAAAATGTAAGATTCATATAGGATATACTGGTTAAGAGCAAAAGCAATAGGTGAGCATTAACAAGTAAAGCCAAGCTTATTTACAATAATTATCCTCTAACGTGTAATAATGTTATTTACATTAAGTAACAAAAGTATGAAAAAATGTTGTAAACCAGCTCTTGCTTGCTTGAAACTTGAAAAACAACACTAGAGGGCATAAAATGCACAATTGTGCATTGTATAAGAGTACATTTCTCTTTTCCAAAGTGCAATTTCCTTTTGGTAGAGTAAAAAAATATATATATCCATATTTTGTATATAAGTAAAAATGCTATTGTCAAACATTTTTTCATAAACAAGCCCTAGAACCAGTGACTAAAATGGACACTTGAACGAGAATAGCATTTGCTATCGCCGATTATGCACCAGACAAAAACAGGTTTTGGTTCTTCTGAAATAGATTGCAGCAACACTGTTCACAAAATACTTATCAAATCCTACATAATACTGTTCATTTTACCAGAAGCAAGAATCGTACAGAATAAAATACTTGCAAAAGACATTGGAAGTGGGAGTAATTATGGTTGACAAAAATAAATTGCCAAATAATAGTACAGGGGTTTTAAATATACTGAAAGATATTCAAAAATATAAAGAGAGAGAGAGAGAGAGAGAGAGAGAGACCCTACTCATATGTTTATATGAAAGCCCACCCATGATTTACATAGCACTGTTGCTTATGCTAATTATTTGGATACAACAAAATGGAACATAAAAAGAAGCATCATAAACATTATACGATGTAGTGATGTGTGTCTCATGTATAATCTGGTTTTGTAATGGCTTTTTGCCTTCTTGTTTTATAGGTCAGGTCATCTATCTGCTACTGTAATCTCACTACCAGAAAAAATAAAATTTTTCCTCTGGCGGTGAGACTTTCGCTATATTTTCAAGTATCTTTGTTAAATAGCTTATAACATTATAAATTCATTGGATTAGCTTAAGAAGCTAACTCAGAGGGTATTAGTCCCATATGATGCTGCCTTCTTGGAGTGTCCTCTTCACTGATCTGAGAGCATGTGGACTGTTATCATGGTTAAGATCAGGGCTTTGTGTAAGTGGGACCAGCTCTGTGAATGATGTTCACACACCACTCATATGTTCTCCACAACTGTCCATAAATGTATAGCTAATATACATGTATATTTAGATACTTTGCTCCCATAAATCTTTTTTTTCCACATGCTCATGTTCATAAAATGAGGCCTCCAAAAATATACCTGTAATGCAATCCTGTAATGCTGTTTCCCAAAGTGTCCTCAGAATCGGCAGTGTCCTTCCAGATTGCTACGATTGCTGTAGGCTAAGGTGGCCTTGTTTCTGGTTGCTTTGGCTGAGCTGCTGCTGGAGCTGGAGCACCACTTGCTCCAGACTCTGCCGAGCTTCATGCTCTTGCAGCAGCTCCTCTCGCAGCTGCTCGCGATCGGCCTCGGCTTGCTTCAGCTTCACCTGGAGCTCTTCTATCTGGAACAAATCACAAGGTGATGGAGCGATTAAGCTTAACTAAAACTAAGGTGGAATCACAGCAGTGAAAGTTTTCAGTGGTAACAAAAACACTACTAATTTTAACTGTTTTGGACAAAGCCAAATGTAGACCTATTTAAAAAAAAAAAAAAAAAAAAAAAAAAAAAAAAGGTCTGACAATGAGGAACATGTTCAGCCTTGCCTGGGTATAGTACTTGGCCCTCAGCTGGCTTGGCTCACAGCCCTTGTCACACACATGCCTCTGCCGCTCATGCTCCAGCTCCCTTTTCAGTCTTCCACACGACTCATTGGCATCATGCATCTTTCTCTCGCTTTCTGTGCGCAACCGCTCAAGCTCCTTTCGCAGGTTACTCTTGGCCTCAATGGCCTCTCGCAACCGCCCCTTCTTACTCACCCGTAAAAACTCCAGCTCCTAGATCAGCAACAAACAAAATTAAAGCCTCTGAAATTTTTACATAGCATTTACTATACACAATATCCCTATACTCGTCGCAAGTCGCATATGGTCAAATCTATGGTCACATGTATATAACTACACAGTGAGGGGAAATAAGTATTTAAACTTTTGTTTTTGTTATTTAAAATACCTCAAGTGCATATATCCACTTAAAATTTACACACAACTACCCTCATTCATCAATCTTTTAGTAAAGTTGTGTGTACATGTTTGCGTAACAAACTTCAGAAAACTTCATAAACGTTCAAGTGCACAGACAGCTGGGAGCATGAAATAAACAATTAGGGTAAAGGCTGAAAGACAGAAGTGGAAATTATTTGACTCACTTCTATGCCATTACAAATATGTAATAATATACATCATTATTATTATTATTAATAATAATAATAATAACAATAATGTGAGCACTAAATCAGCTGACAGATTTCTATCTGCAGACAGATATTAGCTCATCCTCCATTTATATGGTGGCATAGCTTTTGTCATAATTGAATTATTAGATTTATGTGTCTTAATTTACGGATTTGTGTTGGCTTTCTTTCTTTTCTGTTTTTCCTTTTTTTAAAAAAAAAAAAATTCTTTAACTAATGCCAGTAATATAAAAAAACAACTGGTTTTAACAACAGTGGTATTTTAAGTCTCTGACCATGTGTACTACCATATGAATTTGTCTTTGTTAGAGACTCCAAAGCACTTCTATAAGTCGCACTGGATAAGGGTGTCTGCTAAATGCTGTCACTGTAATAAAATAAGAAATTAAAACTCAACAGTATATTCCATACATAAAAGTGCATTAATCCATGCAAATCATATAATCAAGTCGATCAAGTCAGGGTTTACATTAGTCTCCTTATGCATAATTTACAAATACTCAGGAACAGAATATAAAAGTTTTTCTGAATTTCATGAATACCAAATCTCTTGTCTAAACTCTCTTACAAATAATTTTAATTATTTAAATATATATCTTACAAATAATTTAAACATAAACCTGCTTGTATCCAACTTGATAAATAAGGCCCAATGTTCTCTGACTTTCTTACCGCTTTTTAAATCTTATCTGTTTTTATGCTTATGAATGCATACTTCTTTGTTCACATTTACATGTACAATGTAAAAATACATTAAGTGTGCAAATTTGAAGTGGATAGTTGGACTGGAAGTATATTCAATAACAAACAAAAAAGTGTCTGAATACTTACTTCCCCCTCTTTTTCCCCTTTTTTCCCCACCTCTAATTCAACTTTCTCAAAAAAATTCCCTTTCTATTTACTTCTTTCATCAGAACTTGAAGAACTACCTGCTGTATACTTTTATTGGCTTATTATCACAACACCTGCATTAATTAGGGTGGGAGTTAATTTCCACACAGCTGAAGTTGATTCACCATGTGACCATGTGTACTCAAATCATAGCTTGTTTTGATGTCATTCATTTAATAATCATATTTAATAAAGACACAGATTTATCAACATGATCTCCTGTCTACTCAACTTTGATGAATAATGGCCAATATGTACAAAATATTTTCCCTCAAACCCTCAGTGACAGGCAGTCAATCTAAAAATTTTCCAGCAGCGACAGAGTAAAGCTAGCTGTACCTGCTGAAGGCTATGCTTGGCCTGCAAAGCTGCTATAAGCTTTTCCTCTTGTTCAACTTGCATATGCACAATCTCCTGCAGGAACATCTCTCTGGCCTCTCTAGAGCTCAGGTTGCTGTACAGCATCTGCTGCAGGGACTCAAGTTCTGAGTCAGGGGCAGCTGTAGGTCTGTGCCTGCCCTCATACCGCTCCACAACCACTCCATTAGTAAAAGAGTGGGCACAAGGCACTGCAACAACACAAACACACACAGGCAATCTATTAAGCACATGAGTATAAGAAATATGTAACTATAAACCTAAAATCATATCTGATAGTATTATTGTTTTATTTTGCAATAACAATATATTCAAAACAAAGTGGTTTAACATATTAACATGAATTTAGTACTTTGTTATTATATTTAAACCAAGAATTCAACATCTGAAAGAAAATGTCATTGTCATTACTTTTCTAATTGTCATTAAAATTACTAGTAATTTCTCATTTGGCAGTTTGAACTGTTAATAGTGTTCCTTGCTGGCCAGTTAATTTACCGAAAATCTGAATTAACAATTGTATAAACAGTTTTTAACAGAGGATACCAATAAAAGTCATTTATTTGGTTAATTGTAGCAATGAGCAATCTCTATCAGCACATAGCAGGGGTGGAAAATATTCATGTAAGTATTTATACTTTACTCGAGTGTTATTGAAATCGAATACTTGTACTCTTACTTAATTAAATTTCCATTAAAAAAACATACAGTACTTTTTATTACTTACATTTTTATTTAGACCTTCAAAGTACTCGTTACAAATCTTGAAGGTCTCTTCTTCTTCTCAGTCAATGACTGTATGCAATATTTCAGTCAATTAGGCTTCTGCATAATTTGAAGCATCCAATCAAGTTCACCAGTGTAGAAAATGACAAGAATCGTGTCAATTTGTCATCTGCTGTGACCTTCTCATGCTGCACAAAGTAGTTGTTGCTGTAGGTAACTGTGTGCTTCTTAACATGGATAAGCCACCAGACTGCAGCACCTCTGGCCCTACCACAGTAAATTTTTTCAACATGCTGGAGTAAACAAAGACTCATAAAATGAGGTGTCTCAATCAATGTTTCTTAATCAATCTAATTTGGAAAAACATTTTGAGGCAAGTTTAGCTAATTTGCTAACTTTAACTGGGTATATTTAAGTGAGTTAGCCATTGCTATTGCCAGGTTAGACTAGCATCAATTCCAGTAGCTAACATAACTGGCTAGGCAGCAAGTTCAATTCTAGGTAATGGCAAATATCAGGATAAACTGTATTTCAGGATATTTACAGGATATTTTACTGCTGATTACTTCATTGTCAAACAATGTAGAGTTTGTCATGAATATGACCAGAAAATTCACAGAGACTGAATGATGTTTTCAGGCAAAATGGCATAGTTGGTTATAACAGTTTTAGATATTATTATTATTATTATTATTATTATTATTATTATTAGTTTTTGTTTTTATTTTACTTTCACTTGAATATATATTTGGGTGGATACTTCCACTGAGGGCATGAGGGATTATTTTGACACATTATCTATACTTTAACTTGAGTTAATTTCTCAAAACTTTTTTCAACCCGGCATATAATAATTTCATGCTAATATATGCAAATGGTAAATGATTGTTTCTGCTTTCTTGCATACACCAGACAGGGAGCAACAACTGTACATGCACTGTTTATCATGTTTCAAAATTATGTGCCAAAAGAAATAAACACAAAGATCAAGAGAGTGTTCTTCATGCATCAGGTCTGCAACTCACCCTCATCAAAGTTGTCTACCTCGATCTCTGCATCTGAGTTGGAGTCATACTGCGGGGGCTGAGCAAGGCAGGCTGCAGGCTGCGCCTGGTCCTCACCAGATGGCCAGCACTTGGCTGGCCTGGACCTGGGGTTATAGCCAGGCTGGGAGCCTCCTGCACCAGACTGCTCTGGCTGCTTGTTCTTCCGCAGAGCGACTGGGGATGATGCCAAGCTCTCTGGATTTTTGGGTTGTGATCTGAGAGTAAAGTGACAATAAATCATGAAAATCTGAATATGAAATACAACAGAGGTGGCAGACATAAGCTCAGGCCAGATGAATAAAACACTATTGTATACAAGATGGCATATTTGCCATGTAGATGCATACCGCTCATGTTTGTGACTGGGAGCTTCTCTCTCGGTAGATGGGACTCTAGGAGACCATGGCCGAAATGCTGACGGCCTCTGCTTGATCTGAAGCTGCTTGAGATCCTGAGCAGGGAGAAAAGGACAATAGCCATGTATGAGGATTTCCTTAGGCTAAATGTCCACCGCACACACTTTGAATATCTCCCTCCATGTTTTTGCCCACGTATTTTAAGAACTGAAACTGGTGGTGCTATACTGAGGCAGAAAAAGATTTGCACAAATACTTTGTTTGCAGATGTTGCCAGACACTGTAACCATTCCACTTGCTTTTCTTTGTCCTCGGATGGGGAACATGAAAGCTCCTGTTTGGACTTCTTGTTTGGAATGGGACTATATTCCTGTAGAAGATGAAAATTTAATTTAATCAACCTAATTTACAGATGGGTGCAGACACTACATTAATATAATACTTTATGATTATACTGTATGACAAACAGGTTCATAATGACTTTTTGTGAGTAGAAACTCCATCTTTAACTAATGGTGGTGTGACATGTTTTGTGATAGACAACCCCCAACCCCTTTTTTATGTGAAGATAAATGAAGTGTGTGACATCTGGAGGAGGTGGGGAGGTGGTGGGCACAAAATTTCATCATTAGAAGTGGAATGGGTAAATGTGAAAATATAGGAAGTTAACAAGAAGGCAAGAGGACTTTCAGGCATGGTCTTTCACCTAAGCTTCAATTATGGTCCCCTCTGAAACTATTGGAATGGCAAGGCCAATTAATTTGTTTTTGCTGTAGACTGAAGACATTTGTGTTTGAGATCAAAAGATGAATATGAGAAGAGAGTTTAGAATTACAGCTTTTATTTCCTGGTATTTATATGTAGATGTGTTAAATGACATAACATTTTGTATCAGACCACCCAATTTGTGGGTGAGCAAAAATATTGGAACATGCGACTGACAGGTGTTTCTTGCTAGCCAGGTGTGTCCTGTTAGATTGATTTTAAACAATAAATAGCTCTGAACATCTACTCTTGGTTTTAGCCTCCAGTTTCATCTGTGAAGACTGCATTTGTTGTTAAAAAGGCAAGTCAACATGAATATCAGAGAGCTGTCTATGGGAGAAAAGCAAGGCATTTTGAAGCTGAGAAAAGAGGAAAGCTCAATCAGAGGCATTGCACAAACATTGGGCATAGCCAGTACAACAATTTGGAATGTCTTGAAAAACCCTAAAACAACAGTCAGTGACAACAACTTCCACAGGACAGGGGTGAAGGTATCACAATACACTGTTCAAAGAAGACTTTGAGTGCAGAAATATAGAGGCCATTCCACAAGATGCAAACCACTCATCAGCAGTAAGATTCAGAAAGCCAGACTGTTAAAAGGTTTTGTCTGCAAATTTACAGAGAAATGCATCCAAATTAATTGGGAGGAACCTCATCATGCAGCAAGATAATGGTCCAATTATGTCGTTTAACACATCTAGAAGAAAATACCAGGAAATAAAAGCTGAAATCCTAAATTCTTGTCTCATATCCTTATTTTTGATCTCAAACCAAAATGTCTTCAATGTATAGCACAAACAAATGAATTGGCTTTGTTGTTACAATAGTTTCAGAGGAGACTGTATTTATAACTCCATAGTTACAAATACCACCATCAGAATACAGTACAAATCTTTTCTAATAATGGGCCTGTACTGACCCCACAACCAAGCGATTATTCCACACATCTCATTCTTGATCCATGTTTGCAGTAACCTATACAATTACCATTATGTGTTTTTGCTATATTGTACACTTAAGAAATATTAAGAACTTTGTTTGACAAGTCAATCCCAATTCTCATCCTCTACCTAGTTCCCTCATATCACACAAAAGCTACAAATCTGGAAGGTTGAAGAAGCTCAGAGAAGCACCATGTTTTGGAAGCTCATGCAAGGTCTGAATATTAACTGCGCCCTTCTGTACACATGAGCTAACACATGGTCATGATTGGCTAGTGTTGCTCTAATTCACTGGGATTATGCTGGGGACAGTGGAGGCACACAGCAAAAATTGCCATAGTAAGTAAATAAGCAAGTAATTTATTTATAAAGCATATTTAAAACAATGAAAGTTGATAAAGGTGCTGTATAAAGTTAAGATCACATAGAAACATAGTAAAAACATAAAAATTGGTATAGACAACAATAAAATAAAGAAATTAAAAAAAAAAAAAAAATATATATATATATATATATATATATATATATATATATATATATATATATATATATATATAATAACTATTTGTCACAATCAGAAACAGCTAATATGTAAAAGTGTGTTTTTAGTCTTGATTTAAAAATTGTAACAAAGGGAGCACATCTGATGTCGAGTGGGAGGCGCAGCCACTGCAAAGGCATAGTCACCCTTGCCCTTCAGCCGAGATTGTGGAACAGCAAACAGCAACTGGTCTTAGAGACCTGGGAGCAAAGTACTTAGGTCACAGTTGAATAAAATACAGAAATTCCCTACCTTGGTCATGGTAGGTCATGGTAACTTGAGGTATACTTAAAGTAGGCCTAAAGCTTGTGAGAACAGGTATTAAACTACTGTCTGTGAGGAAGGGAGAAGGCAGTACAGATATTCATTCATTTAGGTTTCATTGGAGTGGACAGGTTTTAAAACACATAAAAGCCGACAGATACATCATGCCTTCAGGTTCCCACATGGCAGCACTGAATGTGGTTACACTTAAGGCATGCCTAGGCCTGAATTTGTCTGCCTCACTCACAGGAATTCAAAGAGCCTTATAACTTTTACTGCAGAGGCAATATTAGAGTCAGCTGATTCAACAATTCGACCTGTACTATTTAATAAATGCACTGAATATGTGAATGAGAGATGCCATGTTGTTTTGGGGTTAGGACAGTTGTTCTGAGTGTTATGATGGTCTGGCATCCCATCCAATTATTCCTGCCTTAAGCCCAGTGGTCATTGGATAGGCTCCAGATCCATGGTGACCATGACCAGAATAAAGCCATTATAATGGGTGGGTGGATGGATAGATGAATGAATATTTGGATGGAGTGAGAACCAGAAGCTTTGTAAATGTTCAGACACAAGGGGGAGATATTGCCTATGTTTCTGATGGCTCAGTAAAACACTGAACCAAGGCCCAATATTAACCATGCTCTCCATTTCTCCCTTTTATCTAATATGCTAGTTTTTTATCAAGAGGTATCAGGGCATGTGGCATGGCTAGAGCTCTCTGGAGCCAATTCCTTCAATGCAGACTTGATTCAAAAAGACAGACAAAACACATTTCATACAGTCTGGTTAGCGTAGATAGCCTTGGAGCTCATGTATTGCACAAACACTTTTGAAAGTGTGGAACAACAATGCATGGTTCATTTTCAAGAACTCTCCTAGTGCTATGTAGCTGTATAAAGAGGCCTATTTTAGACTTAATGTATCACTGTGTTTATAATTAAACTGGCTTAAAACATATCAGGCTGAGGAGAGAGAAATATCCTAACTAATCAAAGCATGTTTTCTTTCATATAAGCCATATACAGTATAGTGCCATGGAAGAAAAAACACAAGATGAGCTTGACTCCTGAAACCTATCACACTCCTTCCTGGACTTTCTGCCTCCTACATGTAAAGACGACAAACCGCCCCTCCACTAAACTGCAGATGACCAAAAATAAAGCCTGACTCAACTCTCTGCTGCTGCCTTCCCCAACAAAGGCAATCTGTCTGTTCATGTTCCATCCCTGAGGATTGAAGTTCCAAGAAGAGTACAGTGCCCCAGACATAATAGTCTGTGCCTCCACTCCCTTTTCATACATGACCTGAAGCTGCTGGGAGATCTGTGAGCAAGGCAGCCATGACGTGGCCCTCACTCATGGCCACATCAAAAAGCCCAATGCATGTCACACCTACAGCTGCATAGCTGATGTGTTACAAGCAGCTGGGCAAAACCACATATACACTGACAGGCCAGCACACTGGCAATAAGTATACAGTCGTGGCCAAAAGTTTTGAGAATGACACAATTATTAATTTTTACAAAGTCTGCTGCCTCAGTTTTTATGACGGCAATTTGCATATACTCCAGAATGTTATGAAGAGTAATCAGATAAATTGCAATTAATTTCAAAGTCCCTCTTTGCCATGAAAATTAACTTAATCCCAAAAAAACATGTTCACTGCATTTCAGCCCTTCCACAAAAGGACCAGCTGACATCATGTCAGTGATTTTCTCATTAACACAGGTGAGAGTGTTAACGAGGACAAGGCTGGAGATCACTCTGTCATGCTGATTGAGTTAGAATAACAGACTGGAAGCTTTAAAAGGAGGGTGGTGCTTGAAATTATTGTTCTTCCTCTGTTAACTATGGTTACCTGCAAGGAAACACGTGCAGCCATCATTGCTTTGCACAAAAAGGGATTCACAGGCAAGGATATTGCTGCAAGTAAGATTGCACCTAAATCAACCATTTATCGGATCATCAAGACCTTCAAGGAGAGAGGTTCAACTGTTGTGAAGAAGGCTTCAGGGTGCCCAAGAAAGTCCAGCAAGCGCCAGGACCGTCTCCTAAAGTTGATTCAACTGCGGGATCGGGGCACCACCAGTGCAGAGCTTGCTCAGGAATGGCAGCAGGCAGGTGTGAGTGCGTCTACACGCACAGTAAGGTGAAGATATTGGAGGATGGCCTGGTGTCAAGAAGGGCAGCAAAGAAGCCACTTCTCTCCAGGAAAAACATCAGGGACAGACTGCTATTCTGCAAAAAGTACAGGGATTGGACTGCTGAGGACTGGGGTAATGTCATTTCCTCTGATGAATCCCCTTTCCGATTGTTTGGGGCATCTGGCAAAAAGCTTGTCCGGAGAAGAAAAGGTGAGCGCTACCATCAGTCCTGTGTCATGCCAACAGTAAAGCATCCTGAGACCACTCATGTGTGGGGTTGCTTCTCAGCCAAGGGGGTGGGCTCACTCACAATTTTGCCTAAGAACACAGCCATGAATAAAGAATGGTACAAAAACATGCTCAGAGAGCAACTTCTCCCAACCATCCAAGAACAGTTTGATGACGAACAATGCCTTTTCCAGCATGATGGGGCACCTTGCCACAAGGCAAAAGTGATAACGAAGTGGCTCGGGGAACAAAACATCGACATTTTGGGTCCACGGCCAGGAAACTCCCCAGACCTTAATCCCATTGAGAATTTGTGGTCAATCCTCAAGAGGCGGGTGGACAAACAAAAACCCACAAACTCTGACAAACTCCAAGCATTGATTATGCAAGAATGGACTGCCATCAGTCAGGATGTGGCCCAGAAGTTGATTGACAGCATGCCAGGGCGAATTACAGATGTCTTGAAAAAGAAGGGTCAACACTGCAAATATTGACTCTTTGCATAAACTTCATGTAATTGTCAATAAAAGCCATTGACACTTATGAAATGCTTGTGATTATACTTCAGTAACAGTTAGTAACATCTGACAAAAAGATCTAAAAACACTGAAGCAGTAGACTTTGTGAAAATTAATATTTGTGTCATTCTCAAAACTTTTGGCCACGGCTGTACAAAGGGGTATTAGGGGTGGGAATCTTTAGACACTTCACGATGCGATCTGATTCCGATTCTGGGAGTCACAATCAGATTCCAAAACTATTCTTGATATACATTTTTTTCCTAACTAATTCTTCTGCTGTGCAAATACAACTTTACATTTTAACCAAAATTGGAATTTCTATACTTTTTGTTTATAGTTGGAATCTCTGTATAATGGTCACTTAGGATTACAGTACTTATGGGGGAGAGATACAATTGCGTATGTGAGAGCAATGCAGAGAGATGGGGAGTGTGAGGAGTGTGCTCTCCACTTATATTTCTTTTTGTTCCCTTTTATTTTGTGACTGAGTTGGTCGTCACACACTTCCCCGCTCGTCTTCATGTATATGGAGGAGGTAGCGCTATGATGAAAAATTTGCCAGCATACGTATGTTCGTCTGTCAGCGTTTATTTTTTTCTGTTTCTGGCGTGTGCTGTAACGGAAGTTGGATGTTACAGGTGTCTCAAAGGAAAAAAAAATAGACATAACTCACTTGAAGGAGACATGAGGCAAACAGGAATTAGCATTTCATCCTGTATGTAATGAAATGTCCGGGAAAAAAAGTGCTAGCTCCTCCACATTCACGAAGACGAACAGGGAAGCATTTAACAATCAACTCAGTCACAAAATAAAAGGAAACAAAAAGAAATATAAGTGGAGAGCAGCTATCTCCTCACACTCTCTCTGCATTCTCTCTGTGCTCTGTCACCTGCACTCTCACATACGCAGTTGTATCTCTCCCTCGTGATTTGAATTGAATGCAGAATTGATTCTGAATTTTTGAGAATTGATTTAGAATCGTTAGAGAAAGAATCGTGATGCATTGATTTTTTCATCCACCCCTAAGGGGCATACATGGCAGACAACCTAAATACAAACATGTTTGACATCCTTGCACAATATAAACCAAAGATCTTTCCCATTTAACATGTGGGAGCTTCATAATCCATTCAAGCAATGTTAAATGTTCTTGTTTCACAACAGAAAAAAAAAAGCATTGTTGGTTTGGTTAAAGTTTGAGCCCACTCATACTTAAAGTGATCAAAAACATTGGAACATGTGATTGATGGGTGTTTCCTGTTGCCCAAGTGTGCCCTGTTGGATTGATTGTTTAAAAATTAATAGCTCTGAATGTCTACTCTTGGTTTGAGCCCTGGGTTTCGCCTGTGAAAACTGCATTTGTTGTTAAAAAGGATAAAACAACATGAAGACCAGAGAGCTGTCTATGAGAGAAAAGCGAGCCATTTTGGAGCCATTGCACAATAGGGATGGGCGATATTTTATCGCGATATACTGGTAGAAATTCTACCCACAATAAGAATTAGTCTTCCCGCGATAATAACGATAAAGCCTGGTTGATGACATATTTCTGTGTGCGATGGTCTGTGACCCATTCACAGCTCATGTGCAGAGCGAAAACAAGTATGGCAGAAGGTGGACGTGAAGGTGAGGAGGAGTTTATCGCTAAACGTGGAGCCTGATGTTTGGATTTTTAATTTTTTTAAAATCATTTTAGTAATAGAGGGTATGCACTGATGTTACTCTCCCACTGGAACACAACCCCGTCAGCCGGACTGAGTGGCAAAACATCCAGAAAAAGACTAGTTTTAACAGGGGAAGCTGCGAAAACGCTAGTATAACTAACTGATATAACTGATTATCAGCTTAAATTAAAGGCAGTTTGGACTCAACAGTGACCCAATAAATATTCTGGTTGTATGTGGACAGGTATGTACAAATATTTTTATTTTATCTGGTAAAATTAAAAGCTAGCTAGTCCTAGTTTTTTGTAGCTAACACTGCTTCCACTTACTAACGTTATATATTTATGAAGGTAAAACACAGTCAGAGAATGAATGAGCGCCCACTGAAACCTTGGATAGCTGCAGAGAAGACGGGGACAGTTTTGACAGGCCATTGTACATGTATGGCGGGACTTGGAGAGACATGCGAACATGCATGTAGCAGCGCTGATGTTTGCAATTATGTCTGGAGTGAGGATGCGGGATGACACTCTACTTCTCCTTCCTGTGTTTTTTGACAGTCTGTAAAAAGAATTCTTGTTGAATCTTTTAGCACAGTTGATCACTCAATGGCTGATTTATATAGTCACTGATATCATTATCGCAGTAAATATCAGAAAATATCATGGTATAGTTTTAAGTCCATATCGCCCATCCCTATAGCACAAGCATTGGGCATATCCAATACAACAATTTGGAGTGTCTTTAAAAAGAAAGAAACCACTAGTGTACTAATCACCAGGCACTGAACAGGTCGGCCAAAGGAAACAACAGCATTTGATGACAGAATCATTGTGAAGCTATGAAGAAAACCCCCGAAACACCATCACCATCACAACATCCACAACCTCCACAGGGAATGAGTGAAGGTAGCACAATCCACCATTTGAAGCACACTCTGAGAGCAGAATTAGAGATGCCAATTTTGGGCGCCTGTGGCTCAGGTGGTAGAGCAGGTTGTCCACTAATTATAGGGTAGGCGGTTCGATTCCCGGCCCACATGACTCCATGTGCCGAAGTGTCCTTGGGCAAGACATTGAACCTAATGTCAGGCAAGTGCCTTGCATGGTAGCTCTGCTGCCATTGGTATGGGTGAATGAGACACAGTGTAAAGTGCTTTGTGAACTGTGAAGGTTAAAAAGGCGCCTTATAAGTGCAGACCACTTGTATAGAATGGCATGCTAAATCATCAGCACTATGAATCGGAAGGCCTGATTGGAATTCACAAAGAAATACAGAGATGAGCCAAGACCTGGAACCAAGATTAACCTCTACCAAAGTGTGGAGAAAGAAAGAATCTACTTTTGATCCAAATGTCAAGCATGATGGAGGTAGTGTCATGGCTTGGGCCTGCATGGCTGCTTCTGGTACAGGCTCAATAATCTTGGTAGCAGCAGAACTAACTCAGAAGTCTATAGAATCATTCTGTCTGCCAATTTAGAGGGAAATGCATCAAATTTAATTGGGAGGAAATTCATCAAGTACAAAGTTTTACACTGGCAAAGTCAATCACCAAACCTTAACCTAATTGAGCATGCATTTCACCTCCTGAAAAAAAGGCTGAAGGAAGAAACCCCTCAAAACAAAACTATAAAAGAAGCTGCAATACAAGCCTGGAAAAGCATCTCAAAAGAAGACTGCAACAGTGATGTCAGGGGTTGCCTGCTTGATGCAGTTATTGCAAGCAAGTGATATGCAACCAAATATTAAGTGTTATTTACTTTAAATCTCTCTGTTCTAATATTTTGCTTACATAAAAATGTGGTGCCATGTTCCAAGTTGTTTAACACATCTACATGTAAATATCAGGAAACGAAAGCTGAAATTATGATCCATCACCTCATATTCATCTTTTGATCTCCAACTCAAATGTCTTCAGTGTATAGCAAAAACAAAAGAATCAGTTGCCTTTCCAATACTTTTGGAGGGGACTGTATATACTATTGAATGAGATGACACACATGCATTTTACTGAACATAGAAAAAACCTCAGAATAAGTGGGTGGTAATGTCTTGATGGACACACAGGAACCAACATGAAGATGAACACAACTGTGAACCTTTCCAAAAATAAAACACAGGACTACATTTGGACAGATGCAGGTGTGTTCTTATAAAGTTTAATTTAAATTTTTCTGTGAATGTAGATTTACATGCGCCACTACTTAAAAGTAGTGCCCCGCTGAGGTCTGATAGAATAAATATTTTATAACTACACACGATATGAAAGTCGGATTATGTGAGTAAACCTAGTAGCAAATATCTCTGATGAAGCTTGCATTTTACGGTGCCTTTTTCTAAATAAAAAAAAATGTTGTCAATAGAACTACCACATTCATTGGAAAAGAGTTGTTTTAAGCTGTAGCTCAGTTTCATTCCAAGCCTTCCTCAACACTGCCAATAAGGTGCTATATAAAGCATGATAATGGAAAAAAATGATTAATGAAACAATTTTGAAATTAAAGGGATTACAGGTCATTTTTGCATTTCACTGAAACTGAAATTAAGGGAGTTTTTTTTTTTTTGCTGAGAGCTACAAATTAATGCTCACTCTCACCTTTGGACTGGCAAACAGGACCATGCTATCCACCAAGCTGTCACTGTTGGGTCCTGGAGCAAGATCCTTAACACTCAGTTAAAAATTTAAGGGGTGGGATATATATTAGGCAGCAAGTGAACAGTCAGTTCTCAAAGTTGCTGTGGTGAAAGCAGGAAAATTGGGCAAGCGTTGGGATCTGAGCAACTTTGACCAAATTGTGATGGCTAGACTACAGAGCCAGAGCATCTCCAAAACAGCAGGTCTTGTGGGGTGTTCCTGGTATGTAGTGGTTAGTACCTACCAAAAGTGGTCCAAGGAAGGAGCCCAAGGCTCACTGATGTGTGTGGGTAGAAAAGGCTAGCCTGTCTGGTCTGATCCCAGAAAAGAGCTACTGTAGCACAAATTGCTGAAAAAATTAATGCTGGCTATTATAGAAAGGTGTCAGAACACCGTGCATTGCAGCTTGCTGAGAATGGGGCTGCATAGCCACAGACCGTTCTGAGTGCCCATGCTGACCCCCATCCACTGCTGAAAGTGCCAACAATGGGTGTGAGCATCAGAACTGGACCGTGGAGCAATGGAAGCCAAAAAAAAGGTTATCCAACACCTATCAACCATGTGAAAAACCCCTTGAACTTAAAATCTGGTTGTGCCACCTTTAGCAGCAATAACTGCAACCAAACACTTCTGATAACTGGAGATCAGTCTTTCACAGCACTGTGGTGGAATTTTGGCCTACTCTTCTTTGCAGAACTCCTTTAGTTCAGCCACAAGGTTTTCAAGAATGAACTGCCTGTTTAAAGTCCTGCCACAGCATTTCAATTGGGTTCAAGTCAGGACTTTGACTAGGCCACTCCAAAACTTAAATTTTTCTTTTTTTGTGCCATTCAGAGGTGGACTTATTCCTATGCTTTGGATCATTGTCGTGCTGCATAATTCAATTGCGCTTGACGTTCAAATTACTGACTAAAGACCGGACATTCTCCTTTAGGATTTTCAGGTAGAAAGCAGAATTCCTGTTTCCCCTCAATCACAGCAAGTTTCCCAGGCCCTGAAGCAGCAAAGCATGCCCACAGCATCACACTTCCACCACCATGCTTGACCATAGGTATGATGTTCTTTTTGTGGAATTCGGTGTTTGGTTTATGCCAGATGTAACGGGACTTGCAACTCATCAATCTACAGAACATTCTCCCAAAAGGTTTGAGGATCATCAAGGTGTGTTTTGGCAAAATTTGGATGAGCCTTAATGTTCTTCTGGGTTAGTAGTGGTTTTCGCCTCAACAGTCTTACATAGATGCCATTTTTGCCCAGTGTCTTTCTGACACTGCAAAAGAGGCCTGTAGTTCCTTTGATGTTGTCCTTGGCTCTTTTGTGACTTCCTGGATGAGTTGTCGCTTTGCTCTTGGAGGAATTTTGAAAGGTCGGCCATTTCTGGGAAGGTTCACTACTGTGCTGAGTTTTTTGCATTTGGAGATAATGGCTCTTGCTGTGGTTTTTTTTGGAGACTTTGAAATAGCTTTGTAACCCTTTCCAGACTGATGTATTTCAATCACCATCTTCCTAATCATTTCTGGAATTTCTTTCAATTTTGGCATAGTGTGTTACTGGGTAAGACCTTTTAACCAACTTCATGCTGTTGAAAAAGTTCTATTTAAGTGTTGCTTTGATTTAACAGGGCTGGCAGTAATCATGCCTGGTTGTGTCTAGTCCAGCTGAACCCCATTATGAATGCAGTTTCATAGATTTGTGGAATTAGTACTTAGTACTATGGGGGCAAATACATTTTCACACAGGTTCAGTTGGTATTAGATAACTTTTTTGCTTCAATATATATCATTTAAAAACTGTATTTTGTGTTTACTCAGGTTGCCTTTTTTAATCTCAGATTTGGTTTAATTTCTGAAACAATTTAGTATGATATACACAAAAATAGAAGAAATCAGGATGGGGGCAAATACTTTTTCAGAGCACTGTACAATTAGATTGAAGGAGACCCTAACCCTCTAA